>VWZK01002413.1:276029-359909 GCA_013396935.1 Baryphthengus martii | reverse complement strand
AAAAAAAAAAAAAAAAAAAAAAAAAAGAGTTGACATTAATTCCAACCATAGAGTTTAGTTATTTCAGCGACACTAAACACACTGGTGAGAAAATCCTGGCACTGGGAAATGGCACTGGACGAAGAGGAGAATGAACAAGGTGACTCCTATCTTCCATCCTCCACTAATTGCCAGTTCTAATTTCTTATAACTCATGAGCACTAACAAATGTTATAGTAAAAATTTGGTGAATTCCAGTAAATTTTGTTTTCAGCTTTCAGGTGATAAATGTTGGAATTGAAAAATGGAGTGGACCTGGAAGTACAAAAGTGAGGCACAAGAGAAGGAAGGGATGGAAGAAATTTTCACTTCTCTAGGTGTTTCCTCCTTGAATATTCCACCAGAACAAAAATATGCTAAGGATTTATAGGGAAAGAAAGTTTTCTGTTTAGAGCCCACTAACTGCCACAGATCTCTGCTTTCTTTACAGGTTCCATCATATAAGATGTTTATTGCTTTGTTCCACCTGTGACCTCAGCCTGCAAGGGTTCGTTGCTTTGCTTGGTTGACTGAAGTTTCAATTCTGGAGGCTACTGGGTCAATCCTAACTCATGGCCTTCCCAGATGATGAAGGCAGACAACTTCACAATGTCAGAAAAGGTCTGCTTTCATTTTTGGTTGGGAAAAGTCTTTGTTCAGATTTTATACTTCCCTCTTTATCTTTGTGGATGCCTCCCAATTCCTGGATACATCAAATCCATGACTCTTGCTGACTCATCCTCTATATGAGCATAGCAGTGGATTTCATGACAAAGTCCCATGGTCTCAGGATAATTACCTGCCCAAAGTCTCAGATGGAGCACCTAGATACAAGCAAACTCCCAAACTCCTGACATTTATCACTCTAAAGAGCAGCCAGTGGAAAAGCAGCCCCTATCAGATAAGATGTGTCAGTCAAGATTTCAATGTAGTCGGCTGCAGCTTGAAAAGGACACATCACAGTCTATCGGCAGAATGAAGCACAGTGAATGTTAAATCTCCACAGCGTGGGAATTGGCACAATGGATCCCATCTCCATACGTGATAATGGGAAACTCGTCATTCTCTTACATGAACTTTAATACCAAAAAGTTGCCACAGAGAACCATTGAGGACACAAGGGCTTTTTCTTCAAAGATTCTGAGATAGGCAGCATTAAACATGTTTGCTTTGAGCTGTCTGTGTGTTAAGCTTCCCCTCTGTCCCTTCATCTCTTCCCAATCAAGCTGTGTCTCAGTCAGCACCCAGTTGTTAAATTCTGGATGGATTAAAGAGCATGAGAAAGTGATTTTTTTTTTTTAGGAAAGCGATGTTTATCCATCACTCATCTAGGTGAGTGTTAAACTTCAGATCTTCTGCTCCTCTAATGATCATTGCATGGCGGTGCATTCAGAGTCTTTGCTTTGCACAGTAGTGGGGATGTTTGATCTAAAGGCTTCTCTTTGCCCAAGATTAAATCTGAATTTGGATCATCCTTTGGGGTCTAATTGTGTAGGATTTTAGTGGCAGTGCAGCAGGACCAGAGTGTATTTGCAAGAAGAAGAGGACAGGAATTCCTCAGATGACCTAACAGAGCCCAGGAGATTTCAATAACGTTTTGGGTGGAGGAGGAAATGAAGTTCACAGAGAGAAATAACAGCTTTCCTTTTTTCAATGTTAAAAATGAAAAAAAAGAAAAAAAGAGGATAATCTCTCTAATCAAATTCCTAGAATTCATGCAGGCTTCCAACTAATACCAACTTAGAAGCAGCATTGACCAGTTTCAGACCCTCTCTAATGGAGACGTGGGTGGACAGGGATCAAACTGACAGTAAGTTCCTCAAAACTGCAAAGTTTTGACACTGCATTAGGCATAATTACACCTGTCAAAGACAATGTACTCCTGGAAATTTCCTGTTGCAGAGCTAATGGCAGGGGGGCTCTTGCAAAAACCTTCCCATAATTTCTGGATACTTCAGGCCTTCAGAAACAATCTTGACAGACAAATGATGTCTTGTTGTGTAACAGAAGGCTCTGTTTTAACTACAGGTGGTGGACCAAATGGTTTTAAGCACCTTGACTTTTCTTGATCTGGAAAAGTCCACTCTGCATTTTGGGAATGTCACCACCTAAAGAGATACAAGAAATATGTCATAAAACGACAACCTGCCAGTTAGTTCTTCTGGTATGTCACCTCCAGTAAAGGGCAAACGCTTCAACACAGCAAGGAAACTCATGATGATGCTAGGCTATCTGCTAAGAGGAACACCTAGCTTGCCCAGTTCTCAACCCTTCAAATAACTTCTACAAAAAAAAAGGAGAAAATAAAAGAGAGCAAAGTTCCCCCCCAAAAAAAACCAGTATTCCTCTATGGGACCCAAGCACAGTGCTGATGATAGCCAAGAAGTACATGCAATAGCTGCAATATCACTCCTTGGTTCAACTTCTTTCCAGCCCAGCAGTTCAAAAACGACGTGAAGTTCCCCTTGGAACAGCAGCTTTCCTCCCAACAAAAGAAAGCTCAAGCTGTGTCAGAGCAGGACAGAAACCACATGGCTTGCTACAGCTTCTCAGCTCTTATCCTAGTAGATCCCAATGTCCACCTTGCCCAGCTGGATCTGAAAAACTGTCTTATTGATCCTAGGCAAAGCTAGATTATGCCATGTACACATTAGAACAAGTTAGAGCTAACTCACAGGTACGCCAGCATTGCATCAGCGCCTGCTATCTACACTGCAGATGAAGCATTTTCCTGCCTAGCAGCACGTCTTTCATTGCCACACCACCACATGCTTCCAGCTCCGACTTCACATGGCCTAGGGAGCTGGGAGGTCATCATTCAGTTCTAACAAATGAAACATGGAAATCCTCAGCCATCTGAGATTAAATTAAGGGCACAGGTATGAAGCATGCCAAAGGTAGTGAGCCTTAGGTAAAATGCTCATTGTCTTCACTGGAAACTGGGTTTGTGTAAGAAGTTGTTCAGAATTTGACAGACTGTATGTAAAACATTGCAGAATGACTGCTATGTGCATGTAGCTAGTTTTCATGCATAATATATTTAGGAGCATGCCATATGCTTAAAGCATCAGGCAATCGGGCCGATCTTGGATCACATTACAGAGTTTTCCTATAGTATTGTGTTTGTTCTACAGATATTCTTCTCCTTGTTCCCCTCCTCCCCTCCAGCTTCCCAGCCTGCCAACACTCACTTATAAGGAAATCAGGTGTCCATCTTCAAAAAAAGAAATAAATCAGTATCCAAAGGAATCTGTCCAGCAAGAAAGTAAGCACCCATCTCTGCTCTTTTTGTTTCGAATCGGAAATATACTGCCAAACAAGTTAACAAATGGACAAACAAGAATCAAAACAAGAAAGAGAGGTATGGAAACTCTTAGGAATTAGGTTCTGAATTCTGCAAAGCCAAATGCTAATAGCATCAGTCCTCAAAGGTACAGAACAGATGAATTCAAGAACAGAAAGTGCACCAACGATAGCAGATATGCTGTGGATGAAACATGTCCTGCATTGGTTATGAGAAGGGCTGCATGCTCTTATCTTTACAGAGTAAGGTTTGATTTTATATTAATTCAGTAGCAGCATCACAGATCTCTGGGGCTCATCTCCGCTCATTATAGGTGCTTTACATATATGGTTGGAAAAGAACCACCGTCTGATTTGTCTCATTGCTGCTCTCTGCTGTCACTGTGTTACCCTGCTAGGGAGCTTTTGCCAGACCCCTCCACTCATCAAGAGCTCTGCCAGGGCACCAGCTCAGCTCCAGTGGGTGCTGGGTGACCCACCAGCACAAGCGGCTCTGCGGTCTGGGAGGAGAGCCCCACATCTCCCAGTGTACTGGATGTTGGCAGTAGCTGGGCACAGATGTAGAGGAAACCCAAGGCCAACCCACCTTGTGCACATCACCCTCAAGCAAGCAAGAGTAGCTCTCTCCTCCTGCAATGCTTCAAGAAGCATTGCATCCATCAGTCCCTGAGGGAAGAGCAAAACCACCTTGCAGGCGAAAGCCAGCAGGCTCAGAGCAGAGCAGCTGGGAAACACTCACAGCTGGCTCCCTATCCGTTATAGGGAGTTCCCTCCACTCGTGCGAGCTCTTAAGGCCATGTTTTATATCCTAATTAAACTGAAAGAAAAGGAATTGGATAACAGTCTAAAAGATTTGCAAGCTACATCTATTTCACAAAATGACTCATGTTCCCACTAGTGTAGCTCATCAGGTCCAGCACATGCTCTAATGTGTGGGACTAATAGATTTGTAACAGTGATATCTAATATGAGCCTGTTCCGGTTACATACTTATCATGAGTCCTTGCAGGCTTTCCATCAAAGCTGCTGAATGAAAGCACTTTTTATTAAAGAAAGAGGGAAAAAAACCCCTCTTTGCCCATAAATCGCTCAGCACATTAGCCCCCAAAACAATTCACTGAGGCAAGGTCATATTTCCCTTACATTAATTTAGATCCTTGGAAAGTTCAATGAGATGAGAAGACAAGACAAAACACAGTGTCTTTGGCTGCCATGAATCAGCGTTGCTTCCCATCGGCTGAGAATCCAATCACATATCTAGAGAGAGCTATAGGAAATATATAACAATTTCTTTGCAGTCTTGGGGTCTGGTAATGATGATCTATACATTGCCTTATTACTTGAGAAGGAAGGGAGTGACTACAAGGACAGATGACGCTTGGCAGATAAGAGCAGCTTTCATAACCCCATGGGAAAAGCCCTTTCTGATTTCAGCAGGCTCAGGTTTATTCCATGCTGTTGGGGGTCACCACAATTAAGTGAAGGGGGAAATATTTTGTTGCTTTGTTTTGTTTCCAGGCAGTATTTCAGTGGGACAAGTCCTGATCCCAGCCACAGGCAAGAGTAGGAAATGACAAATCAAGTTGCAGAGGGACAGGCTAAAGTGAAATATAGTCATGATGATTGTGCTCTCCCATCCACCACTCTGCACAGCAAGGAAAGCTGCCATCTCTGAACCCTGTACTGTGCGCTGTCCCTTTGATACTGCAGCTTTCTCCTTCATGTTTACACCCTTCAGATATTTTTAGGCTTTTTTTTTTCCACACACAGAAGTACACGTTGTCATCTTGTAGCCTCATTTAGCTGTTTGAGACTTCCCACATAAATCATTTTTTTTTCCAAATGTCTGATCATTTAGTGATCAGAAGGCAGAAGAGGTGGTCTCATTGCTCTTCTTTTAGCTTCCTCCCAGGTCTCATAATCTGGTCACCACATTGTGGTGGCCAAGACCAAATGTGTGGTTCGATTTGAGGACAAATCAGTAGGGAAAGGCTGTTTCCTTCCCATAGCATAATTTGCCTTCATGGAGGCAAATGTTTTTATTTGCAGTAATATATTATTTCAGATTGATCTCCAATTTGTTACCTACTAGCACCACAAGGACCCTTTCTGTCCCTTACCTAGAACTGGTAGAAAATACATTGTCAAAACTGTTATTTTCTGATATAGCTGGACAAGGAGGGTGTTTCCTGAAAACACCTAAGGTTTAAGTTGAATGCTTTTTGGTGGAGGGAACTTGATTTTTAATATGAAAGTCTGTCTTCTCCCCAGGAAAATAAGGTTTTAATCCACTTCACTTTGAGACCTTCCAAATCTCTTCTTTTTGTGAGTTGTCTCAACTATTTTGGATAGCATTCTTGCACGTACACATATTTGGCATGTTTAACAGCTAGCAAATATCAAATTGCAGTAACGGATTTGTGGGCGCAGTCTGGTCCTACTAGACTGACAGCTAAGCACTATAAAGGGTTCTGTCAAATAATTATTCCCACAACATTTCGTCCTCCATAGTGGTCATGTTATCCAGATCAAACGCTTGGTTATTCCTTAAAAATTTCTCAGAACATCCTTGTTTTCTCCCCTGGGCACCATTAAAACAAGCCACCCCAGATCATGAAATAGAAATGTATTCAACCCATTACTTTGGGAAGAAAAATCCGATTAAGGCCAAATCCAATTATATACCATGTTTGTAACAATCCCAGAAAACCTTTGGAACCAAAGAGGTCCATGTTAGCCTTTATAGGGTATTTCATAGCAAAACGAAACCCCTCCTATTGCTGTAGTTACTCCTTCCTGTCCCATTCTTGAATGAACTCCAACGACTGGCAGATCCGAGTTGGTTGTTGGCACAAACGTGAGAAGTTGGGTGATTGGCAGCAGCATGACAATTACCAGAGGTCTGACAAGATCTCCCCCCTTTGCCCACCTCTGATCGCCGGAACTTCTCAGCACAAGGAGCAGTTTCCAGGGCAGTGGCTTCACAACTGGGACCTGACCATGGGTTAACACGTCACTCTTCATCAGGTATTAAGCCTACCACTGTACATGACAGATCTTGCTGCTGTGAAATGCAATCCTGCTTCTTTACGGGCTCCATGGGTTATGGAGGGTGGTGGGTAACCATAGAAACGATGTTGTAAAACAGCATGGGAGTTGACGTGTAATAAAGTGCTACTGCCGTGGAATACCTGAACGGAGCCCTTCAGAAGGAGTCACTATGGATGTGCTTGTAATGGTTTTGAGTGGGGACGTCCTGAGCAGAAAGTCAAGCGTGGGCTGGAGGACAGACATAGCATGGGAAGGCAGGTACCAACCACCAATGCAACTTAAAGTCCTTAAATTAAATCCCAGAAACTCACTACATTTACACAACTTTTCATTCAGTTTCTGAAAGGAGAAGGTCATGCTGAGCTCTGCTCTCTGACCCCACAGAGCTTTGGGGCTGTGTTCACTAAAATTTCCTATAAGCACACGTAGGATCCTGCAAGTCTTGTCAGAATTGTCTGGAGGAAATCCTGGCTCTTCTTGGCTTGTTCCAAAGACCAGTTCATATATGGAGAATGCTCATCTAATTACACAGAAGTATTTAAATATCAGATATCCTAGAAACAGTGCTATTCAGTAACCAACATTAACATGCAGAAGCAAGTTCACAGATCAACATCATAAAAATATTAGCTTCTATTCTTTCACACAGAAGCTGAACACCAGCGGTGCTCAAACAGACGTGCCACACCAAAGAGCTTTCAGTTTTAATACTGAGCTTCCTGGCTGTTTCTTTCACGACATTCCCATGGATCTCAGTATACTGTGGGGACTGTAGAAAATACAACTATAAAAGCCATGGCTTCAGGAGGAGAGGAAAAGAAGATGCACTTCCTCCCCCTTCATTATTTATCTACACTGCAGACAGTCACCATACGGACCTGAGATTTCAGGTCAGCATTATTCCTTCACTTGCCATATCTACATCTTCAACAGTAAAAAACAGTGATGCAAGTGCAACACGGTCCTACACCAGCACTAGTTTCTGTCTGTGAATTCTCCTACACATGGGACATGATAATAAATCATACACAGAGCACACTGACCGATCCTGGATGAGCAGTATGTTAGTCTCCAGGGCCAACAAACCACCACTTAAATAAAGTTTCTTTGCTCAGTGTGCTACGCTGTAATAAAAAAAAATAAAAAATTATCTGCATCCCAAGCAGGTCATTCAGCCTCCTGTGCAAGGAAAATGTCAAAAATATAGGCATATAGGCATTAGGAAATGCTCCCACCTGATGTTCTCCAACAGCTCAATGTTCCCCCTGTAGTTCTCCTAATAATTAATGGAAACTAGATTCCTCTGGGAAAATCGTCACCGGGTAATTAATAAAAAATGAAAAAGAGAGAGCAAGAAGAAAGAACAGAGATGTTGTGGAAAGTCTGCAAATTGAAAAAAGCGGACTTACAGTTGTGATTTCCTTCTTAGTCTCAGAGGGAACCTAATGCCTGCTCCACGTTCATCAGTGGCTCACTCAGGACTCTCCACATCTTCCATTCGCACTTCTGAAACAAGAGACATTGTGATGGAAATATGTGCACCTTGCCACGTTTCTCAGTGGCCCTGCATGTACAGACTTGCTCGAACAGATAAAGGAACAGCTGTCCAGGACAAATCCCCAGAGCCCTGCAGTGGTGAGGAGGCGGGAGAGTAGGTAGGGGTGGATCTATTACCAGGTTATCACTTGAAAATAAAGGTCACTCTTCTACCTGTGGATTCAATCTGTTTATCTGTTTGATGGGGGCAGTGCATTAAAACCCAGGAAAAATGTCCTTTCTTTTTCAAAATAGTGATGAAATGCCCTTTTGCCTTTGCATCTCTGAAATGTCTCCCCAAAGAGGGAATGCTCTTCCTCATGCTCAAGTATATTTATCTCACTACTCCTAAAGGAGACTAGAGGAGTTTAAAAAAAAACAAAAAACAACAAACTTTCAGGATCAAAATTGATGTCCTGTTGGTAAATGGGGTTGAGAAACCTTTGCTGGAAATGTCCATCTCCCAGCGCTGTCTCCACCTGCAGTTTGCCAACACGAGTGCCTGAACTATCACAATTTCTGGGGAATCCTGAGAGGAAAGAGGATGAAGATGGATGGTTTTATGAATAATCCAGAAAACAGGGATTCGAGGGATCTCGCATCACTTACAGACCTCCTGCACTGACTTTGGGCAAGTCAATTAACCTCTCTGTGCCTCTGCTTGCCATCTGTAAAATGGAGATAAGAGACTTCCCTATGGCACAGGAGCATTCAAAGGAGACTTGTGTGTTTGACAGATGCTCTCATCCGATGCCAACAGGAGTCATGAGATTTCATTGACAGGAGAGTGATGGAGTGGAGAAGACCCACTGCCATTTGGGGTTATGTAGCTTTGTGAAAACTCAATAGGTATCCGTTCTGCTTCCCTTGCCACCTCCTTCGCACCTGTCTGTCTTCTAAGGCTTGAATGCTCTCTTGACCAAACAGTGGCTCCTATGCCAGCTGTGGGAACCCACAAATAGGATGCTTCCCATCCCTCCGTGAGGGCTCCAGCAGATCAGTGAGGATTTTTGCCACTAAAAAAAATAGTAATGGTAGTCTCAGAAAAAAAGCCATGGAGGGGCCAGCCCTGCCTTACCTCTGTGAGCATGTAAGAGCCTGAGGTGAAAGACTCTGCTGCTCTGGGTCTCACTGCCTTTGAGCCCACAAGGCATCTAGATAAATCCCCACTCCTGGAGGGACATCCTGCCCTTTGCAGCAGTGTGAGGCATGACAGCTGGCCTGGCCCTCTCTCTCACGACACCACAGGGGCTTTCTAACCCCTCCAAACCCTTTACAGCTCTGGAAACAAGGAAACATAATTTGCCATTATGTTTTTTGATTTCTGGATTTTGTTTAAGACATCAGAAAAGAAAGGCATTTCTCTCCTTTCTCAGGGAGCACTGTATTTCCCCTACTAGCTTTACAAGACAAGTTAAAGCATCTAATCCCGACCCTGGCAGAGCCTGCCTGACCCTTCTCTGCAAGGCTTGGGGGAGGATTTCTTTCCCTCTCCTGTTGTGGTTTTGTTTTGGGGTTTTTTTTTTGTATTAAAATCCCAGAGTGTTATTAAAAGGAATTGTTCAATTCCTTTAATTGGCTCAGAAGATAAATTCTTCCCTCAGCCTGGGGTTCATGGCCATCAGCAGCTATTTATTAGCTGCATTGATTGAGAACAGCCTTTAAATGGAAATAAATTGAATTCTATGGCAAAGAGGATTCCATACAGGCTATTAACATGAAACAGGGAGCTTAGTAGCTTTATTTTTTATTTATTTGTTCCCCTTCTCAAGATATCCTCAAG
Organism: Baryphthengus martii; assembly: GCA_013396935.1. Taxonomy (NCBI): domain Eukaryota; kingdom Metazoa; phylum Chordata; class Aves; order Coraciiformes; family Momotidae; genus Baryphthengus; species Baryphthengus martii. Next base: position 350,218 of record VWZK01002413.1, on the reverse strand, counting down.
CTCCCAGATACTCCCCATGTTTCCCATCAGCCATCCCCTTCTTACTGTGGAGATTTCCTTACCTTCATGGGTAAGAGGAGGAACGAGGGTAATGGTGATGATGGAGATTTGGGTGAGCTCAGGGAGGCTCCAAATCAGGTCCTCAGGAGCCAGTGGAAGCAGCAGGGGTGATGGGGAGCAAGACAAGATGTCGCATACATGCACATAGAAAGGAGAGGGGGAGCAGAGCTCTCCCATGCTCTCTGGGGCATTTTTATTATGTTTTCACCTTCTCCACTTCTCAGGGATTGTCTTTGCTACTCCCCTGTTGGCTCCAGAATACATTTCATGGTGTTTGCCTTCATTCCAGAGTTTAATTGCTTGAGATTGTTACTTGTAGGCTGTTAATTTATTAAAACCAGATCTCCCATATTACTCCGGAGCCCAGAAGAATCATTGCCTTCTATTAAAGGCAGCGGTGCATGCCCGCTTGTCTTTTTCCTCTGGTCACCTCTGTAATTGCAGCCCTCTGCTAAGATGGAACACCCCCCGCACCCCCCCCCCCCCCCCCCCAACAGTTAAGCGTCCTCCGCAGGGCGGGTTTGACTGAGGAACACATGCAGGAGACAAACTCACTCAGGGTGTAAACAGATGTAACTTCGCTGATGTCCGTGGAGGATTATGTGATTTCATTGGAGACACAAAAAGCCTTTAAGCTCTTCAGGTCACTTTTCCCCAGCTGGGGCAAAAAATGAAGTCAGGGGCCTCTAACAACAGATAATCACTGGAGGCATCATGCAGATCAGCCCTTGCCAAAACACAACAATGAATGCCCACAGTATCCAATGCAACCAGCACTGCCCTTACCCAGTGTCACAGAGGCACCCACAAAACAAGCAGCAGCTGCTATCCAAAACTGGGGTTTATTGCAAGCAGGGTTGCCAGCACTCCTTCTGGCTAAACACAGGTTCGGATGTCTGTTTGAAATTAACTACTACACAACAAATTCCTAACTTTAAGGAATGACAAACCAAAATGGGCAAACCCTCACTCATAAAAGGGAAAACCTCCCACACCACAGTGCCCGAGATACCACTCACCCAAAACGGGGCGGGGGGGGCGGGGCGAGGCTCACTCAATCCACAGAGACTCCCTCCATCCGTGGAAGAATCCTTGGACGGCGTGTCCAAGAGGAGGTTCCGACTGCCAGGCCTGCTGCTCTGTGAAGAACCGACTCCTCTGACTCTCAGGCAGGACCCCATTTATACCCTAATGGAGGGTACACTCTGGTCATTCTCACTGGCTGAGGGATGAGCTCAGGCAAAACACGGAAGAGCCCAGACAAGCCCAGACCCTGAGCCTGTTTGCTGAGGGCTCCAGCCCCTGAGGCGCCAGGTAAGCACCATGAGGAGCAGCTGAATGCTCGAGGCCTCAAACTCCTGAGGGCTGAGGCGCCAAACTGCTCAACACTCCCTGTGTGCTCTGTCTGTTTGTCTGTGGGGAAGGCTGCACCTGCCACACCCAGATAAGCACAGAAAGATCTTCCATGGTTATATGGACCATCTTTTGAGTCAAACATATCCCTCAAAGCCAGACATTGCACCATATACTGGTGCCACAAGCACAGATAGGACTTATATACCAGGAGATAGAGACATATACATATACATCTCTCTCCATATGGCAGGTGGCTGACATAGGCCACTTCTTCTCAACCATCATCCCTCCAACAGGTCCCTCCATCTCTGAAAGGCTGCGTAGCTGCCTTCAGCATGCTCTGACTCTGCCCTGCCTGTGAAAGATTTCCTTGGCAGCCCCATGCACACATCTGATCCTACAGAACTGCTCAATAACATCTAAAATGTGGACATAGCATCCCTTAAGGCAGTGCCTGAGCATGGTTTTCAAACTCACGAAGGAAGGAAATCAACAGACAACTGGGAGATAGAAAATCACCATATATTTGCCGCTGCATAGCAGTATGTCCCTCTCAGACTGTTTTCTGAGATCCTGCCATCACAAAAGGCAAGTACCTCTCAACACATTACAGAGGGAACAACCCACACAGCCCCCTTGTGTCATGGCGCAGTCCATGTTTTAGATACATAGAGTGTGGTCTCCCTCAAATCTGAGTGCCTCTGATTTGTATCCTCACCTTGGTTTGTCACAGAGCTCCACTGATGTAAGAGTGCAAGCTCAAACATGGGATAAAGCCATCACCAGATGGTGGGGTGAGGTACTGGATCCAGGGCAGCTGGGGGATACATTGTAGGATTTCTAGTCTGCTGTCAGGAGGGATCAGGAGTCTGAGTCCTCCTGCAGTCCAAAGGCCACCAATGCTCCATGAGGCACCCAGACAGCCCACAACACTTTTCACAAAAATAAGTGTATGGGGCACAGCTCCCAGCACCTGCAGGCAGGCACAGCCACAACCACAGCCACAGGTACAGGTACCAGCTCTCATTACCCACTAGCCAGCAATTTTAACAGTCGCATTACTAGAGTGAAAACAATAATACTTTGTTTGTTTTCTAAATACTTAGCTCATTTTAGCACTCTGCCTGCAAGTGACAGATAATAACATGATACAGACAGGAGCTAGTTTTCTGTATCCAAACCAGTGTGGGTGCATCTGTGACTGCAAAGAAGTTGAGAGTTGCTGCTCCAGACTCCCAATCCTGGAAGTGATGTGACTGGAGGTAATGGTATGAACTGCAGCTTGGACTGAATATGGAGATTTCTCAGGGATGCAAGGAGCTGCTCTGATACCTGTGAACTGTCTTTGACCTACATCCTTTGAAGCTCTGGTTCCCTGTTCCCCAAACAGTCTGCTTTATTCTAGGACTGCTTTGCTTTTACCTAAGTACTTGTTTTAAATACAAATGTCCCAGGATCTAATCTGAGATCTGCAAGCAGGAGAACACAGCAAAGATGACACTTACAAAGATCCAGACAAAAAAAAAATCATTTAGATTAAACAAGACAGTTATTGAGTTTTAATATAGGAATTGATTATTATAAGTATGCATATTGAGTTTAACAGCTCAGATTTGTATCTATTTCATCACTGTTAATCTTTGATAAATACGTTTTTAATAATCTCTAGGTATTTATTGAACATAAAACTGTCTTGCAAAATTGAGAGTAAGATTGCTAAAGATACTGTACACTACTTCAACACAAATTCATTATTAAAAACCTTTCACTGAGGTTTACTTTTAACCACAACATAACAGATGTGCATACTGCATAGTTAATCTATAATAAATATATTAGTAATAAACTATTGATATTTAACCTGCAGTAACCATCTTAATAAATATGATACATGGAAATGGCTATTGGACAAGCTTTTTTTTTAGCTCTGTCAAACATGCAGAGATTATGGGGTGAGAAGGAGGAAAGCTGTGGCCCAGTAGAAGGCAGTTTATTTATCAGACCTCCACAGCCCTCACCTACCCTGGCCACTGGACTCATTGCTGTTTCAGTCCCCAAATCAGAGACATTTGATCTCAGTCCTGAGTCAAATTTAACATCTGGCCCTAGCCATCCATATGACTCCGACAGGCTGTGCGATACAAACACTGTTAACTCATCTCCTAGTGCCCTCAGATGATGTTCTGTCTGCCCAGTAGTTTTACAAAGTGGATAAACATCCTCGAGGGATGAGGAACAGATCATAACCTATATGCCTGGGGTACACAAGCTTTCTGAGAATATGGATCAACAGAGAAGCTCAAACGAGGAGATTTCAGCTTTGAACTCAGTGGAGGCCACCAAATGCCTTTGACACATGAACTAGACAGAAGTCTGACTCCAAGCCATCAGAGGCGAAAGGCTTGACCCACAGTGCTGCTTAGACCCCCTGGGATACTCTCAAAGATGTATTTGTCATTCTTTGCATCACTTAATGACTGAGGTTAGTTGCAACAAACCAGCTCTAGCGGGTATGCACAAAACTTCACTCGCAGCACTAATCAAATGTGAGCGGAGCAGAGTAATCCCTCCCATGTCCTCTCCTCTGGGTCCTGCCCTGTTTGTTATATGGCCTCTCGTACAGGCCCTGTAATCCTTCCTGTCGGCTACTGTCTGATTCCCGTATATCAGAGAGAGCCAAAGATCTTAATGTGCAACTTTAAATTGAGCTGTATCATCTGCCACAAACATGAAATTAATGGTCCTACATCATAATCATAAATTCATACATAACCCCATGCACCAGCAAATAACTTCGCAGTGATACTACAATGGTAAGCTGATTTGCAAGAAGCGCATGCTACCCAGGAATCCTAATTAACCAAATTAACACCATCACTTCAAATCATGTCCCTGCAGTAGGACATTTCCGATTGGCCTCAGGCTGGAGCAAAGCAGCCAAATGAAAAGCTGACAGCATCTCAGCGAGTCCAGCAAGCTAACCCTTTACTGAGGGAAATGCCTGGTGTCCACCCACGCACACGAGGAAGGGAGAAAAAAATCTCACGAGTGTTTGTAGGCACCTACCCAAGACAGACTGCAACATAGAAACATTGTCTAGAGGAGAAGCAGTTCTGTTTCTCCTGCATTTCCCTAATTTAACCAGCAGCATCAGGAACCCCTTCCTGCCTTGCTGGCTTGCTCCAGGGGGTTTTGACACCACCAAATCGCCCTGAAGAGTGCCAAATGTTGCTTTGGGTGAAATAAGCAATGGATCTGGGGTTATAAAGCGGCGCTGGTAATAGGAGCAGTCTCCACAAACCCCAGATCCTCTCTCCGGACCCACTTGTTTGCACTGGTTTCCACCTGTGACTTGTCCAAGCTGTTTCGAGCTCAATACTTCCCTCCTCCCTCTTCAGGCTAGTCAGGTTTTTCCTATTTCTGCTGTGGGAAAAACTTGCTATTTTGGGAGCACGTGGGATTCAAGCCCACAACAGTCTCAGCACTCCCTGCATGAAAGATGAAATCTGTAACCCACGTGCCACAGGAACTGGCTCATGTCTCACTACACATTCAGCCTGGATGGTAGGGTGCCTTGGTGTCACCAGGGTCCTCACACTGGGGCATTGAATGGCTTCATCTCCCCAAGCACAGGGCTCAGAGCCCCCATCCCTGATCTGAACTGATGCTCTAGATGCTGGGGTGGGAGGTTTGGACAAAGAGAAAAAGGAGACTTCTACCAGAAGTGGGGTTCGAACCCACGCGGGCATGTGCCCATTGGATCTTAAGTCCAACGCCTTCACCACTCGGCCATCCTGGTGGGCTGTAAACTCTCCCCTGGCCTACCAGCTCCTCCCCTGGAAGACATAAACTTCACCAAGCCCATGTGGTTCCAACTCAAGACACTTTCCAAGCCCAATGACAGCTTTCCCTCCTCACTAGTTTCTTTAATGTCCCCAACAAACTGGTGGAATATCTCATTGGGATGCATCAGGTTTCATGGGCCATGAAGGACAAGCACAGCCCCGATGTGCCACACTAGATCGCCGTGCAAGGACTAGAGCTGTTGGTGATAACACTGTCAGAGACTCTGGTGCAGAGGGGACATCTCTGAAGTGTCTCAACCTGACCCCCCTGGGTGCCCAAGGGTGAAGGGAGCAGCTCTGACAGTCCAACAGCACTCACCCAGACACGCCACCTGGTTTTAACCTTGCACTTTTCTTGCACCTCAGGTCCCACTCCTCACCCCCTCCAGTCCACATTTGGGACTCTATTAGAGCATTTAGCCAGGAAAGACGGTGGGGCGGGAGAGTCTATTTCCTTTGGGATGAAGTACAGCTTTTTTTCTGCTATATAGGTAAAAGGAAAAAAAAAATCAACACAAAAATCTCTGTTGAACCACACAGGACTCAAACTCACAGCTCCCAAGACACTTATATTCAGGAGATCTTTAGTCCTTAAGCCACAGAAGCCTGATATTTTCTTTCTGATTCCTGCTACCCTCACTCTTGCCAAGCCAGCACCTTCACATGGGGATAATATCCCACAGTGAAACCATGCCAAATCCTCACCAGAAGATCCTGTTTGCTGAAGACATGCTTGGCTAGACTGTCCTGGCCCTGTCCTTGTTGAAGATGAGAGCACTTCCCTGATTTCAACAGAGATCGCTCACAACTGTGTCCTGAAGTAGTTAAGCTGTTTGGAGGGCTTGTGGTCATCTGCTGCAGGGGTGACAAGCACTGACCAGAAAAAGATATGTATCCAGGTCTCAAAAGACAGGTGACACAGAGCTCCTCAGTCAGGAGTAGTCACCCTCTCTTCCAGAGATAATTCCCAGGTGCTAGGAAGCAAGGCAGAAGAACCCCAGGCATCCCATGGCAGGTATTCAGCTCAGCAGAGGACTGGGGCAACCTATTCTCATGCCAAAATACTGCCAGGAGGAAAATTCACGCCAATAGGGGACGGCAACTTTCCCTGCTTGCCTTTTACCCTTTGCATTACAGGCACAGCAATCTGCCGTGCTGATCCATGTGTGCAGAATCGCAGCTCTGCATCCCTGGATGCCTCCGGCTGCAGCACCCGCATTAATATCAAATGAAGCCATGCTCACAAAGGGCGTTGTGCTCGCTAGCTCCCGAGGAATCTGCTCCTAATGAGCGACTTCAAAGCATTAATGAGCTTGCAAAGCTCTCCTCCTCGTTTACAGAGCTGGACCTGGCATGCTTGGCATTAAGACAAGGGTCGCCCATCAGGAGAAGAGAATGCATGCGCATGTCAGCGAATGTAATATATTTGTCATCCTCTAAAAAGCAAAGATTAATCATGCTCTCTCCGAAAGGAAGCTTTTATGCCACATCTGCTCTTCACAGCATGAAGAGAAGGGACCTACTCACAAGGATGTCCGTGACCCACACTGCTCAGATCCCCATAGTGACTAGTGGGCCCAGCTTTGAAGTTAACATCCCACCTTAACCCTTTAGGTCCAGGCTGAGAAATGCTACTTGAATTAGCAGCCTGAGATATATAAATAAAGAGGTGGAATGCTCCAGAGTAGGTTTAAGGCATTCATGGAGGGAGTGGTATGGACGTGTGAGAGAGCAGATTTGACTAATGCTTTCTACTCTGTGGCATCATCCCAGCACAGGCAAGGAAAGGTAGTGCTGGCCCAGAATAGCAAAGGCTGTGCAATGCTTCTACTGCTCTCTCCAGAGACCTCTCTCCCAGCCACAATCCTCTTCAAGCCTCCCTGAGGTCACCATAAATCTCTGCATTGAGAGAGCCTCCAGTGTTTGGCTAAGAGTCCATTTGAGGACCATCACGTTGAGCTAGGAGGAGGCCACGCAAACAAACTGTGCTGCGGAACCAGCAGCCAGCCTGAGCACAGACCTGCTGCTGGTCACTGCATGCCCTTCCTCCCAAAGCCCCTCAGCCTCTTGGTCTTTCCAGAGCCCTCTCACTGATGATGTCCTAGCTGGCATTTGTGCTGCTACAGAGAGGCTTGGATGAGGCATGGGGCAATGGGATGTTGGCTTGTTATTGCACCACTGTTGTCGAATCTTCAGGATGATCTCCGTGTGCTGTCTACAGAGGCATTGGCATGGGTACAGCTCAGCTTCCCTTGACTGGTTCAAACTTAACGTGACAGATATCCAAGGAGGTCACTGGCACAACTTGCCTGTATTTAAAAATGGAATCCTGAGCAGATGTTTCCCGTGGTCTTCTGTGGCTGTGCCTCATCCACGAGGTTGGTTGGCTTCACCTGCAAACCTGCACAGTGCACTGGCTGCTACTTTGCTTGCTCTGGAGTAAGACTTGCCTCTGGGGGGTTGTAGTATCAGCTGAATTACCTGTAGTGTCTTGGATGTATCCTATGTAATCCCAAGCCAGACTCGATGCATCTCATTCGCAGCATCTCCATGCAATGACAGCTTGAAGATGACATGGCTACAGGCTTTCAGAACACATGTTCTGTAAGAGAAAGGCATTAATATTGTCCTGAAGTCAGAAAAGTGTCATCTTTTGCTTCAGAAACACATTGGCAATGTTAACTGGAAAGCAGTTTCTCCTCTCCCCTTTTCTCCCTCCAGAAGAGATCTCCTGGCATTCAGTGTCTATTCAGTAGTTCTATTTAATAATTTAAATAGCCACTGGAGGTAACCACCATCCCACATGTTAAATCTCTGCAGCTGGAGAGTGGATGATGGGTAATTAAGAAAAAAGTCCAAAACCTTAAGGTTATAAGCAAGGCAGAGTAAAAATGGCACTTTAAGAGATTTTCAGGTCAAAGTTACGCAGGGGCAAAAATAATCTCTGCATCATCGCTTTAGAAACTAGTTGGGAAAGAGACAGTAGACAGAGTTCTCCTCTGTGCTCCTCTTGCGCTCTTTCCCTGCTGTGAGAGCAGTTTAACATGTGGGTTGTGACCATCAGGAGCACTGTGACCTGAATGTTTGGCACAAAGCAGCCATACCAGGGTCATCTTAGGTTAAGTGAGAGCTGACATCTTGGCTCCAACTTGTGCAACAGGCTTGAGGGGGAAGCCTCATGCTGCTTATAGAAACAGGGCTCCTGTGTTGTGCTCATGTAGCAAATAATGAGGAAGCTCTTTGGACTTTGTCAGGTTTTAAATACACTATTGATGTCCCACATATAACTTTAAACTACTACTATTTTAAGAGCAGCAGGAATCACTGACAAAAAGAAGCATTGAACAGGGTGAGCATTACTATTTAACTGATCCTCAGTAGGTTTAAGAATAAACAGGCAAGCAAGCACAGACGAAGATCACTCTTCCTTCCTATTTCCTCCCTTTTGAGAGGCAGTTTAGGAAATCAAGCCAGCCTCACTTTGTATTCAGAGGGTTTTCTTTACAGAATGGCTAGAAAATACATCTTATATCCCTATGGGTGAAAGCTTATACTCTGCAAAGTTTGACATGATGCCCTGCTGCTTGTTGGCTCAAGTTAGCCCTTGTGGAACCACAAATCTTATGGTGCTCTATAGCTCAAGAGGAAAGGTTTTCCATGAAGTTTGCAAATACTGGTATTTGGCCAGAAATCCAAAGGCCACTTACTGTGAGCACAGAAACTGGGTTAAAAACCAGTGAAGTTGTGCAATTACACGAGGTTATTTATCCCAGAGGGAAAATATGTTTTCTTTGTTAACTAATTTCTTTAAAAAAAATACAAAACAGCAAAAAAACCCCAGCTCAAACTGAAAGCAATGTGGATACCAGAGTTAAACTAGTAAGTCATAGAAAAATAATGGATTTATCTACTTTCTCCTGCTCAGGAATGGTGTCCCAACTGTTTACAATTTTCCACAAGCTATTGCTAGTCTAAATTATTCTCCCAGGTATTTTCCACAATTTTTTCTTGAACAATTTCTCAAAAAAATAATCTTGAGTGTTCAAATTATCTACGCTTTACATTGTTGTTTCTGTTTTGACTTTGAATGGGCTCATAATGAGATATCTGGAGTGAATGGTGATAGGTCAGCATTTCAAAGTCATCACCTACCCCACATTCAATTATTCACATAGATGTTCTGGACAGGATGCACACGTAGTTCATCACAGCTTTACCTTTGTTCAGTCTGGACTAGATTTTGTGGAAGATGCCATCACGGACCCATATCTCCCTGTCGCTGCTCCATGCCTCTTCCAAACACCATCACTCTCAACATGAAGAAAATGAGTCACAGCTGTGCAGAAGAGAAAGCTCAAGAACACATTGAGGATCACAGTTCTGGGATACTGATGCCTCACATGCTGAGCACCTAAATCATCAAGTCGTAAAGGGACCTGACGTAAATGAGACATTCAGTGTATGTCCATCTGTTCTTGCCTAATGCAGTCAGCCAGAGTTTCTCTCAACCATTGTAGAGAGAGAAATCTGGCTGGCCCTGACTTGAGGCACACACTCTCCATACCTGAATTTCAGCATATAATGGTCACCAGACATGTGTCAACCAGGCTCTATTAAGGGCATTCCAAAATCACACTAGAAAAATGTATGTATTTCATAGTTTGTCTCCCTTTTCATACAACAGAGGAGTTAACCATGATAAACAAAGGCTCAATAGAAAACTCCGTCCCTTACGGGGTCATAATTTAGGAAGCACTGCAGCACGCTACTCTTAGAATCAACCCAGCGAGGAACTGAGGTGATTGAGTTATCAATCATAGGCAAATATCAACAGAAGAGGCTTGCACGTGTCAAAGAAGTCTCCTGCAATTATTTACATAGCTTGGATAAAAGCGTTGGAATGAATGGGAAAAATCTTTTGTGCTCCACCTGCGGCACCAGCAATGCCCACTGCTGCTCATTATCTCAACGGAGAAGTGCACAGTGACATATCACATCCCAGATGTCAAGGTGCATCTGCATGAATTCCTAAAATGACATGTGTTCTTTAGCCCTGAGCTTGGCTCCAGGCTAAGAGCTAAATTTGATGTTCTCTGCGGCTAAAACTTCTTCAAAAACCATTCTGGGTTAATTAGGAAAGGGAAATTTTGGCTGCCGTCTGTACAAGAAGATTGGCTTGGGAAATGGTATGAAAGTCGTGGGTTTTGCAAGAGCAAAGAGAAAGAACAGCCTCATTTCTAAAAGCATTGCACCTAAGAACTTCAGAAAACCACAGAACTTCACTGAAATACAATAAAAAGCACTGCCTAAAAGCAGAACATCTCCTTTGGCTCAACATATCCTTTCCCAGAGGCACCACATCATTCCTGCTGCTCACAACACAGCTTCTGTCTCCTTTTAATAGCTTTATTTTTAGGTTTCTCATATTTAATTCTCTCCTTTTCCTTATGTAAGGTACTTGGAAGGGCTGTAGTGTCAAACAATAATTACATCACAGAAAATTTAGAATCCACAGTGTTAAAATGAAACAATGAATGTAGGAATTGAGGTGATATAATTTTATCAAGTAGAGCACCCATCTGACAGTGAAACAGCATTTTCACTGAAATTCTCCCATGGGCTGGGGGTAACCGTCTTTGGATGTTGGTAATCTCAGCTTGGAGTGCATCAATACATGGCCTGCGTTAGTATGGTCTGAAACCTAGATGCAAGTTCCCTTAGTGCTGTCAGCACACACATGCCCCTCCCCATGAGCAACTTTGAGGTAGGCTTAAAATGCAGGTTTGCCATCCTCTTAACACCCCTGGAATAGCTAAAGTGCATGTGCCGGTAGCTGTAGCTTCGTCTCAGATAAGGATCAAGAATTTCCTGGTACCAGGATACACAACCATGACTACCATCAGTCCACTTACAATAGAAGTACGAGAAGAAAAAGACCAATCCACATCACCTGATCTATGTTTCTAAAGATATGGGTACCTATCCCAAGTAGGTTTCCAATATCTTTATAAAGTACCCTCCACCATCCATGCAGTAACTGGACACATATCTGCTGTGTTAAAATAAATTGCATTCAAGTTACAACTCAGTCCAACGCAACACTGAATCTTGGCCTGTGCCTAGGTATTGCCACTGCCACTGGTGGTAAAGGAAGCCACTGGTGATAGTCTCCAATACCTGGGTTTGCCTTTTCCAATACGTAATCAGAGAAGGGTGAGTTCAGTCCTCCACCCATGGAGGCCATGAGGTAATCAGTGATGACTAAGGCTGCTATGGGTGACCAAACACTTATGGAAAGATGAAGAAAACCTTTTTGTCTCTAAGAGAGATCATCAATCGCCTTATAGTGGACTCCAAGTAGATATATAGAAATGCTGCCAGGTGTTAGTGGGACTATCTGTCATGCAATGTCTAAAATCAGGTTGTGGTGAAGAGTGGATGTATAGAGTGAACTCACACATAGTGCATACAAGAAGTTTTCTAGGGATAACAAGTTCATAGAACATATATATATTTCCCCATATGGGTTCCCAGCTGGATTTCTTTGCTGTCTTGAAAGAGATCAATTTGCTAAAAACATCAGTAATGTCAAAATCCAGCATCCTCCTAATTAGATGTGACCTTTGAAGGGAACTGCTGAAGGATGAGATCTTATCTGCTTCTTTCTGTGGACTTACCTCTGTCTGACGGGAGAGCATCTAGATGGTGTGTGTTTGTGTTTTCATTTTCTGCCTTTTATGACATTTTCATACTATCAGGATGAAGAAAAAGAGGCTCATAGAAGAGAAAAATGAGGAGGAGAGCAAACCTGTGAAGTCTCTGCTAGTTCTTCACAGTTCCAGATGTTGGTCCTCTATCTGGCATTTGAGACCTTTCACTTTGCTTTTCCTGCTCCACTTCATGCCCATCAGCTTGACTCTTGTCCTTCTACTCCTTTGCTTCTCCTGCTGAGCAGAGGCTTTTGAGAGGCCAGGCCATCTGAAGGTGGAGCTGGCTGCCAGAAGAGTTTGCAACATAAGCGAGATCTCCTAAGCCGTATGGTTGGTGATTTTCTGGAAAACTGGAAAAGAAATTTCCAAAGTTTAAAAAAGAGGTTAAAAAAAAAAAAAGTTCTTCAAATTTCTGCTATGTTTCTGCAACTAAGATGGGTTTTTTTACACTCAGTTTCCAGAAGAGCCACAGTGAAATGAATACTGAGCCTCTCTGAAGTCCTGTGAACATCAAGCACTTCTCTCCCTTGGTTTCCTTCAAAACTCCTGATCATAAACAACAGACGGACAAACTCTAGCATATTTCGTTTATTCATCTGCTTTCTTTTATTTTTTTTGTATGTTTGGTTCTTTTTAAAGCCAGTTACAGTCTTTCTTCTGGGATTTACAGCCTGACTTTTGTAATAATTAGGCAAAGTAAACCATGCAGAGATTTTTTTATTATCTGTTTTAAATGCAGAGTTTCGGAAAGTAGATAATGAAATTCTTATCATTTTGCTGCACAGCTGTGCTAAAGCGAGGGGAAAGAGAGAAAAAGACGCTAGCATTTGTTTATTTGGCTTTCAGTTGCTGTGTCAAACCAAATAACAGCTTTGGTCTTGGTCCACAATTGACTTAATTGGTAACACCTCAAATTGTATGTCCTAAAAAACTCCTAATTAACAGCTAAGCACAGGATAAACTAGATAGCGTTTTTTCCTTTGTGTTCCAGAAGGACCTGCAAATTCATACTAGACAGCTCAACTCAAGATCCAGAATCATATGATTTGATGTGTATATATGTCAGAAGTGATGCGTGTATTTGTGTGTACATTCATTCTTCCCTGTGTCTGTACAGCACCCAACATGATGGGGCTGGGGTGCCTACTGCATTCTCTAGACAACGGGGACCCAATCTAAAAACTACAGATAGTATTTTCCAAGAAACTTCTGCTGCCTCTGGCAGTCTCTGAGTCAGGGTCAACTTGGAGATGGTCGCTGTTACCTTCCCTGTTTAATTTTGAAGCGCTCCAAAGGAAATTCCCCCTCTTTGCTCTTTCATTTACCATCCAAGCCCCTCAACCTGCAGGAAGGTACTCAGAGCACTGTGGGAAGAAATAGTCCAGATATGAGCAGCAAAGGGGCTGGGAAAGAAAATACAGATGTGTTTAAGAACCTGATACAAAGACCTTTTCTGTAAAAAGGGGATTTCTAGGGAGAGTTCTAAAAATTATACACCCAGGCCACTAATTCAGATATCTGAAGTGCACACTAAGCAACACGGGCACTGGAGGCCTTGCAATGAGATGACAGTGTACACCATAAAGAGGAGCACAGTTGGAGTCCTTTAGCATATGTCTGCAATGCAGGTCCAGAATTGGAGGTCAGAATCTCTTGCCTGCCTGATGGCCCCCTGAAATCAGATCATACATCTCAGTCCATCTTTTATTTAGTTAATGCCTGCAGCACAAGGTGGTGGCAGGATGGCTGGTGTTGCAAGCAATCTACATCTTTGCCACAAAAGAAGAACTCATGAAGGCAGTAGCTGGATTTCACTCCCAAGTAGCATCTGGAACACCTAGAGCTGACTAATAAAAGCAGGAGGAGCAAGACTAATACTTACAAATTCAGAAAGGACTGATGGGTGCAGAAGCAGAAGACCAGACAGTGGCAGAGCATTTTCCCAAAATGCAACATTAGTTGTCCTGTAGAGATGGATGAGGGAGAAGTTTTGTGGTAGCTGTCCATTCTGCCTTCTTTCTCCTTTCTTTCTTGAAAGCACTGACAAGCACAGAAAGGTCTGGTCACATCCTCCTGTCTGTCTCCAGAGGAGCAGCCACATAAGCATTTTGGGAACCCCAGTCCTTTGCCACAAGTTGGATGTGAGGTGCAGGGAGATGGTGACACACTGCCCAGTCTCTTGGTAGTGACATAACCCCAGGCCAGGAATGGGAGCACATTAGTCTTGTACCCAAACTGATGGAGAGAGATAGGACATGCCCCATCAGGGGAAAAGCTCTGTTAGAGGCAAAAGTCTTCCCTCCAGCGTCCTCCCACAGCAGGTAAAACACAACTAGCACAATAAGGCCAGAAAATGTTAAACAAAAGCCCTTCTTTGGGCGCCCTCTGCTCTGCTGTTTGCATGACTGTCTGAGGCAGATTGCTGTCTCTTATTAACTAAACAAACAAGCAGCAAAAGTTGAGCAAAATGGAAACACATACACAGCTTGTCTGCAAATAGAGACAAACGCCTCCATCTCATGGTTCCACCCAGCTGTCTGGTTGTTACCTGTTTAAACAGCTTTAATTTCACATTAAGGTCAACTCAGTCATAGCTTCTCCTCCCAGGTGGAAAACTTGGCTAATGAAACACTCAGGTTTGTATTGAGTCCACTCTGATGCACCAGCCAAGTGTTTTGCTGACCTGAGGTGAGTGCCCTGGTCCTTCTTCCGCAAGGGTGAGTCCCCAGCCTGGGCTGCAAGAGAGGAGGTGAGCAGGCGCAGTGGCCAGTGTTAGTGACCAGAGGATCCTACACAATTGGCCACTGAAGTGATGGTGTATCTCCAGTTTTCAGTCAAGTTATTCTCTTGCCTAATCCCACACCACAGGGAGCGCAGAAAGGCCCTGCCTCTACACCAGCCCTGCCGGCTCTGTACTTCTTCCTCCTGGCTTCCCTGGACCGACTCCGCTTCTAGCAAAGGGTATTTATTCAGCTTGTGCTTTCCTCTACCATTTACACAGGCCTTTTTCTTTCCTCTGGGAATATAGATGGGATTAGTAAACTCTCTTTATATATAGTCTGAAGGGTTTGATTTTGAGTCTCATTTATTACTCTTCAATTTCTTTTAGCTTCTCTTTTCCAAAGATCAGAGTTCCTGACCAAGTTTTGATGCAGTCCATGAGGGTGACAAACACAGCCAGACTATGATCACTTGTGCGTAGGAAGCTATTTTTCCTGAACAGCATTCATGTTACTCTAGGAGAAATTGAAAGAAAAACCATCCTTGTCTTGCATGCCTTCAGAGTACTGTTCCGACGATAATTTAAAGTATTAAGACATTGATTCACTAAACATCATTGGCCTGCTTGTATGTGGGCAAAGTCACCCATTATTGGTGATTTATTAGCTGTAGGTGCCTCTTTGATCTTCTTCAACATTGTGCACTCAATATCCTCCTCCTATGAGGCAACTGGGAGGACAGCCCTATCAACACATCCACATTATTGTGACTTATGGTTCACGTCCATAGGATTGTCTCCACTTAGACACTGTATCTCACTGGATTCAGAAGAATCTTCCAGAGCCTTATAATAAATGCAAAACCAAAGTTCCTCTTGGATTGAAAAATTATGATACCAGCACCTCTAAATTGTTTTTAGCGGCTTTCTGTGCTGCCTCCAGCTCAGAAGTGCTTAGTTTGCTGACAGAAATCATAGACTCATACACATTGGAGATGGAAAAGCCCTGCTAGGTTCAGCTAGTCCATTTCTCCTACCAGGGAAGGAATATTCCCAGCAATCTGTTTTCCTTGCTACTTTGTCTTGTCTATTTTTAAACATCCCATGTGGCAAAAATACATTTAAATTGTCAGAATTTCAGAGCCAAGTTAGCTGTGGAAGTACCAGCTGTAGCCTAACCTGCTTTGTCTGGTGGCAGCAGCTAAATTGCTCTCTGCTGCCTTTGAAGTCAATGGTAAAAGTCTTATTGGCTTCTGTGGGAGCATTCTCGGGCCTTTGGTACGGATGATTAGAGCAAATAGCTATGGAGCACTGATAAGCCATTCTTACACTATCGCTTTCCAGGCTGTAACTGCATTTTAATAGGCAAGAAATTGTCTCAGCAGCAGTCAGGGTGCAATAATAGCAAAGCCATGTGGAGCACATGACAGACTAGGTCTGCACAGAAGTGACTCCTGCCATGACCATACAAAATTACATCCACAAGCCCAAACAGGCTTGGTGGAATACGTGATCCAAGGGGAACAGTCAGGGATGGTCCCTTTTGCACCTCCTCAAGCTGTAAAATCTATCAGAGACCAATTCGACCTTTAGATAGCGCCCATGTGTTTTTGCTTTTTGAGAGACTTTAACATCATGAATGAAGGGGGCTGGGCACATCAGGGTACCTCTTTACCTGCCTTTCACACCTCAGCCAAAATATAGCACAGGTATGGCATCACCCTACTCTTTTAGCCAAAAAAAAAAAAAAGAAAAGAGAAAAAAACCCACCAGCTATTATATCACAGAATTTAAGAAGTTACCATATAAAACTTGACTCACCTTCTCCAGGAAAACAACGTTGACAGCTGCCCCACGAGATGGAGCACTTGGCAGTGGCAGTGACACAGCCCCGACGAAGCTTGGTCCTTCGCTTTCTCTTTTTATTTTGGTAACAACGGCAGGTAGTGGGAGCCAGGGTTGGATTTAATATAACAGTTGTCATGCTCTGCTGGGACGGCTTCCTCTGCCTCCACATTTCCTGTCTGGAAGTTCTCCCAAAAGGATGAATTAACCAATATATGACCTGTGTGGGAAATGCACTTTATTGAAGCTATTTTTCTAGGGTGGAGCTGAACAGCTGTTTAACAGCGCATAGCTGCACTACATGAGAGACACTAAAAACATGCCAAATGAACTGTATTCAGGTACAACTGGGCTATAAGGAGGCAGAAAATCTTTATCTCCAACTTTAATTTTTACCTGTGCACAGAGGGTAATGTCCCTATGTGACAAAGCCTGCCAGCATGGGATACCACAGCATGACAGGGAAGGGGACCTTGGTTTTACCTTCCTTTTAGCATCTTCTTGTGCCATAAACATGGGGAAATTAACACTATCCCTGCAGGCACCAGCATCCTGGCAAGGAAAACCTGTTGTGCTAAAGCTACATAGGCAAAGAGTCCTATCCAAAACCTGCGTTGCTTGATGCGATGGAAGCAGCGAATGACACAGCCCTGGTATCACTACGGGGACAGCTGTGCCTGAGACCAAACACAGTTCAATTCTCTTTTTTCAGATGAGGCTTCAGCAATCAATAGGAACCGTAAATGTCATAGAAACAGTCCCACCTTAACTTCATGGCAAGTTATGTCTGTAGGCATCTCAGGGCAGACTACAGCTCTCCAAGTGCACAAGGGAGCTGTTTGCTGCTGCGAGCCAGCACTGCCACCCAGAAGCACAATCCCACTGGTGATGGCTCCTGTCCCAGACCATGTAGGAGCATCTTTGTGTGGTAGCACAAGGCTGCACAGCTCATGCAAGATCAGGATGAGAGATGGAAGTGCTCAGCATCTCTGTTCAGAAGCCTCGGTAAAGTCCCTGCCTTCCATCCCCATCTCTTCCTTTCCCCTACAACGGGTTAGCAGTGCAATTAAGTTGTTGTAAATTTACATCAATGCAATTGGCATCGTGGTCCCGCTGTGAATAATTGTTATTGCAAATTTACACCAGTGCCAGAGAGATGAGAATCTGAACAGAAGCTTTAAAAGCCACTTCTTTTTTTTAAAGCCTACATAAAACGCCGGCCAGATTTACCATGAGTTTCCTGTGTGTGCACATGAGTTATAAGTGCTGTAAGTGTCCCGTCATCATGAATTCTGTGGATATGCTCCTTTTAATGGCACTGATCATAGGGAATTCATTTGCTCTTCATATAGCTGTCACCTGTATTACCAGAGCGATTTCATTCTAATTTAGCATTACTTAATGGTGAAGATAAAGTTAAGTGTGGGTCTTTTCTTGGCTTCTCTCTCTCTCTCTGACACAGCAAGAGTGTGACTGCAGGGTGTTTTATGACCAATAATTCAAAAGAGCAGGGAAAAGAAGGAGCAGCAAATATCAACTGCTTGTCAATCATCCACAGTCTTTCAGCTCAATGGTTATACCTAGACCTCTGAACTTTTCTTCTGCCATCTCTGATCCCCCTGTTTGTTTGGAGTTCTTTAGGTATTGCAACCATAATTTTTTCTTTTTTTTATTTTTTTAAGGTTTGGGTTTAGGAAACCTGCAGTGGTTACCCACAACTATAGGAAAATGTTTTATAGAAAGCCTTACCTAATGGCTGCAGTATCACAACCAGATTACAGCCAGCCTGACAGCTGACGGGGTACCCTACAAGCTGGCTGAATGCAGGAAAAAGCTGTGGGGAAATGGAGCAGTTTTGTAGCATCAGTTATACAGCAATAAGTGATTTGTCTTCCCAAGTGCCTGTGCCCACCCCCTCTTTTCCCCCAGCTTGGAAAGGTAATCATTCTGTATATATCACAAGCTTGTTTAAACTGGAGATGAAAAGCTACAAAAGTACAACTTAATTGAACCCTGTATTGTGTTATTACAAATGCTGCCGACCTCACTTGCAGTCCATTATCAGAGGGTTCTGCTGAATGCTTTAATTAAAGACAATAAGGCTAATAAAAAGGCATCATTTTCCTGTCTCCAGCACTGCTGGAGAGTTGGGGCTGATGAGATTATTTCCTGCTAATGCTCTTCTGTTGTTGTTGTTTTAAAATCTTTTTCTCCCCGTGGTTTGCAAATACTGTCTGAGCCTGAGTTTTGTACAAGACTCATTAAGAACAAGAAAAAAAAAGTTCTGTTCCAAAAATCCTCACTAATATTTGACAAGCAGAGCCCCTCTTCCAGATGATCCCTGGTGACTTACCCCAACCATCACTGCCTTTTGCTTTCAGACCCAGTCGCGGTGAAAGAGCGAGCTTCCCTGCACAGGCACAGGTACACACACAAACTGACTTAAGGACGCACTCTGCCCACAGCACCCATCTCCAGCCCTCCCATTTGCAGGGAGGACAGTGTGGTGACAGCGCTATTTGCCAGAGGGCAGGATCTAGTCCAGAGTGAGTAATGCAGCACCTCATCATAATTAACATGCTGCTTACTAATGGCCCATATGTGCCATGTCGATTTACTTTCATACTGATAGCACTGTTACCAAATCAGCAGAGTTTCCAAAACCAATTGAGACAACCACACTCAGCAATGTTGTTTCTCCAGCTTTGGTCCAAAGAGGCAGAAGAAGATGAGGACAATGCAGGAGAGCATCAGTGAGGATCACCACAAGGAAGGGAAGGTGCGTAGCTAGGGGCTAGCCAAAATGCTGTGGGGGGATGACTCGTCACAAGGGAGGTGGGAAAGGTTTGCAGTAGAACAGCTCCGCCGGTCTGCCCATAAGGGTACGTGCCGATGGGATAAGGGAGGCAAGATGACCTCTACCTCTGGATGCACAGGAAGACCTGTCCCTGTCTACATCCCTCTGCCTTCAAGGACATTTGCATGGGCTTAACCTCACCCACCCTGTGCATACCTTGGTATTTGGCAAACAGCACAAACATGAGTGGGGTGTGAAAAGGGCAATGGGAAATCACCTGGTGCTCATTGCATGGATGTGTTTACAGAACAGGCACGTCCACCTACCAGCAAACTGGCTGAGCCCAGCAACTCCTCATACACCGACCACAAAACAGTTAAAGATTCACTAACAATCCAGACCATATTTGAATAAGAGATCTAATGGCAATTGGCATTGTAGTCCTGCTGTGAATAAGCTAAACCATCCAGTCCTACTGTGATTAAAAACTCCTTCTTGGACAAGGGAACAAGCAGCCAGACGCTAAGTAACTGAACTTTGCCCCTGCAAGGAGGAGAGCAAAGCACTAACCACTGAGCCAGCCCAGTTTGCCAAGACTTTTATAGGGAAGGAACTTTTACAATTAAATACCGCAAAAGGTTTCTTCCACTGTGAGCCTCTGAACATAGATTGAAAGAAGCAGAGTTGAACGTGGAAGCCAAGTTAAGGGGGAAAAAAAAAGAAAAGAAAAAGAAAAAGTCTTGATCTGAAGGTTGCAGGCTCAAAGTAGCTAGAAACCCCATCAAGCGGCTGAATGTGAACAGCGAGAGGCAGGCAAAGACCACAACTCCTCCCTGGGTAAAGGATGAAGCTGTAATGTGGAACAAACTGACCTAGTTACATATTTCTTCTTCCCTCTCTCTCTCTCTCTACTGAGTTGCAAAGTAAATTCTAAATGAAGTTTCTGCCATCCGAGCCAAGCAAAGAAGAAACCAGCAGCTCTGTAAATGTGGGCGTATCAAGCATCATCATCCCAGGCCCCTTTGGAGAAAAGTCACTGCTTGTACCACATCACCCCATCCAAGGTGACTCTCCCCATCAGGTCCTTCCCATCTGTGTTTCTTTCGTATGTTGACAGCTGCATGTCATTTTTGGCACGGCAGGGAAATGGCCCACAACCTGGTGGCATTTGGAGCTCCATCCTTGTAAGCACGCAGCAGAGGCACATGCTAATTAAACAGACTCCATTTTTCTGGTCTGCAGTTCAAGTGAGGGAGTTTTCCCTTGGGCTGGAAGGGTCTTGCAGCCCCTGCTGTTGAAGAGGTGCTGCACAGAGCAGAGCTGCAAGTATGGGGGTGACTTTATACCATCGGGTATGGACATGCCATATACAAAATGCTGCTGATACCCTTCATTCTGACAGAGCTGGGAATAGGGAGGAGTGTCTTTCACTCCCTGAGTGCATTATTGCAGCCAGGAGCCCTTTGACAGCCCTTAACCTTCATTCCCAGATACACACGTGTACTACTGGAGAGAGATAAGAACAACCACCTTCTGGCCACTGTGAGGCCTTGCTCCACTCTGCATTTGGGTACAACATCCTTGCAAAACCAGCTCCCAGACTGCACCTGGAATTTCCTAGCTTGTGGCAGAGCTTATCTAGCTATGGCATACAGGACACATGGCAGGCTGAGTTGGCACAAACTCCACCATGCTCCTACAGTAGGCACCGGAGGTTAGCAGGCTGCCAGGGATCCTAGGCAGAATTGTGGGGTTTGGTCCCTTTTGCACTCCAAGGATACACATGTTCACTGACCCAGTGAGTCTCTGGAGGCCCAGAGGTTTGGAGAAGCACCAAAGATCTGGATCCCTTCATCCCAGTTCTCCAAAGCATCCACGATTACAGCAGACTTACAAGACTGACAACTTTAAAGCATAACCCAGCAAGTTGAGATGGGGTGCAGGGAAATCTTTGCTCTTGATGAGCAATTAGATAAAGAAATATCTGCCAGGAGAGGCGAGAGAAACTACCAAGGGAAGTATTTCCAAAAGATGAGCAAACCTTTTGGGGAAGACCATAATTTGGAAGATTCAATGCTAAATGTAGAAGCTTTAATAACTTGTGAAGAGTCTCCAGTCTATAACTTCTAATTAAAAATGAGGGGAAAGGAACACTGAAATCTTCTGAACTTTCCACCATGCAAAACTACTGACAGGTTTTTTTGGGCTGAGGAGTATTTTTGAAATGCCCATGTCTCATCCTCAATGAAAAAATGCTTTGACGGGGGGGAATTGGGGATGACTGTAAGGAGATTCATGCTGTCAGTCACAGCTACCCCCTCCAGCTGAAACATAGGATTTCCAGAAAAGGAGTGGCACAGATGCTAAACAAATACGAAGCCAGGCAGAGTTCATAAACAGTTGCTGTAACCCCACTTTTCAGCATCGCTTGCTCATTTGAGGCCCTGGTCCTTCATCAGCGTTTTCAGAGTAGGGTAAAAGAAGGGATTTGCCTGTATGTTGTGGGTTTTTCTCTCTCTGGACTAGCTGAGGTGATCTTGGGTCCTGTGGACAACCTGGTAGAGCATCTTTTCCAACGAACCAAGTAAACGTCGCTGTCATGGATGTGCTTTTCCACACTTCAGCAGTTCTGAGGATTCTACACTACAAGAGGATTTACCCAAAGCAAAGCCCCAGTCCAAGCTCCTCTCCCTTCCCTCACGTTCCTGAGGTGTGTTTCACAACCCAAAATGCTTACAGAGATACAGTGTCATACCTACCTTATAGAAATGCCAGTACTCAGGCTTCACAGGTTGAGGCTGCTAGAACACACAGGGCTGGCAGTGCCCTGAAGGAGGGAGAAGGGGCTGCCAGGGGAGCCTGCATCCCACTGCCCAGTTCAGCGTGCAAGGGACTGCGGGAGACCAGCAGCCATACAGCTGGAGCCAGCACAATGGGCTGTCACTCTCGTCAAGCGGGAGGGTAATTAGGGAGCACTTCTTCAAACACAGCTGCCTGTGCTATTCAAAAGCTGCCACATGCTTCTGTGAATGGGGAACGCCGTGGTCCACCAGCACAGAAACAAAACCATCCCCTTCCCTCACCCACCGCTGCCCTAAATGAAAGCTTCAGAGCCAGTAATCATTTCAGAGAGGTTGGTGGTTGGTCACCACTTTCCAGCCTTCCCAATCCACAATTTGCTCTACGAGCATCTTGAACAGAGAGAAAGAGGTGGGTGATTATAGATGTGTCCTGAGGAAGACATAAACCCATTACATGCATTAATAACCTTTACAATCATCACTGGGTGAAGCAGGGTGTTTATGAGAACTGGATCTTTTGCATGAGTTTCCCAAACACAATGTGGGGTGAATATCAGATTCAGTAAGTGAACTAAAGGATATGGAGAGAGAAAACAGTATGAAAGATAAGATGAGATTTGAGGCAAACCTCAGTTTGGTAGGGAAGTAAAATAAAACAACATTCAATGTGGGGCAACTACAAGTATCTCTTTCAATCCTGAAAGAAATCCTGTTCAAATGGAGTTATTATTTGACCTTTTTATTTTCTGTTTTAAAAATGAGGTCCTCTTTCTCATTTTAAGTGAAAAACACTATGCCAAAATGGAAGTTTAACATCTAAAAGTTTTGTCTTGGAAAGTTCCACCTGGTAAAGAAAAGATACGTGTCATTCTGAAACCTGCCAATCAACCCCTCCAGCCTCTCTCTCACCCCCCTCCCTCCATCTTTCACCACTGACACACACTGACTCCAATTCAGGAGCAGCTTCCATCCTCCTGCAACTCCACTAATTGGCAAATTTACTGTACACTACATATATCTTACCCATGTCTGCAAGGACCAGACATTTCTGTTCTCCCCGTATCCTTCTTCTCTGCCCCTCTACGGCCTTTCTGCTCAGAAGCCCTTCCCATCATTTTCCACACACACACAAATATACTTCTTTTTCATCTGTAACATCTGTACAGTCTGACCAATTTCCTCAGTATTTTTCTTATGTACAAACTCAATAAATAATGCAAATGAGCCACCACTTAATTATTTTCTCTGCTTGTAGTGCAACGAGCAATTTGGAGTGAGGACTCAAGGTGGCAAGGGGCAGCACACTCCCTCCCAAAGGCAGGCGTATGGCAAAACTGCCGTTCCCCCTGCCTCCCACCGACCCACCCGCCAGCTTTCCAGCAAAGACTCACTTCACAAAATTTAATTACTCTGCTAACATGTCCCATATGCTCTGTGGTAGGCAGGGAAGGCTTTAATTACATCTGCTCTAGACATGCTGGGGAGCACTGAGTCCCCATCTCCCAGGGACTCAACACAGCACCCATGGGCATGTGGGTGCTGTCAGATCCATAATTGTGCCTCAGCATCAGGCACTGGGTACTAAAATATCCTCCTTTACCTCCTTCTGCCCCTTTGCACACACACCCACAGCTAAGGGTAGAGATGCAGACAAGGGAGGCAAGATGATTTGCTTTCCTCTAGAGAGCAGAGGAAATCATCTCTCTTACAAAGTAATGACCATCACTCTTAATGAACTGATTAACAATCATTAATAATTAGAAAGCCCTTTCACACCATTGCTCATTTGTATGGTGCTTGAGAGACATCATCCCTCATTCGGAAAGTGGAGGACAAAACCTGTCTCCAGCTGGCTTTCCTCTTCCTCTATCCTCCTATGACAACAGCACCCCATCGGTTGGCTTTTCCCCTCCTTCTCCCACCCCATTTTACTTCTAATTTTCACAGCTGCCTCTGCAATTGCTAATTTCATAGCCATCAGGTGTTGCTGAGGTGGCAGGTAGTCAAAATCATTTTGGGCCACAATACATCAGGCACTAGACAAGGAGCAGGCAGGAATTTGTTTGACATGACGTTGTTATGCAAAGATACTCACAGGACCCAAGGTGCTTCATGCAACAGGATTGCATTTTCTGTAGACAGAAATCCTTTTTTAGGAGAAGAAGAGCTGGAGATAGGGGAAATCCTTTCATTCAGGATCGTGTTTAAGTGTGAGAGCAGAATATCTATTGTAGTCTCTATACTTCTGATGTGGTTTGTGGCTTATGTGATCCAGCCTGTAATCTATTCCACATCTTACACTGCCTTGAATTTGATCAAGCCACATCTGAGTTGTGATAGTCTGCTTTGCTGACTGCCTTGTGGTGAACCCTCTCCTACCAGCTACAGTTAATGTTTTGAACAAGGGCCAGTCATTATTGTTTGCAAACTTTTCAGGCAGAGGGGCAATTTCCAAGAACACTGTGGGTAGGAAATATTCCACAGATGATGCCTTTGAAGAGCATTTTCCAAAGTGTGGGTTATGAGTGTGCATGTACACACAATTTGTTTGGTAAGCTCCCTGTGCTTCCTCCAGCAAAGATCCAGCTGTAGGGTCATGGTTAGGAGCAGGAATAGCATTGCTTTCCCTGGGATCAAGGATTGCACCAGTGTCTTCTGTGGGGCATGGATTTCTAAGCCCCATTGCACCCATCAGAAGCATCCATCAGCTTTCCTGCTGCATTAGGACATCCTTGAGCCAGCCTGTACATACCTGGTAGTCCAGCTGTGGACCTGCAGACAGTTTGGCAGCAGAGGAGAGGTGCAGGCAACGCTGCACTGAGCAGCAGGAGAACGTCCCATGCCGGGGTAGGAGGCATTTCCTCACAGCTGCGCTCTTTGTCCCCTTGCATGAACTGCTCTGCTTGAAGAAGAGCTGCATTGCCCGTGTTTCCAAAGCGCCTTTGTTCCAGTGGAGATCCTGGAAGCTGTGTTGGAGCTTGCTTCAACCCCTACATTAAGCAGAGTTTTGCCCCACGAGCAAACTCTGGAGTTATGACTGCGAGACTCATGACTTGTGGCATCATCTCCCTTCCTCCCTGCTCCCCTCTGCTCTGGAGCTGCTACACTGAGCATGAAATGAGCACATGCTTGAGCTCCACATCACTGATTTCTCCTGTGAGAGGGAGATAATCCACACAGCACTATGCAGAAGGGTGGCACAATACATTCTCTTTAAGCAGATGTTCATTCCAACGCCCTTCTGTCTCCACCATGAAGTCCCAGTGAGGTCCCACACATGCAATACTCCTCCAGGAGAGCACCAGTCTAGACAACTCCCTCCCTTTCCCAAGAGTACCTACGTTGCATTAATGTATCC
This sequence comes from Baryphthengus martii, assembly GCA_013396935.1. Lineage (NCBI taxonomy): Eukaryota > Metazoa > Chordata > Aves > Coraciiformes > Momotidae > Baryphthengus > Baryphthengus martii. Next base: position 324,727 of record VWZK01002413.1, on the reverse strand, counting down.
CTGTCCCATGTCAAGGAACAGATGTGCAGCTAGTGCAGCTCCACTCTAGATTTGTATACCAATTCCCTTTTCAGGATCATCCTTACTACTTTTTCTTAGCCTAGAACCTAAAATTACCAACCAAGTTGAGGAAAGGGAGGGAGAGGAAAAGAAAAGCAGACAGAGAGTAAAGTCAGCACTTGGGACATTGCAGTTAAAAAATGTCAGGCTGCACTTCTGATTGGCCCATCCCCCTGTTTAGATGCATGGTCATAGGAGATCCTGCCCATCTCTGTTTTAAGCATTTCAGTAGTGACTCTGTCCTTTGGGTGAATCAAATTGATTTAGTCCAGTCTCCTAGTTCAATTTCTAGGGCTACTCGGCCAGGACTCCCTAATCTGTGAACAGGATTTCATTGTGGCTAGGCACTTCTGAACCTTCAATTTACGGCTTGGCATTAAATTGGGCTCCAGTGATGCAGGGCCACTTAGATTATGTGTCTGAAAGATCGGGAGAGTCTAGCTTGAGCAGTGGGAAGATAAAGGTATTCTTGAAGAAGTGAGCCTCCCTCCTTGAGTGAAAATAATCCTGTGACATCCTGATTGAGTGATCCAAAAGAGTGTGGTTTTGAGGGCAGGATTAAATCTCATTCAGGAGGAAAAAGAAATAAATTCTTATGGAAAGTTGTTTGCAATTAAAAGAAGCATTTCTTCTAAAGTATCTATTCCTCACTAGCACACAATGGAATTAACTGAGCAGCTGAAGTTGTTTCAGCCCCCAAGTCTGTTTTTCCATTTTGAAGGGCAGGAGCTTCTTCAAAAATATCCCACAGGTTGTTATTTTTCTATTCCTGGGGGAGAGACAGACAATACAAAACCGCCTTATTGTAGAAGTAATGCTTGGAAATACAAATCTCAAATCCAATAGCGTGTCAAGGTCTTAAACCAGGGCTTATCACTGCCAGGCATAAAGAGATGCTGCAACCATCACTTAGAAAAATGGTCTCATCCTGGTTGGTGCTGCAAGCTGGCTGGACAGGTCTGAGCTCTGATAAAGGTATTTCACGCCTTCCTGCCTGACAGCAGAACAGTTCTTCCTAGCATACATTTTAAGGGCAGCCAGGACTACACAAGCAATGAGCTCAGCCTTTAGCAGGACATGACTTGCCAGTCCTTCTGTAGTGCTTTTTATCCTGTGACCTCAAAAACACACCAGCCAAATAAGCAGAGTAAACTTCTCAATCCTAAATATCTGAGATAACATGAGGGCTGCACAGAAGCCTGCCAGAGGAGTATCTTCTGCCGCATGCAACATGTGTGTGGGTTTTACGCCCTGAGGTAGAGCAAGAAAACACGTGGAGATGTTTGAGAGCACACAGCCAGCTGGGTTGATCTGCATAGGACCACGTAGTCTGATCCCTGCTGCCTTTTGGACATGGCTTCTAGGCTGAGCTAACCTTCAGAAGGTGTCCAGGAGCATCCTGGAGACAATCCCAGACAAAGCCCAGAAGCAACTTAACGAAAGAGCAACACGGACAATGGGGGCCCCCTTCTCTGGGGCCCTGCCTGGCCCCTTCCTGCAGCAGCCCAGCAGAGCCGCCCCGCACCCCGGGAGCCTGACTCATGGCACAGCAACGCCCAGGCAACATCCCCTCCTCATGGGTAATTTCCTAGTCTCTGCATTGTTTCAGGGAAAGACATATTTGGCAGCTAGTATATTCCTGCATACCAGCAACAATGGAAATAGCAAGATTTTCCAAAGAGTCTTTCTCTTATTATGTCATCAAATAAATATCCAGGGTGTGTTTCCTCACCCTAAGTACCAAAGGCTGCTGCATACAAAGGCGATAGGAGGGTTTGGCAAGAGACCTCAAGGACCCAGTATATTGGGATAACAGAGGTAACCCAGCTGCCGGGTCACTGTGCGCTCCCACAGTACCGTGCAGAGGGTGCAAACAGCACGGAGCTCACCTGAGAGCCAGGCTCAGCTTGGGCAGAGCTTCACGAACACGAGGAATCACACATCTCCACCCCTGCACCTCACTGCTCCGTCTCTGAAATCAAGGGAGGGCTCTGGGGAGCAGGGTTCTGAGGAGCAGGGCTCTGTCCTGGACGAAGCCCCTCATACTACAGGGACGATCATCACTGAGCCACTAGTAGCCTTGGTGGTGGAGCAGAGAGGCCAGGTCGTGCCTTGTGCCCCTTTCTCATGCTCTATTGACTGGACGCTGCTGTGCTGGCTTCTTGAGCGCAATCAATAAGCACAGAGACAGGCATTACTGTTAAACCATCCCACTGACCTCCTGGTGATCTAATGGACTCTCCAGTAAGGTCTTATTAAATTCCAAGCCAAACTGTGTCCAGTTACAGTAATTACTGAATATTTAAGAAACAGCAATTAGTTATTTAGAGCACACTAAGAAACATCTCACAGAGAATTTCATGCTCTTTAATTACTATGCAATACCTGTCCCTTTGGTGACGCCCTCCAACCTCGATTTATGTGTTAATTTGCATCTGTTCTTCTATGTTCCAGCATTTTAGAAAAGCAGAGAGATTACAAAAAAAACCAACAAAAAATGAACAGTCCTCCTGTTGAGGGTTAGGGCCTGTGGGTAGAAAGAATTCTATCAGAGGCAGGTGTTATGCCAGCTTTTTTCTATTCCTATGCAGAAAGCCCAGGTGCTGCAGTCCATCACTGCAGCTTTCCACATCACACCAGCCCCAAACCCATCCCCATCACTCTGCGTGCTCAGCCCTGACCTCCACAATCCCCATCACTCCAACCCTAGGGCTCAAATGCTCAAAAAAAAAAAAAAAAAAAGCTAAGCCAAGCAAATCATGCCTTCGCTGACCGATGTGCATCCTCAGGAACTAGGGCAACACCTGCCTGGAGCTCATTTCCCTGCACACAGCGAGAGCCGTGGCCGAATCCAAATCCGGGGCCTTTGTGCTAGCCGAGAGCCGTAACCCCAGCTGCGCTCTCCAGCTCACTGCCTGCCTTATTAGCACTAAACAGCATCCTTATTTAACACACTTCAATTTAGAGTGGAATGGATATTTCTTACTTCAGAAAGTCTCACCTGCCTCTCAAATGGCTCTTGGCATGCTGCCTGCTCTCACTCGCATTTTGCCTTTAACAAGGCAAGTCTCATTCTTCTCGAACGGAAAAGAGCTGGCAGGGCTTGATTGTAAGTTTGGAGTCCTTCCCCCTCCCCATCCACTTAGATGCCACTAGAGACCCCAAATCTGTATAGCCTTCTTATTGCCAGGAAAGAAAGCTTTTGCCAAGACATCTCCCAGGTTCCTCATCACAAAAACTGAAGCTCAAACATCTAACGGTGGCACCGACAAAGATTGGCACAAAAAATAAAAGGGGGAGGGGAGCGAAATATAAGCATTATTTGCAGAGCTTGCCTGGCCTTCTGCTACCCCTGCCCCCATCTTTTCTTCCTCTACTGCTATATCCTCAGAACATCCAAGCCCAAGGTAGAAATATCTAACAAGTCTTTTTTTTTTTTCCTTCCCCAACCACACTCCCTTCTGCAGGTAGCTTGAAATGCAGAGATCCAAGAGAAAAGAGCATCACTCTCTGCTCCCACTTTCCTAACAAGATCTCATTATGGTGCAGAGAAAACTTGACCCTGTCGGAAGTGTCAAGCCGAGGCACCACATTTATTCCCTGCACAGTCCCCTCTGCCTATAACTTTGCGGGTGCTGAGGGGAGGTTATTCTTTCTTTCTTTGATTGTCACAGGGAGTAAGCTTTTCTTTTTTTAACAAAGCTATTTTAAAACAGATGCTTAACTCTCTATGCTATTTTAAATGATGCATAGAAAAAAAGATCAGCAGCAGAGCCACAGTTTAGCACAAAGACTGGGCAAGTTGAAGCCCATATACTCCTACCTGTGTACAGAGGGATCTTGGCCAAAGGGACCTGCAGGTGACTGTTTTGAAGAAAATGACCATGTTTGAGCCAGAAGATGGCCATTCAGCTGGGAACAATTGCAAAGCTGCAAGAGGTTTCCTCAGTTTGCCTTTGCAGGTCAGTAGATACCCATGCGCATCTCCAAACACTGTGAACTACATCACGGTGGGGTGAGGAGCAGGATGGAGAAAAGCGGGTGGGTGGGTGCTGTGGGCACCATGTGGCTAGGCTGGAAGTTGAGTGAAAGACCCTCCACAACCACAGGAGGGAAGAATTAGAAACACAAAATGCACAACACCTAAAAAAGAGATTTCCACCTCCATCTCCAATAGGAGTTAGGTAGCGGCCGCTACGTATCAACTGCTCCAGGGACTCGGCTTGGATTTTCTCTGTGATCTGGAGGCAGAAAGTTTTATTCTATGTACATTCATTATTTTGGTACACAGCAGATTATAAACCAAATATGTGAAGTTACAAAACCACATAGTCAGTGTTTATCTGTGGTGTTTGATTATTACGAAGTTGTTCGTTCTCAGCAAGTATGTTTTCTGATAATCAGCTGTCATTTAGTTTATAGACATCTGTGTTATAAAACACACAGAGAAGGGGGATTTAGGGATTGTGGTAGCAAATGGCCTTCTCTCAGTCTATAAAGCACCACATGCATTTTTCTAGCTGCTCCATTGAGACATGTTACCATGGGTCAAACCTCTACCCATCCTAGAGAGATGTTGCATCTCCCAAAACTCCCTCCCCTCAAGAAGATGAAGCCGCGCCGCTTGCTAGGTAAAGGCATCCCATGTCTCCAGCTGCATCGATGCTGCTGTCTGGCACTGAATTATTTAGCTTCCCCTCACTGTGAATGGAAATGATCTGCAGTTTAAATGGAATGAAGAGAAGTTTGCATCAAAGGCACCTTAACTCAGTCAAACACACATTGGAGACTTCCTTGCCTGTGACTGTCAGGGGTAATAACCACGGTTCTGATCAAACAAAAGGCCCTTCAGACCCACTTAGTCCCTGTAATCGGCAGGTTCACATCTCCTCTTCCAGCTACCGGGAAAGAAAGTATTTAAAGAGGTTGAGTCAGGGAGAGATGAGAGTGTTGGGCCGTGGAATGTGAAAGACTTTCCTGTAGATTGGAGGTTGATGCAGTGCCGGCAGCCCTGGGCTTTCTCAACGCCCAAACACTTTGTTGTACAGGCTGGCAACACCCTCCATTTTCTTCCTGACCTGGCAGAAGAGGAGGGTCAGTGTTAGCAGCACTCATGTTGGCTAATTCATATGGAAGTATAGTGCTATTACAGCTGTCACTGGTGCATCAGACCTGACTTTCTCGTTTCTGAAACCTTTTCTGCCCAAAAGCCACCATCTCTGGCCACTTCTGTTCTACGCACCTGAACACACCAGCAGCTCTACTCTCTATCCCTCACCAAGTCTTCCCACTGCCCCCACATGCAGGCCTTCTTTCTCCACCTTCTCCGTGCTGCTGATACCGGGACCACTGCAGACATCAGACCTCCTCTGATGGTGGTGTCCCTCTCCAGGTCACGTGGTGATGTGGAACGCTAGTCAAGTGTTCTTACTGATACCACAGGAAAGATGGCATAGACCTGGAGCTGAAGGCAAATCAGGGATCTCCTAATTAGAGTCATTGAAGAGACCTGGCTGTGAAAAGCTTTTTGTGGTAGCAGAAATACTGCGACACTTGGTGGAGACCTTGAGGTTAAACTAAAATCTGTCAACATTTGGAAAACTAGGGATTCTGCCGTCTGCCCCATGCCTGCTTTATTACCCCCCCAACCCTGTCCTCCCCACAGGGAAATTCTCCCCTCCTATGTTATTCTGTGAGCTGTCCCCCGGTTTGGGATGCCTCCCTTGGAGGATGCCATTGGACCAAAGCAGAGGGGTGCTCTGGCATCACACAGCCAAGCTCTGCCAACACCAGCACCACAGCTCAGGCCTCCTCTGCTGCCCCTGCCACTCCCCATCCCCCAAGTTGCTGGCATTAAAAGGATTACTGAACAAAATGATGAGAGAGAAGGGATTAGAGAGAATTATCAGCCTTGATTCCTTCCTAATTAATTACTGGTCAGACATATGAAAGGATAGCTCCAGCAGACCCCACAACAGTGAAGAAGAAATGACATGTGCAACAGGAAGACAGCAAGGAAAGGCTTTGGTGAATGCCAACACTTATTTGCTAATGCAACTTTCTTCCCAGAAAGGGCTCCTTTGGCGAGCAGTACCTGAACACCGTTGCTGCTACCATCTGCAAAGATTGTGTTTCTCTTCACGCTCACCTTTTTTATCTTCCTAATGCTTGCGCCTTCTAGGGTGATTTGCAGCAAAGCCAGCTCTACCCTAAACCTGGGTCTGGCTCCACAGATCACCTTGCTCTCTCAGCAGACTGGGGAAGCCGATGCTTACCTGGCTGACTGAGGGATGCCTGGTTTTCTTGCACAAGGCTGGGGTGACTAATCAAAAGGTATTTTTCTTAAAATTCTTATGGATTAAGGCAATCATCACAACAATCAGAGTAATCCTGCAATGAGGGGAAGAGGAGGCATGTCATTTCAGCTCTGCTCTCTAGAGGAAGAGATAAAAGAAGATCTATTTTCGTGTGTTTCCTGGCCTGAAAGGAAAGGCTCTTCTTATCCCTTCCAAACCACTACTTGCTGGGAACTGACTAACTTCTACTTTATTTTTTAATTCTCAGAGTTGCACTCCGGTAAATAAGAACTAATGAGTAGTCTCTGTATATTGCGCTTTGCACCTTCTCCAGTATCCAGCCTCTGCAGTGAGAAAGAGCCACCCTATAATGGTAGATTGGTTTTACCAGTCAAAGCCATTTTTTCCTTAGAGCAGAGCACTGACCAGTCACATTGATTTTGTGGGCTTGTTCCCACCTTGTTCGCATCTCTTTTCCTGACAGATAACTCCTCAGCAGGTTTATGGTGTCACCTGAGGGGAGTTGAACCCAAAGGATTTGTGGTATCTGATTGGGTTCATATGCTTCCTTACGGAACACTACACACCGAATAAGGATGCTCACGATTTTGAGGTGCCCAGCCTTTCTGAGACAGCCTCCATGCCCTGGAATCCCACAAGGACACCTTAAATCTTGGTGAAGCTCTCTGATAGAGCACTAGGAGTCCCAGCCCAAGCCAGAGGTTTCCAGGTGACCTGTAAGTGAAGTGGCTGTTTCCAGCCCTTGGCCCCAGCTGCACCCTCAGCCTCTGTCTCTGTGACCACCCTGGTCTTGCTTCCTCACACAGCTGAGCATTGCCAACCTGTCGGGTGATTTAGCTCTCACTCAGGAAGTTTAGGTTCCCTGTTTGCAAACAACACCCAACTCAGCAGCCCTGGGCTGGCCAGTACTCTGTCCTTAATCTCAAAGAGGGTGTGTGGTCACAGCAGGCTTCAAACTTGAAGGCACTTGCAGGACGTGGCTGAACATTCTCTTTTTTTGCAGCACACCCCATGCAGCTTCCCTCACTGCAGGACTGTTCCCCGGCAGAGTCATGACCAGAACACTGTAGTTTCCTTTCATGACCCACAAAGCCTTTAGGCAGAGAACTCGGACAAGACATTGCAACAGCTCCAAGATCCCCCAGGTCTGTTCATGTGCCTATCTTTTTTTCTTTTTCTTTTTTAACCCCAACAAATCTGCAGCACCTTCAAATCAATAAAACAACAAAAGGCAAGGCAAGTTGCCACTAAACAGCACCTGCTTAAAAAAGATCAGCTAAAATTATTTGCTGTTACACAACAAATTTCTGCCTGCTTAGTCCCCTGGTTGTTGTGCGGTAAATGACCAAGATGGAGCAGGATGTAGAAATGGAGGCACCAGCCGGCATCGCCTTCCTCACCGTATGGGGCATTTGGGCTCTGCTGCAGCTGCAATTTGTACCATATGTTCACGTAAGCAATGAAGCAGGGATGACCAAAGCCCTTTCCTTGCTTCAGGAGCGGAGATACCCCAGTAGGGGAGCCCAGAGACCATCTTTCTGCATCCAGATGAGAGTTTCTCAAAGGGCATCCCTCCAGCTGCTGGGACAGGCAGGCAGCTTCACCACGTGAGCTCCGCTTTTGCCTGGGGGACAGAGGCTCTTCTCTGCTATGCACAGAAGAGGTTAAGGGAAAGCAGGAGCTAGAGAAATTTTTGAGAAACACCAGCATGCTGGTTTTGACAAAGGCAGAAATTGGAGCCGATATGGAATGCAGATGTATGTAAACACGCATGAAATTATCCCTCCTGCATAATGTAGCTTTGCATCCGCAAAGGCTCTGAGCACTCTGGTGAGGCCAAGCCGGTTAGAACCACTCAAATCAGGGAAAAGACACTGGAAAGACACCAGGCAAAAGAGTGGGAGAAGATTGAGGGAAGAAGACACCTTTAACATATGATTATGTTAAATATGGTCCCGTCTGGCAGCAGGACACCCCGGCTCTGGGATTGGAGCTGCTAGCTCCTAGGAGTCCACAGGCTGAGCTGAGCATCCTGCTGCCTCCTGAGTTTGTAAGAATGATCCAAGCTATACGCCCAAGCAGGGGCTAATCTCCCCATTCCTCCCCATTCTCACGCAGCACCTGCAAAGTCTCAATTCCACTTTTCATGATGGTCTGTATGAACAAATCTCTTTCATTAATCCCATACCTTCCCCTGGCTCTAGGTGAGCCTCTTGACACCCTGCTCCAGCACTCCAGGCTGGATTTAGAGGTGAGACAAGCCCCCTGAACACAGGGACTTCCTGACTAAAATAGGTAGGATGAGGGACACATCAAAAAATGTATAGAAGAGCAGACATTCTGCAGGCTCAGAGGGTCTCGTTTCATAGCCATGTGCTCATCCAGGCAACCTGAAAAGTCTCAGCTCTTGGAAGAAAAGAATACAAATGAAACAAGTAAGTCCCACACTGCTAAATATATCCCACTCCCCTACCCCTCGACAGGAGCATTGAGAATCACCAACTATCCTGCTAAGAATCCAAAACCCCTTCTCCAAGAGCAACTAAAGCTGGAGGCTTCAGAGAAAAGTAAACAAGCACCCGTACATATAAATAAAGCACGGTAATAAATATCTTAATAATTAGCAGTGATACAGATGCAGCTGAACAAACATCCCTGGATCCAAAAAACAAACAAGCCCTCTGCTTTCTGCCCTAGCTGCAGTGGTAATTGCTTGCACACCTTCATTACAAATGATCCCAAAGCTCTTAGTATATACACAGATTGGGATGCCGTATGGAGAGGGAACTGGAAGTGGAGGTGCTATGGCATAGGTCTCCTGCATGGATGCCCCAGAGCCATATGTGAGTTCAGCACAATCACAGCCCACAGTGACACAATGTGGGTGCATGGTCACAACGACCATCTCCAGCAAATGCTATTGCTCTGCAGCACCTCCATTTTCAGATTATTAAGGGAAAAGAAAAAAGATGTTGAGGAAAAATGGGAGCGTTTCACTGCTCTGCTGAGCAGCCCTGACTCCCAATATCTGTGCCACCATGGGGTTCCATGGGACAGCACTGAGCAGCACTTGGCATCTGTACTGGCCCATCTAGGAAAAATCTAACTCTTGCTAATGAGCATGTCTACAAGACTTTACTCTCAGTTATTTTTCCCTCAGTTATACAAGAGAAAAATAATATTACAATTAATATCAATAAGGAAGTTGAAGCTGGAAGAAGGGAGAAAGCTGTACGGAAACGCACACAAATCCCTCTCTTCTGAACTACAACTGCAAAAACACCCAGCCCTTTGAACTTTCCCTTTGAATTCTGACGCTCTTTTAGGTTTAACCACCCCACCCCTCTCCAGACTCAAGGATGCATTTCCAACCTCAGAAAGAAAATCCTCCTTTTGTACAGTCATTAATTGGCTTTGGGGCATCTGGGCCACCAGATATGCCCCTAATCCTGTACACACTTCCAGTCCCATGTTCAGAGCTGGGCTGCCCAGCACTTCTCTCCACAAGAGGCTTGTGAGGGGAATTAGCTGCTTCGTTCAGCTACTGCAGCTGTCTGGCTTGATATATTTTTTTAAATACAGGGGAAAAAAAAAAAAGGAAAAGGAAGTTGGCAGATCATGCTTTTTATGGAGACACCGATGTGAATTTTGATCTCTAAATGGTGCATTTTTCCATTATCAAGGCACACAAAGCAATGTCAATCACCTTGTCCTAGTGTAAAAGCTAAGAGCTTGCCAAAAAGTTGGCAGCAATACACACACCCGTGTAGGTAACAGGGTGTTAGGAGAGCAAGTACCAGTTTGATAGGAGTTGGTTAGCTTGTGAGGGTGTTTGTTTGTTGTGATTTAAAGCATTAAACCTTGGAAGTCATATATAAAGGCTGACATGAAAGAGTCTGAAGAACACATCCACAGGCATGTGTTCAAAGGTCTGGGGAACCAAACACAGCTCATGGTTGTGAATTCCCAGCTGCCCCTGGAAAACCTTCAGCTCAAACCTCTTCCAGCGTGGGGGGATTTATTAAGCAGCCACTGATTGCAATATGCTATGTCCCCAGGTGGTCCTACTGCCAGAGACTGCTTGCTCATGCAGGACATCTCCAAGCAGCAGGTGGGTTGGAGGGGGAAGTTGAGGGGGAGAGTTCTTCTCCTGTCCCAGCATTAGGCACCTGAGCTGCATGACTGATCTTTCCCCATGATGTGGGCAAAGTGATTCCTGCAGAAGGTAATTCAGGCAGGGGTCAAACTTAGGCACTCTAAACCACTTCCTAGAGAGAACACATGCTCATATCCTAATCAGTACATGCCATTGGGAACCAAAATGAAATCAGAATTAAGCTGAATTACTGCCTTGAACAAAACTAAACCTACTCACCAATCCAAACACATCTGAGCATCCTCTCTAGAAGGAAAAAAAAAATCCCATACATCATTTTTTAAATTATTCTGACTTTTTCTTATTTCTGTCTCTCCTGGTTCAGACCAAGGCATTGAAAAGCCACAAGGCACGTTGATCTTGCACTATTTAATATTGAAGCACTTGAAGCTCATGGGAAAGGTCATTCTGATCACATCTCTACCTGAGGAGATTTGGAATGCACAAACAAACACCCAGATGCTCAAGTTTCCCACTTGCCATACATGACTATTTCTTTTGGGTCAAATCCTTACAGGCTACATTGAGCATCCCTGTTGATGTTTATTGAAAGATGCAAAATGTCCTTTAAAAGGAGAAAAAGCCAGTACAGGATGGAGTTAAGAGTATCTCCAGCTGGACTGTTATCCAGAAAACAGCCATAAACTGTAGAGGTGAACTCCAAATGAAAGATCACAACAGGGATCTGGAGGTAACCAGATGGCTTTTAAAACTGGGAGTCTCGCACCAGCTACAAGCAAGGAATTACCAGCGAGTCACAGCTGTGCTGGACCACATGAGCAGGTGAAAATGTGACTGTGCTAGGGCGTGATCACACTGCCAGCATCCTCTGACACTTCTCCTCTTCCCTAGCTGGCCCTAATGCTACCAAATGTAGAGAATATTTGCTTTAGAGAGATCGGAGCCATTTCTCCTTCAGAAGTCTTTAAAAACAGGGGTAGGAAGGAAGTTAACAAGATTCTCTGAAGTGGTGGGTGAGTGTAGCTGTCATTGCAAGAGGTGCAGAGCACATCCAGACAAATGCAAAGCTTGCCAAAGAGGTTGTCGAGAACTAGCAAGGAGCAAACTGAGACTGGAAGGGAGATTTCTTCAGTCAGAGCTTGGGAGGGTGACCTGAGGCCACAATCTGGCAATGACGTTGCCACCAGACTTTGCCATGAAGATTGGAAAACTGACTTCCTCACTGCCTGCTACCCAGGTAGGTCTGTTCTTGGAAGCATAAAGATATGCTGTTCTGAAATCTTGGAATGCGCCTCCATCGTGAGTTACTAACTATAAGCCCTCATTGGGAGGGAGCAGCTAGTGCCAAATTTCTGATCCAAATGGTGGGCTGGGCTGTAAAAGCCAAACCAACTTCAGCAATGAATTTGTGCCTCGCTCTTTTTTTCTAGCTGGTTTGCCCAATATATTTAAAGAGCATAGATAAACTGACAGAGTCTCAGAAGGACGGTGTATTTGGGTTTATACACCTCCAAAACTGAGAAGGAAAGAGAGGGATGATGCTGAAATGTCTCCTCTAGTCCCTGAAAGTCACTGTCAAGAAAGTTTACAACTCTCTTCGTATCCTCACTGTGAAATTCTTAGGCAATGAACTGTTTTCTGCCTCTGCTGAAGCCTGGATGCTCCTGGCCATTCGCTCATTGCTGGCTCTGGTGGCAGGAAGAGGTGCTGAACCACCTGCAAATCTCCCAAAGGTTCTTGCCTAGTCTGCCAGAAATTCATAACCAAGAACATCATTCAAGCAAGGTAGATCATACCCAGCACCTCTCTCAGTCTCCCTCCTCCCTGGATGAATTTTAGAGCAGCACTGCAGAGATCTCTGGGAAAGGATCATCTGATGCCTTTGGACAAAAGAGGAAAAAACATCTAAGCAATGAGGGCAAAGCCACTCTTCTGTCCTCCTGCCTCACCTCTTCCCCTTTCTCATCCTCATCACGCTGTCTCGTCATTTTGGCACACAAGCTATTTCTGTCAGACTTGAACAAGGGCAGGCGGCTTTTTCACAGCCAGTGTGCCGGGGATGTCAGATCCCCTGCTTTTCCCCCTTTTTTCTCACCAGTGCTTGGAGCCAGCCTCTCAGATCGACTGGTGGTTGACATGCCTGGCTGGGCTGAGGCACTCAAATCGACGCTTCCCCAGGGTGCTGCTCCTGATGGAGTTTGCAGCAGGAGCTAAAAGCCGCATACAGACAACTCTGCCTTCCCCCTGCTTCCTTCCTCCTTCCTACCATTCAGCAATTCAAAGAGAAGAGGGTGAAGAAAATGGCACTTGGATTAAATAAAATAACAACCAGCACGCAGGGCTTTTAGCTGTAAGTGAGCCAAGTGTCCTGTAACATTAAATAAACGCAAGATTAACCTTCAAGGCTTCCACACTAAATTATTTATCTTGAGAGGCGAAGAGGTCAGGATTGAAACAAAGGGTAAATATTTGACGAGAGCACTGCGTGCGCTGGCTGCGCGGCTGTTTGTCGACTGTGCCAGTGCTGCCAGGGCTTTTTCTCTGCAGAGACAGCCATGGGCTGGCTGTGCTGCTCCCCTAGCCCATCAGCACCTCGGGGTTTGGCCGCAAGGGCAGTGGAGGGGACAAGGACAACCTTCACACCATCAGCCGTGGCATCCCGCCCTGCAGAAGTTGTGAGGTTGGGGGAGAGCCCCAGTGACCTGACAGGGGCTGATAAGTTGTGATTGCACAGAGCACCCCATGCTCTGCAATTAGCAGTTGCATCTGCCTTCTGTACTGGAGTATTATTAACCGCATCATTCACATCCAACCATTTCTGCAGCCACTGTAGGCAGGGAATTACCTGATAACAAAATACCCTGCTGTTCACGCTAAGTGACAGACTCAGAAATATTAGTCTGTTTAATCAAAGCGCTAACACCAAATAGACTAAAATATTTTGCCATTCCCTAGCTGATCTCCCCCATTAACATCCTCAAGCATATGTCAAAGATACGTCAATTATTTTCCTTTCAGGAAAAATATTAAAATATAGCCACTACTGGGAAAGCATACGGCATTTGTTTAACAGTGAATAGCAACTTTATAGTGCATTGTAAGGTGAGAAAAGCAAAAGACAGCTACAGCCAGTACCGATGGAATTAGTCAGAATGTACAACACCTTGAATTATCATCTCTATTTTCCAGAAGTGCCAGGCTTCAGAAGGAGCAGCAGGCAGGATCCTGGTGTTAACTTGCCTGAAAAAAAGCTCCCCTAACACACCTTTTCCCTGGAAAGAACATCAGCAACTCCCTAATCAATAACTTTGCTTGCAGTGCCCATTTCCTCACTCATATTCCTGTCCCAGCACGTTACAGATGCAAACCAGTGCAGGTGCAATTGCCCTCACAAGATCACTGTGTGTCATGGCAGCCCAGCAAGCTACTGGAGGTCTGTTGTTAAATGAAAAAAATGAGGGAAAAAATTAAAGCTGTGACCTACCAAATTAAAATGTTTCAGCTATTTGTCAATACACCAAATTCACAGCATCATATTCAAAGCATGTGCAGGAGAAAGCAAGGCCAGGGTGCCCTCTGCCCTGGGCTTGTACTCAGTGGGATATATAAAATTTCTCAGGCAGCTCCATGGCATGTCCTGTTCATGCACAACGCATTAACCCCCTCACAAGGTGTAAGGTCAGGAAGGGATTTTCTCTGAGTGAAGGGAATCACTGGAGTAAGCTTTTACACTCCTTCACAGCAAGGTGTGTGCATTGGCCTGTCAGATCATCTGCTTATTTCCACATAGCAAATCCCTGCTATTTCAGAGATTAAAGACCCTCTTGATCTCTCAATGTCTTCAAGGAGTACGTTAGCTGGTGGGGTTTAGTCTCTGACATGGGGTGCAGTTGTGCTGCAGACTCCTACCCAGCAAACGCCCTATGCGGTCCCTCCTGCTCCTCTCCCCCCTGCACCAAAGCCTCCCCCAACATACACAGCCTCAAGAGCTGCTTTTCAAAACCACCCTGTCACTCCGAGCACACCCAAGATGCAGCTGCCAAGACACAGCCAGGAGCAGTGCAGATCACCTCCAGGAGAGAGCATCAGGGAAGCTAGAAATGAGAAGCCCAAAGAGACGAGCCACCCACCCCTCCTGCCACGGTGCCCTGCGCTGCCTTCGCTAATCAGCTGGGGAAGACTTTACCTCTGCTGCCAAAGAGCATGTGGGTTAGTGTAGGATGAGTGAGGTGAGTAAGCTGTGAAACCCCAGTGGCAGTGAGATATGTGGCTGGCTACCAATTATGAGGACAACTATAGGTAAAGAAGCCATAGCAACAAAAACTTGACCTGCTCCACTCCAGACATGTAGGTGAAGCCTATTCTAGATTTAATGTAGTCTCTTAACGCCTACTGCTCTTAATGGTTCCTGCATAATAAGGGGGAGTACAGATCTATTACAGCTCTGTCACCTCCTAAGGAATATGCCATTAATCATGATCGTTTATTTGCAAATTGCTTTATAATTCTGAAAATCTTTTGGAAATTACTTTAAGTAGAATGGGGTAGGGGGCAAGGGACTTTCAAAGCAGACTTTCATGCCATTTCCTTCTTAGACTAATGCCCCATTTTGAGCCATATCGGTGGTTGTGCATATCTGTATATGTATATGGGTATTTACGTATGGGAATAAACTGGATGAACACAGCCAGACAGATGTGAGTGAGAGCAGTTAACATATAGGAGAGTGCATCTGTCTCTGCACAGAAACACTGGACACGCTGGTCCGTGCGGGTAAATGTGCCTTTTGCAGCAGGCTGCTCTTCACCTGGGCAGCTTTTACAGGCGAAGAGCGTGTCACCCACTGGTGAGATCACTGACTGCGGACACACTTCAGTGTAAGTCATCATGAGCATTTCTGTGGCTTTCACCAAGCTGGTTTACACAAGATTTGAAAGTTAAGCCCAAGATTCATGCCCTCCTCACCTTGGCCATGGAAAACCTTATGTTACACCTCATACTGGAGTCAGCAGCTAATTAACTTCGACCAGCTAAAAGCCAAATGCCCCCCTGCGTGTTCACAGGGCAGAGAGTAAGATGAGAATAGATGCAGACCCTTCCCTCATGCCACAGCTCAACCCTCAGTTGGGTCAGCGTAGACAAGTCCCTTACCCCTTCACCCTCCTTGTCTTGCTCCCAGCTCCACCAAGGCTCTGCCCTTCTTTTGGGCTTTCCCTTCAACTTACCCCAAAATCCCTTTACCTAGCAGAAACTCTCCTCCCCTCTCCTCATCTCCAGCCCTTTGCATCTATCCCCACTCCCCCCCGACATGGATTAAGTAGAATTTGCCTGGATTACAGCTGCCAATCAAGTTCAAGTGCATTTTTAATAGTTTAATTTGTGGCACAAGGTTTCAAATAAAATCATCAAGTGCAGTCGATTAAACTCATTAAGTCCTTACGGACTTGTCTGTGTACTGTGCCGTTATCAGATTCGGAGACATGAGAATTAATTAGGCCGCTGTTATCCTTTGTCTGGATTAGTGTGCCAGGCCCAGCGGCCGGGTGTTTTCCTGTGAAAACACGAGGTCCATAATCTCCTTACGAGTACAACCAGGGAGACAGAGGCCTAAGAGATTTCTTCAACATTCCTCAAAGATCAAACAACAAGAAATGCACTGTTCTTTGATTAATTTTTTCTCCCTCCCCTGGTTTTCTTTCTTGCTTTTTCTTTTCTTTTCTTTTTTTCTTTCCCCTCCTAAGTGCACAGTGCTGGTCATGACTAAAGGCAACTTGGTGGGAACAGGGCAGACAGGTAGAAACAAGTTGCTGGTAGCAGAGCTGGACATTAATCTTTCCAAACAGGGTACACCAGAGAAGTCCTGCAAGGCTGCTTCTGCTGAAAAGGGACTTTTTTTCTCTTCAACCTTCCCGTGAATGCCGAACAACCCTTACCCACATCTGCTGGGGCTATTTCCCCACTGCCACATCCTCTGAATGACTGCCCACATTTGGGTAGAGAAACTAAGGGTACAACACAGACTAAGGGTACCCAAAGAGACCTAAGGGTACGCTCCACCCCTACAGATCCAGAGTAATGTGAAATCACAGCTGATGCAAAACACAACTCACCAGGATGCTCCAGGTACCATCATTTCTGCAGCGAGTATGAAGTCTCCAGTACATACATTCCTTACCTCTGTGAACCATGACTCTTCCACAGAGCAAACATTGCACATGGTGAGCTGCTTGGAGAGATAGATGTGAGAGCGGGAAGGACAGTGCAAGATATTGGCTGTCAGGACCTGTATAGTCCTAAATATGAAGGTGTACAGAGATGAGTACCATGTGAGTACTCCAATCTATACTGGAAGATATGGTGGGCAGATGGGACAAGACAAAGGTAAGCAGGGCTATATGTAGATGCTCTGTACCTGACTGTACTCTTGTGTGCAATATTCTAGCCCCTACCCATGGAGCACATTCCCACTACACAAATATCAACACTAAAAAAAGCTCTCCTTCATAACTTGCCACCTACTCTGCTCTACAGAACAGAAACATGTTAGACATTCACCATCAAAACAGGGCTTTTAACAAGCAACAGCTCCCACTCCTGATACCAATATATGAAACAATACCTACACTACGCAATGCACAAAACAATACTTATATATATAGCTGAACAACTGGACCTCTGCAGCCCAGGGGAATCTTAAGAATTTCTTTATAATCCCATCAAGGACCACCCACAGAACTGGGTAAGCAAAGTTTATACATCTATAGATCCCAGAGGATAATTTTTCAATGTACCATAAGCAGGTAAGCATCTCTGACTTCCGAATGCCATGAGGAACTTCACTGAGATCAAGGATCTGAAAAACTCTCCCCTCATATGAAGGCCGCCCCTCATTTATGGAAGTCGGATGTTGCAAAGGAGAGCAGGAGATGGGAGATTCACTGCAAGTGATGACAAACAGGTGCCCATGTGCAGTGGCCAAGGGTTGCCGCCTCAGCCAGACCTTTGATGCTGAAGCTGGTCCTTAACAAAGCTGTTATTTCACAGAACAACTGTTGCTGCAGAAGGGCCTTAAAAAAGGCATATTGGTAAAGAGAGCTTTATCCAAGAGGCTTTTCTGGTGGACACAAATCCTTTCCAATGGGTCAGCTGCCGGCAAACACGCTGCAACAAATTTATGAGAACATAGCCATGCTGTAAATAGATGAACTTAAGGGACAAAGAAAAGTAATCCATATTAAGGCTGGCAAGGGCTTTACGCCTGCTAACAGTCTTGCTGAATTGCATTTGAGGGAAGCTGAACTACAGCAATTTCTAAACTAAATCACTTGGGCCTGCCAGTACTTTCACCAGTTTATTACAGAAATTTACTCACAAGGGTCAGTGACCCCTCAGTCAATGACTCTCCCAGGTGACTTGCCGAGACCCGTTAAGCTACAAGCATTTGCTCTCATTCCTCTGATCTTCTCTTTCTCTCCTCCTCCTCTTCCACTTCCCGTTTCATTCGCCTCTCCACCAAATCCCTTCTTTTTTTCCCTCTATTGTCAAATCACAGAAGTAGTGTATGATGTGATAAGACAGTGTTGGCGGAACAATAAGGGATGTAAACGTGGAGGAGCAACAGAGGCAAAAGGGCTGAGAAAGGAAGCCGAGAAGCCTGAATGTTATAGAGGAGAAAGGGAAGTGTGAAAAGCTGCAGGGATGGCAGTAAGGCAGCTATGCTTTTGGAAAAGACAAAGATTTTCATATCTGCTTCCCTGTACAGATAACATGAAGATAAGGATGAGGGTGAAAGTAAAGCTGCAGCCTCCAAGATGCAGAAGGTCTCCAGAATAATTTTAGCTACTAATGTGGGGAGAAAACAATGGGAGCTGCAGGGTGCAAGTGCAGGAAGAAACATCAGGATTTTCTACAGAGGAGGAGGACTAAGGGGCAGAGCAGTGGTATGGGCAAGAGGGGCAAAGAGGAAGGTTTGATGGCATTGCATGAGAAAAAACGAAGGTTGTTTTTTTAAAGGAGAGCAGCACACTCCCTCCAAACACAGACATCCAAGTGTGTCAGGTAAGTTCTGCTCTCCTTTCCTAAAAGGGTGTGTAGTCAATTATACTTTCCTGAGCCCAGAACATCTTCACTTAGTCAAGATGAATCCTATAGAAGCCTTATCTCATGGTAGCCAAACTGACACATCATCAGAGTTCTGCTCCATTATTGGGCAAGTTCTCCAGGTCTGGCATAAATCTAACCCTCATCATTTCCACAGAAGAAAAGTAAACAGAAGAAATTCTTCAGGAAATATTTAACCCACATACACTGGAATATCAACTGCTGGAAGTTTAAAGGCATCCCAGTACACAGCAGGATTTCTGCCACTGCCCCAGCCTTGCTGATCTCCTCCTGCTGCTGCCTAGACACCTCTCTGAAGCAGCCTTCAGCATTTCTTGTGGCCAGCACAGTTTTCCACAAATTATTAATCACAAGTGAAAACATACACAGGCATCCTTCCTCCCTTCCCAGCTCCAAAAGGTTCTCCTTTCAGTGTCTTCTTCTCACTCACTTTTTATTTTCTTCTCCCACCCTCCATGTGTATGGAATTGATGAATGTCTCTTTAAGGTGCTGTATCTGCCGCCTTGCAGCACACCCTTGTACGTCAAATAAATATCTCAAGTATCCTTATCTTGGGAAAATTGAGATAATTGTGCTAAATTGAAGAGCCTCATTTTTTTTCCCTCCCTCCCCTCTTTTCAGCTGGAGTCTCTTGTAGTAACAGGTGTGCTGACTACTAATTCCTGTACAGGAATTACACCCTGTCTCCAAAGGGATGTCCCTTGATAGCCAGTTCCAGGCTATCTCCTGAAGTGAGTTTTAATCAAGATACAGTGTCACTAAAGAACTTTTTCATCGCTCCATTCTGGTCTTTCTTGAAAAAATTCATCCTTGCTGGTGCACCTCTGACCCTCACCTGCTCAGAAGATGTCTGCTGTAGCGTGAATGTTGGGTTGTCTCTAAGGGGTAACTCAGGGCCAGCTCCAACCTCCCCCTTCTGCCACAGACCGGTGCTGTATAAAGCTGGACAAAGGGAAAACAGGACTAAAAAAATTACAATAGAAGGATAGAGGTGAATAGGATTCAGGTGAAAGAAGATGGAGCATCAAGAAAGTCAAGTCAAGTCAGCCCTGAGTGATATAAGCTGGCCTGCTCCAAGCAGGTTCTGACGTCTCTTCCAACCCATACCTTTCTGTGGTCCCATGGCAAGACAGAGTTACATTAAAGCTATATGGGGGGAGGCATGGGCCTCCCAAACCAGTCTCCCTTTCTCAGTGTCATCACTACGTGTTTCTCTCCCCACCTACAGAAATGAGAACACCTTCCACCAGCTAAGAACAGCACCGGCTACATTGTATTATTAACCCTCCCTTCCACCATAGTGGCAAAAGCCACCAGAGGAGAAGGGGACTGGGCAGCAGGTGAGGAGACCGAGGGAGAAGCTGTGACCCTGCTGGTTTTCTCCTGGGTGAAGAAAAGTCTACCAACCAGAAGCCTACAGTGTTTCACTTTTGGTGCTCTACAGCCAAACACACAAGAAAATTGGGACTGTCAGAGGGACGAAATGTGAGTGATGGTGCAATCCAAAGGGGATGATTACTTCTCAAAGAGATTTCCATGCGGCACCTGGGGTCTTTATGGGAGCCAGCAAAGAGGATTTTCAGGTGACTGTGTAAGACAAAAGAGCATAAACACTGAAGGTACTCAGAAAGCAGTGATGACTCTGCGCTTGGAAAACTAGGGAGATAGGTGGTGACATGGTGGTGCTGAGTATGACCCTCATAACAACAGGCATCCTCTAAGCACAGATTAGACCTTCAGCCCAGCCAGCTCATCAAAAGCATGCATTGGCTGGGAGAAAGCAGAGCAGGCTGGCTCCAAGCCCCATGAGATAATCGCTGAGCTTGGGCCAGCAGTCTCAGGGCTGCAGGTGGGTTGAGAGAGAGGAGGACAACAGCTGTTTCTACTTCACCCAGGTTTTCTGTGCCACACCACCCTTCCCTCATCTCCAGCAGAGTCATGGCTCTCTTCAGACTCATCGGAGTCCATTCTTCTGAAAATGCTCTCACACACACCAATAATAACCTGAAAGCCCTGGCAGGGCTGAAGCAAGATGAATATAGTGGCTGAACAAAGCAGGTCAGAGCTATAGCTTCACCAGCACCGATCTCTATGCATTTCAGGGTTGAAGGACAAAAGAAACAAATTTTGGGAAGGTAGGAAACAGGTTCTCTGAAGGTGCACTGATGAAGAGGGGATGGGAAGACATTTCATGAGCCAACTCTCTCTTTTCAGTTGCAGTCCCAGTTTTCTCACCTTCCTCTGGAAAATCACCAGAAATAGCCACAGGGTACTGTGTCCTGTATGTAGGACACAAGCAGTAGAAGGTGGCTCCTCTGCTTGCTCCGTGTCATACATATAGACCAAACTTGAGCTTATAAATAGCACTGCCAATGCAGATAAGGGGGGGTGGGGTGGTGTTCTCCATGGCTCCTCTCGACCCTTGCTCTTGGCTCTGCAAAGAGACTGAGGACAGCTTTCAGTATTTATGGGTTGGGATGATCCCTGCATATCCTGCAAAGCTGCAGACTCACTCCTGGCATCAACAGGTTCCATGCAACATCTCCCCTCCTCTCAGGAAGAATAGGCTTGACGGTGTTTTGACTCCCTTCTCAGAAACTCCCACGTAGCACTTTACAATCCAACTTTGCTCTCAAATACACATCCTGGGCTGCATCCCAGAAATGTGTGTCAGGCACGAAGCGCTGTCAGTCAGTCCCAGTCACAACACATCAGGGCTTAGGAGAAGTCTGACTGATCAGGGTGAGGGGGGAGGGAACGCAGGAATGAGAAGAAAAGACTGAACAGAAAAAAAAAAAGAGGAGAAAGACAAATCAAGCGGGAAAATGGCAGTGACTGTTCCATACAGCACGGATGTTTTTCATCTGTAATACAGCAGTGGTGTCAGGCACTGAAAAGGACAAAGATGTTCAGATACAAAGTCACGGGGAGAAGAGCAGAAGAAGCTCCTGGGAGGGCTCCTGATCTGAAATTTGGCATCTCTCATCCGCGTGGCTTGGGGCAGCAGGGACTGAAACTGGCTGCCACATCAGCAGCATGGCAATTAGTGTAAAGTGGGCTGTAGGGACAAAGCTACTAGATAAAACGTGCGCCTGGCTAAATGCCACTTCAGAACTGGCTCTGATATCAGCAATCTAAGCCAAGAATGACCAAATGGCCGTGGCACTGGGACTGTCTCTCCCATGTCACAGAGGAGTTCACAGGGCACAGGGAAGGGTCACTGCAATAATGTCTTGAGGCAGTCCTCCTACCACCGCCCAGATGTTTTCCTGCATAGGAAGATACCTACAATCCTAGCGGGCAAGAAAGACAAAGCTGGGCAAAACAGGAGCAACTGAAGAAGAAATCAAAGCTGTGCTCATTTGAAGACAAAAGGTGAATAAATTCAGGCAAAGGTTCATAGGAAAGTTCTGCCTATGAAAGGACTCTGCAGTGGAGAGGGAGGAGGTCCTTCCTCATTGTGGGAGATGAAAGACATGGAGAGAAGCCCTCAGACACTATATAAAAGTTCGAGGGGGGTGAGTAGAGATGACTCCATAGTATATTTTATATAAGTATCCTCTGGAGCTTAAACAGGAATCCCCACTCCCAGGTGAGTGCCTGAGGTGCTAGGTTGGAAGTCCTGCTTCTTTTTACACTCTTACTGCAACCCACATTTTAATATTATTTAATATTACATGTAATTATTTAATATTTAAATAATATTTGATTATTATAATTAAAGCATACTTAATAATTCCTCAGAAAGTGGAAAAATTCAGATGGCAGAACTGAGCAGACTCTTCTGACACCTCAATACTGGAATTCCCTGATAATCAAGAGGTGGCTTCCAGGTGGGTTCAAGTTCTTCCAGAGGGAAAAAAGATTAGAGGGGAGAGAGCTCTAACCACTACACTGTTCTGTAAGAGTGGCCGATGTTTCTTGGTCCGTGCAGACCCTGATCCCTATGCAGAAGATGCCTCTCAGGTTGGGCTTTGCCAGCAAGAGAGATGTGCCAAGTAACCTGGCATTGCTGAGGCATAAGCTAAGCACTGACCTGTTCAGCACGCTGAAAACAGGTGGGTCTGGTGAAGAGCAGAAGCAGATCCTCAGAGAGGATGGAGAACATGGAAATGTGGCAGCTATAGTGAAACACAGCTGAGTAGGGACTCTGAAGATCCAAACTAGACCCCTAAAATTGTTTTATATTTAGGTTACAATATACCTCTGTCAAATGGGCTTGTTTCTCCACAAATCTATGAGAGGGTATTTGTGGTCACCTACATCATGAAGGTAGAAACTGGGACGAAATGCACAAGGGAGGAAACTGCATGAGTAACCTGCAGTCCAGCCAAATGATTCCCAGGTGACCCTCAGCGCATCTGTATCAGTTTCTTGCCTACGAGGAGGCACTGTTGCCTCTCTGGCTCAGAGAGGCAATGCAGGGGCATAACGCATGAACAATTTTGAATTCTTCATCACTGAGGGACAGAACCCCTTGCACAAAGACAGACTGGAGCTCTGCCTTCCCAGGCTGTGTTTAGCCAGCTCACATAGGGCTGAATTGAAATTTTCTTTTAGCTGCTTGACAGACAAGGGGAATAAAGTGAGTGGTGTATACTCTGACTTCAAGAGACATTTACTAATCTCTGAGGAGGAATCTTATTAGAGAAATGGAAGAGGTCCTTAGGGGTAGGAATGGGAAGCTCTGGAAATTACACATCAGCTAGAAAACTGAGTGGGAGAAATGGGAATCTCTGTGCAACCTGGCTCATGGGAAAAGGTGAGTTCATCCTTTCCACTTTCTTTTATTCACTATGTTCACAATCACTAGTGGTTTTCTTCTGTTTCAACTCGACCTCAGCTCCTTAGCTGAGTGCTACAGCTGGTCCCTTCATGCATCTCTTACATGGCAGATGAAAGGCAGAGCAATAAAATTAGAACGTGGAGGTAAATCCAGATGGGAAAGTAAAGACAGTAGTGTGAGACCCAAACCCTTTAAACCTGGAGATCCTGCACTCAGTCACTTACCTTCACTGAGGAAGAGAGCTCCTGAGTCAAACTACTAGATCCAGTGATGAGCCAGCAATCTTGCAAGGCACTTTTTGGTTCTAACAAAGGAAGAAATGGAGGATAGAAAAGAGAATACAGTGAGCCTTGCCTTTCACTGGCTCATCTGCATCATGATCAGAAAGTACTGCAAAACACCTCTGCAAACCCAAGAGGAGACCAAGGAGAGGGCAAGACCCAAGGCACCCCACCACTCCCTCCAGCTTGCCCTCAACCTGTAAAGATATCGGTCCGACAGCACATGGTTACAAAACCCAGCCCAGCTCTGGCTGGGTTAATGTGACAATCCATTTCTGACAGTGTGTCAATACAAAGCAATTTAGGAGTGCATGAAAAATCGACCCGAGGTAACAGGCAATTTCTCTGCTCTGCTGGTTAGACGGAAGTAGGGACCAATGAGGCCAGCATCTCTGAGCACGCTCACCTCCGCAGCGCCTGGCGCACGCTGTCACGTTAGCAGCTCTCACCAGAAAGGAGGATGGAGTAAGGCAGGAGCAGGACACTTGCTATGGGGCACAGTCTCAGGACAGGGACAAAGAAGAGTTGAGGGTGGTGTTCCACTCTTTCTTCCCATAAAATTTCGTTGGGAAGATGGAGAGGCATTTGTAACAGAGTAGACAGATTTAAAGATACATATAAGTCAGCATCCTGGCCTCAGGTCTGTATGATCTGCCCTACGGCTGAACCACTCCAGGCATTTCTGAAGGCTGGACTGCCCTTTTTCCTTCCCTGTCAGCAGCACAGATTGCAAGGAGGGCAATCACCTGCCTCTTGCCCACATGGTAGCCACAAGCAGCCATCTCAGAGCGCTGCCTCCATGCCGTGAAAGCACATTGGCTCAAACACCGAGGCTGGCTAGAAAAATGAAGGGTGAGCCCAATCCAAGCAAATCTGTTTGCAAATGAGGAGAATAGCAGCAATGTGCTGGCAGTGCTCATACAGCATGATGGGCTAACGGACACTCCCCCCATGCTAAAAGCATCACGGTCTGTCATTATTAAAGCAGAAAACACAACAGATGGAGCCTATGCTGTTGAGTCCAGACTTTTACTCCCTCACAACCCCAGGATGTTTCACTCTGAAAGGTTGATTCAGATCCCTCACTCATCTAGAGAGGCCAGAAGTGCTACCTCCACTGAGAGAGTCAGGAGGAATTACACTTGCTGTCTATTTTTTAGATCGAACAACTTTGAAACAGGCTGAACTTCCTACCTATGCCACACACCATATACCATACACACAGTAACTCTAGAGGGTGCCAAGCATGGAAATGCAGAAGTCGAAAAAAAAGGAAGAGTTAGTAAAGAGAGGAAATATTATATTGCTGTGACTCTGCCAGAATGATATGATGGGTTAAACCTATCCTTGAACATATTTTTATCCAGGACACCAGGGTTTGGGGTTGGGCCTGTTTGGTGCGGTTGCATTAAGAGTAAGATTCCCATTTCATTTTGATTTAATAAGCTAGTTAATGCGTGTTAACAAAATTAAAAGTCGTTATTAAAGGCAGATGTACTTGTGTATGAATAGCTAAGCATCAGCTTTGCCTTTAGATGATCCACAGCTTCAAGCGTATGCTTCTAATAACCAGCTGTCACTTACCAGAGATGTGGTAACTCTTATTAAATCCTAAATGGGCATATGAACGTTACATTTAAAGTAGTACTTTCCCCCCCTTATACTTTTCCCACACACAGCTGAGCCAACTCACGAATTTCCTGCAATGTTTTCTCCCTTTGTTAATGGGATGCATGTTGAGATCAGAAGGGCCAAATGATGACCTGTCTTTTTGTTTTTACATCCCTTTGGAAAAATCCATATGAGTCTCCATGTGTCAGGAGTCATAATACATCCCAGATGCCTCAGCACTGATTGCGCCTTTTCTACTAGAAGCCACTGAGCTCCCCTGAGAAGCCCTTCAGCCACAAGGCCTCCTTGTCCAGCGCTGCCATGGTCCTCAACAGCTTTGCAGTAACAAACTGGTGAGCTCAGCTCTTGTGCAAGCCAGCACAGACACCTTCTTAGTCACAAACTGCATATTCAGTGGATGCTGGAAACTGGGGTACTGTGGGGCTTGGGAGAAGCAAAATCTGTTTCTGATGGGAGAGGAGGCGAAGGGTTAAGAGAGAAAAATCAATCTTGTTTCCAAGGTTCCAGTAGGGCTACATTAAAAATGCCACTAAATGCAAATGGTACTTAAAATCTGAAAACCATTTCCACCTTCCATTGTTTTTCACATCTTTTGCTTTTTAGCTGAGACAAATGAAATTAGGAGTGCAGGAGACAGTACCTGTGCCTTCCAGCATTGTGGTCTCCAGCTGGGAGCAGAGGGAACAGAAGGGACTTACCTCCCTGCCGGGTCATCCCTAGCAGACTGAAGTTGTATCGGCTGAGTAGGAATAGCAAGAAGGGCCAGTTCTTCTCTGTGCTACATGGGGTCCAATATTAAGACTCAGCTCATGCAGACCACTTCCCTCTGGCCTCATCCTTCCTTGAACATGGATCTATATGTCCTTATTAACATTTGAACAGTTAGCATGGTTGGCTGGGAGGCACGGAGGGAAGAAGTGCAGGCAGAGGGCTGGAGAGCTCCTACACTGCAAGGTATTAACATTGCATTAGCATAGGTCGGTCACGGAAGTCTTGGAGGCAATGATGCTAACAGGTCTGTTCTCTGCTCCCCTACTCTTCCAGTTCCCTATAGTGATTTGGAACATGAAATAAACAGGGCCCCATGCTTCCCAACATGTTTCTTGTGGTGCAGAAACCCTCCTCACCTACTCCAGCATGGTGGGATTTCCATCATGCTCCTGAGAGCTACTGTGCAAAGTGCCTCAATTGTCCAGGATGCTGTTGTAACACCAGGTCGGTACTCTATCAAGGCACATGCTGTGCAGGCTCCCTATCCCCACAAAAACTTGGCTGGAGTGGCAGGAGGAGCAGGGAACACCTTTCACACATATCCCTTGGAAGGTACCATTTTCTACAGGATACCATCTGGGAGCTGCCCCTGTGCTGTTGCTACCCCTGCCTGGGTGTCAGCCACTTGCACCAGGCAGAAGGTAACACCAGCAGGCCACTTGGAAAGCCTTACCTTGATCCTACCTCCATAAGAAGCTGGCACTCTACTTTGACTATGTTTCTTCCATCACTAGCAGAGGGAGCCAGGACTTGTTGAACACCAGATAGGCATCTGCAGATATGTTGCTATAAGGTCTGAAAGAAATAGAAACAGACCTTTCCTTGCACTCAATGGAGATGAACAGCTGGACTATGGTCACTACTGCCCTGGGAAGTGGAAGACAGCATCAGAGGTCTTGCTCTCCTCCTGTGCTCTCCTCTAGACACAGAAATTGACCATAGACACAGAAATTGACCATAAACACAGGACATTTGTGGTCTAAACTTTCCCATCCTTAGGTCTGGAGGTCATGTAGGCTGTGCTATCAATCACCCACAGAAATATTTAGCTTCCACTGTCATGTGCTCTGTTCATCCACTAGAGGATCAAGTGCCTCACTGAAAGCAGCAGCAGAGTTCAAATGCAGAGACTTCTCCACCCCGATCTCGCTACAGCTCTGCCGGAGGCACAAACCTCTTCTGCCTCCAGGTCTCTCTTTCCACAGCACTGACCACAGGTCATAAATTAATAAATGCATGTATTTTTAAAATCAGGTTTGCGGTGAGGGAGAAGTTGAAGATGAAGGGCTGGGGGACACACAAAATGAACACATACAAACAGTTCAAACACTGCAAAATGTTTAACAACATGTAAGTCCTTCAAAGCCACAAACCCCTTGGTCCCTATTCACTGGCTGGATTCGCTAATAGATGTACTGCCAGTGCTAGCGTGAAAGGCAGTGGTGCACAAGGACCCGGAATTCTCTCTTCTGCCTCCAATTACGTGCCAAGTTAAAACTCAGGGGAAAAAAAAAAAATCAACAACAAAAAAACCCCAACCTAATCCACAGTCATTCTTTAATCTTGTGCAGCTTATTAAAACCAAGAGGACAAGATAATCCACCCAGCCTGGCAAGTCGGAGGCTGCTCATTCCCTCTCCAGAAGAAATCAGCCCATGTTTTCTCCTGAGGGTCCCAAGAGGCTCAGAGACCAGAAGACATTAACAACATGCTACAGAAAGTAAAAAAAAAAAAAAAAAAGAAGGTAATTATGGAAAAGGTTCAGAGGAAAACACGTTTCTGCACAGCTGCTGAGGGTGAGCAGGAGCTATACGCAGCAGGAGCTGCTGGCTTCTCACTCCTGGTCATCAGAGGACCTCACTGGAGAGGCAGAGCTGGGCCTGAGGCAGTTAGTGGGATGGGCAGCTCCAGTAATTTGGCCTCTATGAAAAGGTCAAGGAGAAAAAGACTTTCTGTTGCAAGCTACACAGTCAAAGAGATCTAGGCTGGACGGGTCACACAGAGGAAAAGAGCTGGGCAGCATGGAGCATTATGTAGGACACTTGCTCAGCACCTAAGTTCACATCCCTCGCTCTGTCACAAACTCCCTTAGGCAAAGGATGGAGGTGGTTCAGAGGGACAGACATACCCAGTGGCACAGTGTTGTGCTGTCCCACTGAACTCGGGTGTCTGTCCCTCTGAACTCGGGTGCTGGAGAGGTGACAGAAACAAGGAGGAGCAACAAATGTGGCAGAGCAAAGGTGCCAATGGCTCTGCTTTCCTCAGGAAAGATGGGAAGGAGGAGGTGTCAAGGCAGCAACACCTTCACTAATATGATGGGTGAAGATGTATGACAGGATAGAAGAAGATCTTTTGGGGCCACAACTACTTGGACATAAGAAGTAAAAGTAGCTCTGTTAGGAGACTGCTGAAAGTCCTCCCTAGAGCAGCAGGGATGGGTTTAGACGGACAAAGAGATTTCTTTTAACCTTATTAACAAAGAGAGAGGAACTATGAAAAATACTCATTCTGAGAGACTAAAATTTCCCAGACAAAACCCCAAATCCCCAAAACTGGAACAATAAAAGCTCACACATATTAGCTGCAATGGTTAAAGACATGAACACAAACTGTAGATACATCACCAAGACATGCTTCAGACTCAATATTGGTGCGTGATAAGAACACTGTGGAAGAGCTGGAACTGGAAAATAACCTTGGACAGAGCCACTTATTTAAATAGCTCAGTAAGTTTATTTTAAACTTATTTTGACTTATTTTAAACAGAGCAGACAGATGAACAGCAGTAGAGTGCTGCCTAAATGTTCCTGGTTTCAAAAGGGCAAAGCCAGCCTTGAATATAAAAGGGAGGTTCAAATATCTTTGAACTAAAGTCATAATTCCCTGAAGACTGCACCCCAAACACGAAAAAAAATAATTGAAGGAGCAGCTCCTAACTTGCTGGAATTAATAATGGCAATAAAACAAATAAGAAGAGAGCATAGAATGGGAAATGATTAAGCAGCAAAGACAGCAGGTTTTTTAGGGGCTGGGAAATAAAATGGATGGAGTGAGAAATGTCAGAAGTCAAACTTGAGTTAGACCTGAGGAAGCATATTAAAACAAATAGTGAAAGGTTCTCTGGCCATACAAACACAAAGATAATAAAAAGACAGAACAAGACGTGTTGTGATGCAGAATGGGTAAAGAGAGTTCACAGAAAATCTAAGTGAGGTCCCAAGATTAAATGAATTCTTCTCAGCAGGTCTGGACAGGGACATCAGTTACAAACTTAGGAACTTAGCTGAGTGGCCAATATGGAAAATGTACTTACCACAGCTGAGATGCAAGTGAAGATCCAAGATCTTCCTGTGATAAGTCAAAATTTGGTGTGGAGGCTTTCACCAGCCCAAATTCCTCAAGGAACTATCCCATGAGATGACAGGACTGGGAGGAATAGCTTCAATAAATCCACCAGTAACAAGGTGGAAAACATAAATTGCAGCATCTGTAAGTAAGAAGGATGAAAAAGCAGTATGAGCACCTGCCATCTCAGTGTGCAAAGGAAGAAGAAAAGGCTGAGGAGGGCTGTGAAACACAGGGAATGCCGGACTATCCTGTTGGGGATTGTTTTCCTTTTTTGTCTCACTTTTTGTGTTAATAAGTGATCCTCTAGATAAAGGAAAATATGCATTTTAGTGAATCATTTAATGCAGTGCAGTGACGGGAAGTGAGTTGTTATGGTAAAGAGGGTGAGGCTTAGCCCAGATAATGTAGAGGCAGACTGGAGTTTGGTGGAGGGACAGCTGTGGACAGGGAGGGGAGGGAACCGTTCAGCTGCAGGGAGGTTGGCTGGGGAGTTCCCTGCAGAGTGGTCTTGGGATTTGCCCTAGTCAAAAATTTCCCTAATGAGCTGATCTTCCACTAGCCCACAAGAAGGAGGAGAAAAACAGTAAGACAGTGTTGATATCAAACCAGAAGCACAGCTGAAGGATGGCTCAGTCCCTGAAGAAATCCATGTAGTTTTCAAGAATTTCTACTGAAAATGGGGAATTCATAAGTTAAAAATGGCTGAAAAGACCTTGCTTATAGGAGACAATTATAGGCTGATTAGTGAGTTATAGCCAAAGAGCAGACAAACAAAGAGTTTCCAGCAGAGGAGGGCATCACCCAATTCATGAGATAACTGGCCATCCACT
Source organism: Baryphthengus martii (assembly GCA_013396935.1). Taxonomy (NCBI): domain Eukaryota; kingdom Metazoa; phylum Chordata; class Aves; order Coraciiformes; family Momotidae; genus Baryphthengus; species Baryphthengus martii. The sequence goes on along the minus strand of VWZK01002413.1, from coordinate 294,463 downwards.
CTCAAGAGTAGCAATAGATGCAAAGAAAGGCTGCCAGGTTGACCAGTGGATGGGAGTTGGCCTAAGAAGAGGGGGCACATAAATTTTTGATGTCTTTGGCTGAAGGAGATGTGATTGCTGTCTCCATCCCAACTGCAGGTAGTAAAAAAGGGAACAAGTAATGGAAGTGGAAGGATGACATGGGTACTAAAAATACATAAACTAGCTAGAAACATATCTAAGCTCAAAATTATGTCTCACCAGAGCAGGGAGGCAGCTAGGGCAAACAATGAAAAAATAAAGGAGGAAATATTTTTAAGATGGCACCTGCTAAAAGTATGAAAGGGATTTTATGAAGTGGTTCCCAGCTGGGAATTTGGCCAAGGTACTGGGGTTAACGCACTCACTACTCTGAAAAGTACCAAGGGATTTTCAGCAGCCAGAAATTGCCGAGACCTGGGTTTTAAATCTCCGCTGCTGAAACACAACTATTTATTCAGAGCAGTTCCACTTGAGCAACTATGTGAAATGCTGCTCTGAGACTCTCAAAAGTCTCCCAGGGAGCAGGCAAAAAAAAAAAAAATATATATATTCTGTTTGGAGCTGATTCTCTTTCCACACTTTTCTCCCTCTCATCCCTCTTCACCACTAACAGAATTTGCATCAGAGCAGCCCAGGCCTCGGAGCCATGCAGCTCCCAGCCTCTCTCCTTGAGCCTGTCACACTGTGGAGATGTCACCTTTGGACATTCAAGCATGAGGAGCAGGGTCTCAGGTAGCCAGGGGGTACTTTGGCCAAGCAACACACATTTCTGTACCCCTCCTGGCAAGCAGGGAAAGTGTTCAGGCATCGTGCGGTGTTGTACAGTTTAGACATGTCTAAGAAATACCAGCTAGGAGCAGATGCTTTCAGAGCCACTCAGGACTTTCTTGTAATATAAGCTTACCTGGAACAAAAGAAAACTGAGCCATCTCCATCCCAAGCCAAATGAGAAGATACTGACACACTTGGTGCTTCCCATGGAGCAAAAGACTCATCTTAACATGTGCCATGTCCTTACGCACATGCTATGGGGAACAGCCATTTTTGGAGGATCCAGGTATCCTAGTGCTCGGGTCTATTTTTTGTGAGCTCAGTATACTGTGTTTTCTTGCAATAATTACCAGATCCTTCAAAAAGAGACTGCTCAGCCAGAGCTCTCCATTTTAGGAGGGGGGGTGGATTATTTTATATTTTTATATCTTTGTCCCTTCTTTTACTCCGTACTATGTGTCATCTGGTCGATGATACTGGCGAAAGCCTCCACACCAAAACCTGGACATGAACTAGGGAACGTTACAAGTCCTGCCCTGCCAGCAGTGAGCAGCATCCACAATATAGCATGCAAATGCCAAAGCACCACAAAAGAGCAAACCTGAGTGGATTTAATCCTCCTCCAGCTGTTCAGCTCCTTGTTGTTCATCTCTTGCTGCTCAATTTGGCAGCAGTGCTGAGCCAAGAGGGAAGTTCGGGTGCTGGGAGTGGGGTGGGAGACAGAAGGGTGCTCTGTAGCAGGCAGCATGGTTCTTCTGTCCACAGGCACTTACATGCCTCCAGGCAGAGGTGGATGGGAACAGCCAGAGTGGCTTATACGCAGAAGTTTAGAGATAAAACATCCCACTCCTCTGAGACCATAGCTTGGCACAAGAGAGAGGAGATCTATCCCCAGTACTGTGACTCCTAAGGCTGCCAGCAAGGTAAGGCACAGTTGGTACTTATCCCTCCTCCTCATTTTCCACCTTCCTCAGCTTTTACAGGGTCTCAGGAGCCTAAACTGCAACAGAGAAAGACCAAGCAAACTGGATGGGATGCTGGTAGAAACATGCCCAGTGCTGCTACATCCCACCCTAGAGCCAGCCCTTCCTTTGCACTTGCACATCGAGTCGCAGAAGCCAGGCGGCCATGGCTGTGCTGCACACCACACACCCCGCCTGCCATCACTCGCCATCCCCAGCCTCCTGCAGTCCCACAGGAGAGGGGACAGGATGGGGACAGTCTGCCCTGTCCCAGCCCTCACCAGGCACCTGGCAGTCCCCACAAGGCTCTCACCCTCCTCGTTGCCCACCGCACACAAGCCCCCTCCCCTTTCCCTGCCCTTCTCCGCTTGTTGCATGAAGGGTGCATTTGACCTCAATCTGTCTGCTCGGATTAGAGTCCGGAGCCATTCCCCTCTGCTGAGCACAGAGCCCCATCAGGGCTGTGAGGCCGCATCTGCCACGGTGGGTTATTCAAGAGGGGGCTCAGCGAGGGCTGCCGCCATAGCAGGGCAGCGGGGGATGCACCGTGCTGAAGCCACCACTCCCAGCTGTCAGCCCATGAAGCTCAGCTTGCCTGAGAGGTGGAGGCCAAACAGAAAGGGTTAAGAGGAGAGGGAGGAGCAGGGACTTCTGATTGTAAAGAAGTGGAGGTGGCTTCGTGGACTGAGCCCCAGCTGCAGAAATATGGGTCCTTTGGATTTACAGAAGTGTTTCTTTGTAGTACTCCAGAGACACCTACAAATAAAAGCAGATAAAAAGGCATGTATATAAAATGCAGCAGGGCTCAGTCTGGCCCAAGGCAAGTGACATGGCATGGCTCAAAACAGCTGCACTCTACTCCCTGTTATCAAAATCAGAGTGACCTCACTCAAGCTGCTCTCTGGGAGCTTTTGCTGCCTCATGACATCCCCAAAAAAGGGACAGGAGATGAGCTCCTGCAGGAATCTCCTGGGACTTTCACTGTACCCTGTGTCATACGACCAGCATTTTCTGCAGTCTGGAGCCCAGCATCACAGCAGAGATGGATTCAAAGGAAGGACCAGAGGAAGGGAGGAAGGTGCCCTTCATCCCCAGATGGACAAAAAGGGGAGAGACATTTGCACAAGGAGCTGACTGGCTGATCTGGGAAGAAGCAGAAGGATGACGGCTACAATGAAGCTCCTCACGTGCACGCAGCCCAGCCAACTGGTCAGGATGGGAGAGCATCAAGCCCTGGAGGCCTCTGTTGCATTGGTTGAGGATGACAGGCCAAGTCTGACAGCTCTGCACACTGTCATCATCTATTGTCTTGCATTCCTTGAAGGACAATGGGGTGAATGCAACTCCCAGAGCCCCAACAAGTGAGCTAGCAGAAAGGCTAGCACAGCAAAGAACTGTTCCCAGCTGCACACATCTCTCCAAGCCAGGCCTCTCTCCTCTCTTTCTTTTAGAAACACCAGCAGAGATACCTCTGACTAGTCAGGGGACAGGTCTGCTGACAGCACCCAACTCCTCATGGCCACTTCTGATTGCATCAAAATCTGAGTTTCAGGAGGGATCATCAGGTCCAGCATCACAGTGGTCAACAAACCTGGGGACATGAAGTTTCACCATGGGATGAAGGTTGCAGCCTGTGTACATCATACAGCAGCTCAGTACAGTGCTGTGACCAGTTCTGGGGCTGAGTAGCGGTATTCCACCGCTGCCCAAGCCCATGACTGATGGCTATGGTGTTAATGGTGTGAACAGGATTCCAGCTACCCTGCGGATCAGCTCCAGCTGAGAAACGTAGATTTTGTTTCCAAAATGTCTCAAAATCTCATGTGCTCAGGTCAGACATTTCCAGCCCAGCCTTCCTTGGTGAGAAGGAGAGGTATCAGTGCAGGGGAGAGAAGCTCTGCTGTGTCTCAGCTGGTTTACTCATGCCCAGAACCTCCAAGAGACTTTGCCCCATCTAGCAATAAGGACACATTACAAACATGTAAGCTGTGGCTACGTTACACATCTCTCACAGGAGGTACATTTCAGCACTTCTCCAACATTTTTCTCTCACTCTCTGTCTCACCCAGTGTGGAGTCACTGTTCCTCAGACACATTGCTAATAGTGCCTAGGTGGAATTCCAAGAGGAAACCCCGGCCAGGCTGGAGACGTGACGGAACTGACAAGATTAGGAGAATCCACACTCTACCCACTCCTGTACACCTCCAAGGGGAGAAGCCACCACCTGCTCTGAAGTTACATTTCTGCAGGCAGAAAACAGAGCGCAGCCGCAGATGGATTCATGTCACCCTGAGACCACGCAGCTCTGCTGCTGCCCAGACTGTCCGCTCTGTCCCTGCGGCCACTGAAGTTCAGCCAGCAGCTGGGGTGTGTGGTGACATGATGGTGACATGACGGAGGCCTGGCTGAAGCTTCACACTGGAAGACAGCCTTGCTGCAAAGTCCTGGGGCATCAGCAGTGAGAAGAGTGGCACGTCCCTCCAGCTGTCCTGGCAGCTGGCTGTGCTGTGCTCTCATTCCACTGTTCCTTTGACTCTACCCAGCCTGCAAACCCACGACCCAAAAGCCTCCTCTTATTTCAGTCCAGTGACACAGAAAAACAGCCGTCAGGATGGGGGGAAGGAGTCAGATGCCAGCGTGGAGAAATCCTCCGAGTCAGACACACAAACAAACCCAAATCACTACTTCTCATGGATGTCACAATAAGTAGCACAAACTGTAGCTGGAGGAAAAAATTCCAATAGACACCAATTAAATGCATGACTGCCACTGCGGCCAGTGGTGGCTTGCTGGTGGCAGCAGAGCATCACCGGTCATTGCTGACACTGCTGAGCCGCTGCCTCTCGCAGGGGATGCCAAGGACGGTCAGTCTCACCAGTGCGACACACGCCTGGGCATCAGCTCGCTTACTGCCAAGTACACCATAAAGGCACTGATGCCCTGCCTTAAAGAGAGGGGATCGTCACTTTGCCGTGAGCATTAACAGTGGGTGGACCCAATGGAAAAAAAACTCATTTAGGCTGCCCAAAATCTGGGCTAGCTCAGGCAGAGGCATGTCTGCTATTGCTAAACAGGGTGCTACAGCCAGAGCCAGCCCAGCAAAGGTCCTGCCACGTCCCTTGATATGACAAAGGACAAGATCACCCCATGCCAGAGACATCTGCAGAAGCTGTTGGGCTGCAACATGGGACAGCCAAGAGAAAACCCACAGCCCATTGCCGAGCCACAGTTTCTCCTTGCCTGCCCACAACGATGCTGCCATCTGCTTTAAACATCTCAAAGATGACTCTGAAGAGTCCTGGTGTGATAGCCACAACAGCACAATGTTGTGCCAGGCAGCCTGGCCACAGCATCCCCAGCAGCCAGCACTTCCAAAGCCAGACCTCCTGGTGCTGGCAATCAAGCTCCAGCTATCTCACCACAGCTACCCTGGGCATCTGCGTCACACTACAGCAGGTGCTCTTCCTGGGGGTCTCTGGGCCCCAATATTCCACAGCACTGATGTTTGCTCCCCTGCGGCCTCCTGGCTTGTCCTCTACACTGCAGCCAGCACCCTTGGACAGCAGCGTCTAGCTCATTGCAACTACTTCTGCAAGACACACACTTCCCTCCTCTCATTTAAGCTGCAGCCACTAGAGGGTAACCCAGCCCTCCGAGTTACACCAGCTCCTCGCTTGGATATAGCGGGCAGCAACTAATTACCAGGTGTCTTTCAACAGCCCCTGCCTAAATCAGCATCCATGCCCCCCACAGTTAGTCAGAGAGCCCTTCTGGCTACCGCTGAGCTACACAACCTGGAGAAGGCACCCTGACTCAATGCCGCACGTTGGAGTGCAGTTGTGTCTCTGTTACTTCCAGTTGGATGCTGCTGCTCCTCCAAGCTGATTAAGAATAGTACAAAATAACTCTAATAATGAAATAACATTCTTAAAACCCACCACAACCCTGAAATCTTCATTAATTATGAATTTTGCATGGCAACCGTTACTATGAGAATCTCCTCTGAAACTGATGTTCAAAGAACTTTACATCAAATCTTCAAACAGTTGAGAAGGTTCAAGCTACAAAGTCGAAACATCTGTTGCTTTCCATGCATTTTTCAATGGGGAGATCAGAGAAGAGAAAAAAGTGTACAAAATAATCCTGATTCTGCTTTATTATTTAAATACAATGGCAGCCTATGATATATACTCTGTGCAGAGAGAGAGAGAAGGCAAAAATGAAGGCAGAGTGTTATACAGTTCTACCTACTGGAGCCAAAAATATAATGTGCTTCCATTTGCTTTAAATTTAGCCCTCCTGGGAAATGCTGTATTAACAGCCCTGGGGGATGAAGTCTAAAAGAGGAAAAGAAGGGCGACTTCTCTGGCAGAAACAATGAGCTGACAGTCTCATCCCTCCTCCGCCTGCCATGCAGAGCCCAGCTATGCTGGGAAAGTTCGGAGGCACAGCTATGGGGTGCACCTCCCAGCTGCATCTAATGCCACCTCCCTTCATTGCAGCCATCAGGGAACAAATAGAAAGGATTTTCCTCTGTGCTTGTGGGAAGGACCAAGGAGACAGGGCTGTCTCCTAAAAACTGCCTTCAAAATAATCCCTCTGCACTCGGCTTTTTGCCCTAAGGGCAGGCAGAAATCTGGAGACTGGTGCCTCTTCACAGCCAAACAGTTCCATCTAGTAAAGTCTTTACTAAACTTGTCTGTGACATTTTTCAAACTTTTCATTTTAAAAAAAAATAGCTTCTTTCTACCCAAACCCAAATCGTTCAAGCAATAAAACAATAACCAACATTCCCGACATTTTTCCAAGGCATTGCAAAATATTTGGTGTCACGTAGGATCGATACTGCTTTCAGTATAAAGTTGACATTTTTTTGTTGAACAGAGAGAGGAAATTTCTAACAACATTTGGATTAAAGACCTCAATTCAACACACAGCACAGCAACCCCTAGCCAAGGTACTCTGAGAGATGTGACCCAGAGGTTTGCAAGGTTCCTCCATTTGTGGTGTTTCAACTGCTTTCCCTGGAGCCCCAAGCACTGCTGCATTGAGAGCTTTACCAGCAGACAAGCCTAGCTTTAAATGAGAATACTGACTTCAGCTTTCAAACTGTGTGCTTTTGTGGACTGCTACCCCTCTGAGAGCTAACGCTGAGTTGGAAAAAAAATGATCTGCCACAAGTAGGTGCATCTAATGCCAGGAATCAGGACTAATTAGCAAACTTCCAATGAAGAGCTGATCATCAAGGACATCTGTAACATGAGGCTGGGAATAGCTTCTTGGGTCACTGTACGAAGTCCCTCATGTCACAGGCACCATGATACAACATCTCTTAATCTACGTACAGCTCAAGGCTTTGGTTCAAATCCCCCAAAAGGAGGATGGAGTGGGTATAAGAAAGACTGATTGGAACCCAAAAGCCTTGTGAACCTGAGATTCATGACCAAGCCCTCCTCCCAGCCTCAGACATATCCTCAAGCATCAAAACTTTCCTCAAAGCACAGTCTTCTGCTACTATGGCAAAGGGGAGAGTTCCCCCCGACCTCGCCATGCCTCATCCCTTCCAGTAGAAAGGTGCCAAACTCCCTCAAAGAGGCTTTTCTACCCAGAGAAGCTGCTTGCAGCCCCAGTTCATTTGGAGGCAGCAGAGAAATTTAGCTGCTGCTGGCTCAGTGCAGGCAGGGATGAATTATCACATGCTGCTCCTGAAGGCACGTGAAATGTCCTAGCCGCAGTCATGCTGAACTCCCGGCCATCCTCTTGCTTTTAGTGTAATTTGTAATTTCAATTTGGGCCCCAACAGTTCAAAAGCCCTTGGGGCTTGGTTGGGTCAGAAAGATCAGAACAAGAGGAGGAACAAGGAATTAATGTTTTCAGAGTGCTCTGTCCCAGCAGCTTTGCCACCTCCCGTCTCACGCAGATCCACCTGGGCCCGCAGGCAGCCCCTGTCCTGTAAATCCCATCAAGTTTCACTGACTCCTCCCCGTGTGACCCGCTCACAGCAGTCAGAAGCAAAGGCTGAAGCCAGTGCAGAAATTCCTTCCTCCCCAGGCAGTGCGTTTCAATTACCGCAGCTCAGGCATCCAAGTGGATTTATCAAACTGGGCCTATAAAGCAAATTGAATAATCTTGTGCTTCAGACCTATAAAACATAAGTATTACAGTTGAAAGTACTTTGACAAAGTAATAAAGATGGAGAGCGAGAGAAAGGAGTGAAGAGAGCAACCAGTTCCTTGTTAATGTGTTGTATCGGAACTCAATTGACGCCCAGCTCCAAGTTACCTCTCCTTTGTGGGAGCCACCGGGGCGCATCCAGCTGTGAGACTGACTGATCCGGATGGAAAGCTGTTAAACTTTTCAGATATAAGGCTGTTTGATCACTCATTTTGCCCTAGACCACTCGCCTCGCTGATGAGCCTCCAGATCTCTCCAAAAGCAAGACCTAGGGGGAGAGTTGGAGATAACTGAGACATTGGAGGGGATCTGATAGGAGATAGACATCCTTCCAAAAACAGCATGTGTGAGCGATTGGGTCTTCATGTCTCTGCTGAGCAGGACCAGTAAAATGGGATTAAATTGCAACAACGAAGATTTAGACCGGTCAGTGGGAAAAACATACTGAGAGTAAACGTGGAGAAGCTCTGTTCTGTGTTGCTGGTGGAGACTGTAAACATACAATTGTTTCACAGAAGCAGTTAGGGGAATCTCTCACCACAGTTTGGGACAGAGAGAACACTGATGCATCGAGCAGATCCAACATGAGGTCTTTCATGATATTAAATCACTTGAAAACTGAGATACTAGGCCACAGGAAACACATCAACAACCCTGTCTCTTTGGGAGCTTTTCTGCTCCACCCAGTTCTGCAAACACTGCAAAGCTTTTTTTTTTTTTTTTTAACCCTGTCCCTGACTAACACTGATCTTCACCTCAGGGAGACTCTTCCCATATATCCTGATATTAAAATGATCACAGGTTTCTCCCTACAATTGCATACTGTCCTTCTCCCTACCACTGTGAGACCCTACATTCAGAGGGATCTCCCAAATCCTGGACACAGTAATACTGGGATTAGCTATGACCATCTGCTCTCTCTAGCATAAAGACATCCTCGCCCTGTCAGCACCAGTTTTGATCATTTGGTGTCCAAGGGTAGGAACAGCGCTCCGGGTCTTACTTTCCTGAACCCCATTTCAGGCCCTGCCTTCTGTCAGCTCTTTGCAAACCATGCTAGCACTGAAGACAGACCACCTATGAAGAAGGCAATGCCGGGAACCCATCAACTGTCTGCAAAGCAACAGTATCTGTAACCCAAAATGAGCAGCAAACTAAAGCAAGGGTTCAACTCCTTGGTTCTGCCTCTGATCCTACCTCTGCAATTCTTACATGATCCAGGAACATTAATCCAAGAAATGGATTACTGAGTCCTCCTTCTCTGTCTGCTCCCACACACAAACATGGAAATTGATGTCTCTACATCATGGATTTCTATCTGGAAAGCCTGAAGGAGCATGCTCACATAGCCTCCCTAGCACAATCCATGTTGAATCAGCCCATGGCATGCGCAGCCCTTCAGTTCCAGCAAGTCCTGCTTTGGACTGAAGCCCCATCCTTTGATGGGACACCAGCTGAGGGCCACATTTCCAGCCAGGTGGGACATGTGCCCAACCTTCCACACCACAGCACTCCGTGCTTCCCCTGCTAAATCAGCCCACAGAGCTGTGAGGTGTGTTGGAGCAGAGTGGCAAAATCATCCAGCCATCCCTTCGGAAAATTAAAAATAATTATCCAGCCTACGAATTTACACCCGTGATTTCCCATCAAAGCGAACCCCTCCCTGGCCACTCCGCTTGAGCTCCAGCAGACATCAGACCCCTCTCCCTTGCTTGCTATGTGCTCTCCACTTGCTGCCTTCCTTCTGCCCCAGTGACCGCACTGTTCACACATCCCTGCGCTGCCTTTAACCCCATTTTCATTTAGGGTCTGATTAACTTTTGATGCTGAAGGTTTTCGCCATCAAAAGGCTTTGTTGCCGTGGTAACTCTAAGGCGGGGTGGGGGAGGAATTATTCAAACCAACGTGTCCAGCTAGCACAGGGTCAGCAGAACGGAGGAGTCCCCAGGGATGCTTGAGTCCCAGTCTACAGCGGTGCCAGTGCCTCCTCCCCACCGCCAATTACTGCAGCTGAGAGCCGAAATCCCGCTGCCCTCTTTAACTCTCTCTCTGCATTAGCACCAGCTTAGGCACTTTTTTCCTTTTTTTTTTTTTTTTTGCGCCATGTGTCACTAATTTTACTCATTTTCTGAGTTTGTCTAGAATAGTAAAAGATTTGATTAGAGCATTCCCGCTTTTAATTGTAATTAGGACAGTCATTGTACGAGCTATAAAAGGAAATTGGGCTACCGCTGAGTGGAAGAGCCCCTGAGAGAATAGGAGATGCAAAGGGAGAATTTCGTTCATAAAAAAAAGGAAAAAAAATGTCAGTTTGGGGAAGAAATAAAACTCCAGCTCAGGATAGTGTGACAGCCAAAGTGTCCTAGGCATCTGGGACTATAACAAAAGCAAGCTTCCTAGGGATTTCAGCACGGGTCACGAGCAGTTTCTTCCCTGCTGCAACCTTGTGCATGACCTTGAGCGAAGCAGTTCTGCTCTTGTGCCTCAGTTTCCCATCCTGGGACCTGTCTGGGTGGTCCGTGAGCTAATGACTTATTTTACAATGTGCATTGTGATCCCTTCTCCCATTGTGATATGGGAGAAGCCAGCATTGAAATAACCTACCCAGTCCCCATCACTTACCAGGAGCCACCTTGCTGATAGCATCATGGCTGCTGAGGGACACTCCTGCAGACAGGGGACAGCAAGATGCCCATGGCTGCCATCCACATCCCAGGAATGGACATTGGACATTTCTGCGTTTTTCCAGCAGAGGGAGGGGAAGGCCTATTCAAGCCCATCACAATGCTATTAGTGCTGGGAAGAACACATAGAAACAGCATGTGCAAAGTCAGACCAGTCACACCTTAAAAGCCCCTGAAGAAGAGGGACTCCCTCAACCATAGCATCACCCCAGGGTTTGCCAGCCCAGGGTGACCTGGTTGGCCACCTATGCCAGGCACAGTGGTGAGCCACCAAGTCATCAGGGACCAACGGGACAGGCAAGATGCCTACAGCGGTGTTTCTCAACCAGCTTCACTGAACAGAAAAATTGCTCTTGACAGTCATGGCCGAGATTCCTGTTCATGGTCTCCAGCCTGGTCTCTGCACCTCACCGCCAGCCCCTCCAAGGGAGAGCCTCTGTAAAGGGGCAGCTGACAGTGCCCAGAATCATATCACCTGCCCACCACCCACAGCTCTGCAGGGGGGCTCACATCTCTGGAGCTGTCAATCCAATGCCATAAAATTCAAGATAAATCAATTTTCTCCCTTCCCCCTGCTCTAATTCCACCAGGGGAGACGGTCGTTTTCCTGAAGCAATAATTTGCCTCAGTTAAAAAAAGAAAACCACACCGAAGCTCTGACTGCTCATGGCACATTAATGCGTATCAGCCATCGCCTGCCACCTCCTAATGATCCCACCTCCGATCCAAGCCCAAAGCTGTGGGCTTTTTACCACTACATTTAATGCAAAGAACAAACATAAACCAGTCGCCTCCCAGCGTGGCTGCGATTTTCATTAGTCCAGGCGGGGAGAGGAAGGGGGTGTTGCTCTGCTCGGCCCTTACTGCCTTCACAATTTATGGATTTTTTTTTTCCTCTTCCCAGCAGCTCAGAAGAAACTTAATCATCACCTCTGAGTGCGAAGAAACCCCCCGTCGTATCCTTCAACCTGCAAGGCCACGTGATGCTGCTCTGGCCTTTTCCATATGATATCTGAACCCAACACATGGCCTGGCACTTGCAGCCTATGTTAATACTCCAGCCAGGTTTTAATTTATATGTTATGTTATATCATATTCCTAGTTACAGATTTTATAAATATACTCTATGTATATGTATTTTTTAATTTTTTTTTCTTTCTCTTAGATATGAAAGCCAAAAGCCTCTCTCCTGAGGGAAGTGGCTGCAGGAGGGGAAGGGAAGGAGCAGACTGGGTCTCTCTGCACCTGAGTGGGCAGATCTGCCTGTTAAGGAATTACAGGCTTGTCATCAGCAGGAAGAGCTGCCACTTTCCCAGCCCAGCCACTCAGTCCCAGTGCAAGAGCTTGGGGCAGGTGAGTGGAGAAGATGTTCCTGACCTTTCAGCTAAGACTGAGGAAGAGGATGAGTAGCAACATCTTTAATGGCTCAGCACTGGGGATCTGAGCACATCAGTGGCAACATCAGAAGAAAATATGCACTGAAGGACATCAGTGGCAGGTAAAAGAGTTGTTAAACCCCCAAGTCAAACCCTCTTGTCTTTCTGAAACGATGCTCACCAAAGGCAGGAGGAGCTTTGTTGGTGACTGACACTCACACCATAAGCCATGGGCTTATGGCTATCTGTGACCGTGAACCTGGGGACATGAGCATAACATGTCCCTGTGTTGAAGACCATGTGTGCTTGTGTCTTGCACCCATCTTACCCTGAGATGACGCACAGCATTGAACACACAGTGCTTTCCCCAGGAGTAGGGCTACCATGTGTGTGTCCTGACCCTCTCTGCACATATGAGAGAACCAAAGGAAGGATTACATAGAGACCTAAAGACCTGAGACCCTCTCCATGGGGTTGAAGAGCACAAGTAGATGCATGGGGAAAGTGCAAGACTGCGGCAACGCTACAGGAATAGAGCTTTGTACATAAAGCCCCGAATAAGACCTTCACACCCCACACAGATGCCCTGGGATGTGTCACTCACCTGGAGCCCAAATTTGGGTGAGATGATGGTATGGGGGCTTCCAGACCCATGGGGTCAGCCAGGGTGGCTGCGTGCAGAGCGGCTGGTGGGGAGTGGGCTGCCCTGGCTGGCTCCGAGCACGCTGTGGCTGCTGCCGATTTGCTGCATTACCGTCGCCTCAGGCGGCGGCGGTATACGTTATTGCTGGAAGGTTCACATTTTATCATTTAATCAAATAAAGTGCATTTGTGGATTACACAATCATTTGCAGGCCTTGATAATCTTTTTCTGCTTAGCTCTGCACTAGAACTGAGGAGGCAAACAAAGACATTTGTAGCTGTCGTTGGAGGCCCTGGCTTCATGCCAGGAGCTCTTACTCCTTGGGAAAACTGGTGCAATTTGTATTGAAGAACATCCTGGCGATTGTGAAAAAAACTATATATTTATTTATTTGACCAACCAGGAGGTTTTTGAGCTTTTGTTCCCTGGTAAAACAACAGAGTAAATATTAAGAAGGAGGAAAAAGACAAACAAAAATCCTACCTGCAAAGGGCTCAGAGTAAAGCAACAAGGTCTAGCAAGAGAGTTTATGGGAATAACAGCACATCACAGATAGGTGCCAACGTCACCTCTTCCCCTCTCTGCACCCTGTTGTGGCACACAGATGGCCTCCAGCAAGAAATTTCAATCCAAAGCAGGAGAAGATCCATGTCTGTTGACCCACAGGAAGGCAGGGAAGCCCAAGAGCAATGAGCCCCTGAAGAGGTGAGTCTTAGAGAGGACAAGAGGAGTCGGCTCTGCTCTTTACACAGGCCGGGAGCTGCTGCAGGCTGGAGTGTGAGGTGCCCTCCAAAACATCCAGTGAGGACGTGCCACCATGGAAACTCAACCCAACTCTTCAAGGAAAGACCTTCATCCCTATGCCTTGAAAAGATGCCAAAGGCAAAGAAAGCCTCACTACACGTTGAACTGAAAAGGTTTGGAAAATGTTATTTAAATACAGTTTCTGTACCCAGCACAGTGCTCACCTGTGTGATGATCAGCTGCCACCAGCTCCCATGTGGCCACCAGGATGCTGTTTGCAGCCGCAAAATTTGGGGAGATGAGAGACTTTTTTTCCCCGTTGCCCTCAGATAAATCCTTCCAGAAACCTGAACAAAATTCAGTTAAAACGTTATTTTCTTAAACATTTGAATGGTTGGTAAAAAAAAGCCCACTTTTTTTTTTAAGATAGAAAAAAAATTAATCTTTGTTTTAGTGGCACTACAGCTAACACAGTGGATGTTTAATACTTGCTGCTGACGTTCTCGCTGGAGAGTAGGAAAACTGCAGGAGAAACATGCAGTTTATATAAATATACTAATTGTAAAGAAAATATGCATTTGAGATGCACAGTACACAACCAGCCCTGCCATCCCAAACCCTCAGGAGATGGAGATGGCCCCAGGAGATGAAGACCCTAAGGAAAGAAAAAAAGAAAAAGCAGCTTGATTTGTGTGATTTTGCTCTGCATGCTGGGCAGAGGCATGGCACCAACCCCACATTCCAGGGATATATCCCCCCAAACTCATCTCCTTCTGCCTGGGAATGTTCCCCTGCAGCAGCTGTGGCCACCCAGCAATGCTGGGGAAGATCACCACTATGAGGAGGGTGGTATGGTGGCCAGATGCTGCACACCCTGTAACACAGTTTAGAGGTACCCAGTCTTGGGGTGACACAGTGGCCTTGCTAAGCTTTAAGACAAGGACCAAGAGCTGGAAAAGAGGATGCCCTACAGCGTGCAGAGACTCAACTGCACCCCACCACCGCGTACCTCTTCCTCCTCACCCTCAAGCAGTTGTGCTGTCATGCTGTTTTGTCCTCATGCCTTTCAGGACGGCTGAGCGGCAGAAGTGAAGTTGTCCCAGCACCAGTCGGCTCCTTTTGACCCCAGCAAAAGGTGGTGTAGCTGGGTAACTATTTACCTCTTCTTGCCTGCAGCTTAATGGATTCAGCTCCTCTGCATTGGATCAGCAGCTCTGAGTGCTTTGTAAGGTGATGAGTGAAGCCAAGCGGTTTAAAACAATTTAATATAAGCCACCTGGGGCTTATATACCTCACATACATTGAGCGCCCAAATCCCACTATCAGCACCCAGGGCAGCCCCCCAGGCCTGCTTTGGGAGTGTAAACAGCCATAGTTTGGGATCCCCATAGCCACATGTGCACCCAGCAGCCCTGGTGTTGCTGGCCCATCTCAATGCTATTTTGCATCGTGCCACACTGGCACGGCCATGGATTCAGCCGCTGCTCCCAGGAACAGCCCTTCCCCAACACCACTCACTGCTCCCACCTCCATCACCCCTAGAAACACAGGCCAGACACTGGCTTTAGCAAAAATGTTTAATCTCTCCTTGATGCGTGTGTTTATTTACAAGTACTAAATCTGAAGAACATTAAAATAGGAAATAGCAGGATATTTACACGATCAAAGGGCGTTTGACCAGCCACACTGGCCTGTTGCTTCAAGTCTGAAACAATCACAGAAAGGTTAATTGGGACTCTGGATTTTACTTTTTTTAACCCCTCATTTAGTTTTTTAAAACTATTAAAATTCTCTGCCTTTCACCGGGTCCACATTAGGTTCCCCCCTGCTTTCTTAAAGGACAGCTCATTGTGCGCTTTGGTCGGGAGGGCGTGAGCCTGCGGGGGGATCCCGCCACTCGTACTCCTGTTCCCTGTCCTCAGGCTGGGGCCAGCCCCAGGGGTGGCACGGGGCTCCTGACGGAGCGGGACACCGGGGCCAGACATGGGGGACACTTCCAGGCTGGACTGCACTTTTTTTCTAACTTCAAACTGAAGAGAAAAGGCAATGTGAGCAGCAAGGGTCAGGAAGGGACCCTCTTGCTGCAGCAGTTGGGGCTTGGCAAACGCAGGCTCAGGGCAGGGAATGCTTCTGCGTCTCACCCCATTTTGGGGAACAGGTAGGAGGAGTCCTGTGAACGCTTCCCAGCCTCTCCCCGCCTTTCCCCGTTCCTAGGCAGGGTTAGACAGGGACGGCCAGCCCAGCTCTGCCCCTGCCAGGCTGGGGCAAGGGAGAAAGGACAGGCTGCCTGGCACGATTAAGGACGCTGGGCATCACACGAAAGGCAAAGGTAGCACCAAAAAGCGCCGGAGGCTGCTGGCAGCATAGCAATGCCCAATTTGCTGACCACCACCCTCCCCATTAGAGGCAGCACTTGGACTTCAGAGGTGGAGGTGCTGGGAGGATCCTTTGGTGGAGCAAACCACAGACACCTCAAAGCTCCCCAGGAGGAAGCCAAGGGCAACCCATCCCAGGAACCACACCATGGGCTCTCAGTATCGCCAGGAGGCAAGAGGGACTCAGTGAGTGGAGCCAGCCCAGAGAGCACAGCCATGCCATGGTACCACCGGTCTGCTTGGCACGACACCCTTAGAGACCTTCCTGCTGCCCAAATCCAACTCAGACGCATCGTGGCCAAGCAACTCACCTGTCCCTCCAGCCAGCAAAGGGAGCACTCACAGCACTGCTGTCAGGAAAGCAACAGGCTAATAAACTCTCTGGTTTAATGGTCCTTCCAGCCTCTGTTGGCCAACAAGGAAATTTTCAGGGGAATGCTCTTAGAAACACATTCTACCCAACCAGCAACAAGGAGGGTCCCATCATCCTATCTCAATCACCACAAAAACTACCCACTTGGCTCCCTCAATGGCAACTGAAGCTCCCCAGGACACTTACCCTGCAACAGGCAGAACCCCCACCAATTTCACACAGAGACTTCAAAGCAACCACTCCCCTCCCACTGGATTGCCATGACCACCGACACACGGCCACCATCCTGCAGGCAATTTCCAGGTCCTCTACCAAAGCCGCCCAGCTGGCAGTGCTGTGAGGAAGATCTGGGCCAACCTTGCACCAAAGGGAACGACAGGCACCCCTCCTTCCCGTCGCAGCAGCAGTGAGTTCCGCAAAGAACTCATTGAGGGACCCCTGGAAGGATTTTGTCCCACTGGAGCACCCAGGGAGATGCTGGCAGCCAGCAGTGGCCCCGGCGCAGGGCAGGTGGGCACACAGCTGTCCTTTAAGGCTCTCCAAGTACCACATTTGAGATGTGAACCTCTGAAGTCTTTCTTTTTGCTTTTTGTTGTGTTGTTTGGTTTTTTTTTTTCCTTTTGGACAAGAAAGTGACAAATTAATTTCAAATGAAAAAAATTAGATAACAGGTCTAAACAAACCTCTAATATTCAACACTTGCAGCTTTTTTTGTTTTATGTTTTTTTTTCTTCTGCTTCTTAAAAAGATCAACTCAGACTAAAATCTAGCACAGTCATGCAACAGCCCACAGCTCTCAGAAATCCAGCGACAGCTCAGGGTTCGTAAGTTTGGGAAACAATTATTACTTCTTTTTCAAACATAGTTTTGCTGTTGTGGTTGGGTTTTTTGTTGGGTCGATTTTTTTTTTGTTGTTTTTTTGTTGTTGTTGTGTTTTTTGTTTTAATCGGCATCTTCTCCTTTCCCTCCTTATTAAAACAAAACAAAACCAAACAAAATTACAACATAATGAGAGATGTGCAGGCTTCAAACGATTGTTCTGCATGGTGAGAAAGGCTTAGAAATTTCTTCCAGACCATTTGGTATCTTTTTTTTTTTTTTTTTTTTTTTTTTTTTTTTTTTGTAGTTGTTTGTTTTGTTTTAACTGGCTGTGTAAATTCATTTCATATTTATATTGGTTCGATTCTCCTTCAGTTAACTATACAGCACCCCACTGGGGCACTAGAATTAGATTGTAACCACATATATATATACACACTTTTATTTTTTTTTTAATTAAAAACTTCATTATTTCTCCCTCTCCCCCCCTTAACTTGCAATTTAAGGGAACGGACAGAAATCAGCTGGGCTTCTTTCCACTTCGATTTCGACAGCCACCCGCTGCTGGCAGAATTTGGCCCCATCTACCACGGCCTGGGCAGCGATGGGAGTTGTCAGTACAGAAAAGGAAGGGGTTCTGCTCATTTTTTTGGAAGCTTTTGGTCACCTGCTGCCACTCAGGGCAGCATTCGGCACCTTTCATTTCTGGAAAGCACATACCCACACGGATCTGACATTTTGAAGTGGGCAGCCAACGGAGAGACCTTGGGTTTCCAGCGAACCCCCTGGCAGGGTGAAGGTGGTGGAGGGGAGATGAGATGACAGCAAGAAGAGAAAGGGGGAGAAAGAAGGAAAAGACAGAGAAAGAAAGGTCAATCTTGGGCAGAAAGTCCCGCACATGTTTGGGCTTCCTGGGTGGACGAGCAGGAAACAGTCCCATGGTGGCTGAACATCCCTGTCACTCCATGGGCTGGTCACCCAGCAGGGCCTGCTGGGCGGAATCCCGATCAGGAGATGCAGAGGAGCTGTCTCCCCTTTCCTCTGGGATCTGGTCCCTTCCCCTGCATCAGCACAAAAAGATGACAAGGGGGGAAAAAAAAAAATATAATAAAGGGGCTTCGTTAAGGCTGCTCCAGTGCAAGAGGATCTGTCAAAAAAAAGTAGGTTGGCTCTCCATGAACCCTCTTGACAGTGCCCAAGCCCCTGCAGCCATCCTCCACTCCGCATCATTCTGGGACAGGCATGGGCAGACAGCGCTGCCCAGACCTTCCCACAGCCACCTGACTGAAAAAACAAGGACGAGCTCAACAAAACATTGACCATCCCTCGGCGATTCCCCAGGAAAAGAAAAACCAACCTTGGGATCTCTCTTCCTCTCTGATCATGACCTGCAGAACCATTCCAGCAGCATTTAAATAAGAGCAACTATTCAGCTAACAAAACTCCCAACTTTTTTTTTTTTCTTTTTTTTTTTTTTTTTTTTTTTTCTTT
>VWZK01002413.1:157831-275987 GCA_013396935.1 Baryphthengus martii | reverse complement strand
AAAAACTTTTTTTTTTTTTTTTTTTTTTTTTTTTTTTTTTTCACTAAACGACATTCAAATAAAACATGGCACAGGACATATTTTAGAAATATCAAAGCTCAGGAGTTTCTCCCTTTCCTGCCTATCCCTACTGCCCCCACCCCTAAATCTCCCCATCAGTCCTTTAGCTTACTTTTTAAAACCATTTTTGTTAGTTTGTTGCAAAAATTTAGAATCTTTTTTTTTCCCCTCACATGTTCTGTTATAATTTTTTTTCTTTAAATTAAAAATTTTGTTTGTCTCATGTAAATTGTGCAAATATAGCAGTTAACACTAGTGGCAGAAGGCCAAAGAGAGAGAGAAGGGGGAAAAGACAGAAAAAGAGAGAGGAGGAGGAGAGAGGGCAGACAGCTGGGGGGAAGGAGGGGAGAGCAAGTCAAGTACAGTAAAAATAGGAGCCCACCCACCCTCCCTCCACCAAAGTAACAACAACATCCAAACGCTGTCCTAGAAAGCCCCGCAGTCACGACCCTCCTTCCTTGTGGGCTCAGGGGCTCTGGCCGGGCAAGGGATGCCCAGCGGGTCCATGGGGCAGGCGACCCCCTCTTCCTCTGCCCAGCACTGCCTCTCTGCAAGGTCCCTGCTGCATCCCCACTGGACTGAGGGGGTCTGTGTGTGTGTGTGACGGGGGGTTTATTGATGTTGCTGCTGTCGTCAGGATTTAGGTATTTTTTTCCGCTAAAGCGCGAGGTTTCCTTGTTCGTTCGTGGGAGGCGTGCGGAGGAGCGGCAGCTCCCGTGGGTCCAGCCGGCCACAGTCCCAAAGTCGTCTTCTGCCCACGGCTGCTGCTGGCCGGCCCTTCCTCCTGCCGCCTGCGCTGCCTGGGATGCTGGCACCGCGCTGCCGTCTTCTCAGCTGCTTAAGGCCATTGTGTCGATCGCCTGCTCCAGCTTACTCCTCAGCCGCTGCCTCCGGGCCTGTTCGTCCTTCTCCAATGCAGCTAAAATCTGGAGGAGAGAGGGGAGAAGAGAGAGTGAGGAGATGCCCTTCTACCCAAAGCAGTTCCTTGTTGCCCATGGCTGCCCTGGCTTGTCAATGGCATCAGGGCACGGGGATATGGCCCCATGGGAAGTGGCGTGCATTCGTTCCCGTCCCTAACAGGGCCAGGAAACGGCCACAGGAGGCGTGAGGTGGAGGACACTGTCTCTGAGTGCTGCCACTCCACAGACAGAGCCGGGACCTCCAACGGGCTGCAGTAACACCAGGGACCTGCTGGATACTAACAAGAAGCCAGCTTGCACATGGGGACACAAAATTAACACACATCGTCAAATGGCGGATGAACCCCAAAACCAAGACACCTTCCATCCGTGACTCCGACAAACCTATGATGTTGTAGGGAGGCAGAGGCTGCATTTCAGAGACGACGTTTAAGCCATAAACTGGTTCCATGAGCACAAAAAGATCAAATCCATGAGGCTTCAGCTGCCACCAGTTGTAAAATCTGGCTCATCTCTCCCCAGGAAGCTGGGCAACTGAGTGGCACTAGGGTGATGCAGTGGGACACCAGCAAAGGCTGCCTCACTGGGAGCCCTCACTCTTGTGCAAGGGGTGCACCCACAGATGTCTGAGGAGGACTTTCTTCCCCTGAAATACCCTTTTTTAAAGAAGCTCCTGGCTGTGATGACAGATCGCAGAGTGGAGGGATGGTCCCCTGCCCTGGACTGGATGTGGCCATGCCAGAACTGGCGGCAGAAAGAGGGTGGAGGACGGGGCTCAGCGTGGGGAGAAGGGAGTAATGAAGTGTAAAACGAAGGGGCAGTTGCCCTTCCATCAGCCTGGAGTCTTCTCTAACTAACATCACGCCATCAGAGCAGGAAAGCTGATTTAAAAAAACAAACCTGACAGAAATCTCATCTCCTCGGGTGAGCTAGTTGAGAGAGCAAATTTTTTGCAATTAAATATCAAGGCATCCGTCAAAGGGGACTTGATTAACCATTTCATTGGCCACATAATTGGAAACAAACTGTTGTATAATTAATAGACTTACTAGGAGGCAGGCAAAGTCCATCAGGAGCCCTACAGGTAACTTCTTAATGGGGAATCAGCTCCCTTTGATTAAGAGCTGCTGCAGTGCTGGCAGGCTGTGGAACGGCGTGCGGGGCATGCTGTGCAGCAACCCCCACACTGCCACGCAGCAGCCTCCAGCCACCACAACACTCTGGCTTTTTGCCAGGCTTTTTGGGGCAGGACCAGGCTGATCCCTGTCTGCTGGGGCAGTAAGATATGCCCAAGGGAGAATCTCTTCCCAAAAGAAAGGGGAAAACCACATCTCAACACCAGCATCAGCTCTCAAGGAGGAGAAAATCTGCCAGAAAGAGCTGGGCACATCTGATTTACCTCCCCTGGCAGCAACAACCTTGGGCTGCAGTGGGACTCGCAAGAGCTCATAGATTCTGCCACAAACCTGCTACTGGGGACACTCCCCCACCATCCATCTCTGCAGCCACTCTCAGCCGTCACACCACACACGGAATGAAATAACTGTAATAACACTCATGCAGAAATCAAAACCCCACGTGCCTGTAAAGTGGCTGAGATGGAACCAAATGAGACTGATCCAAGAAGTGGAAGAGGAGTCTATTCTCCCCCACCTCTCCTGATAAGACAGTTGCGCATCTTGGGATGCTGAAGTCTCGAAAGATTCACAACCTGCGCCTGTGTTTATTTGCTCCTCTTTTTTCTCAGCCTTATGGAAATATCACAAGCAAAGGAAACCTGTGCCGAGTGTAGAGATGCAGGTTTGTCACCTGCTGTAAGGAGCCAGGACCACTGATTACCAAGAAGCAAGTACCCAAATGAAAATTAATTATGATTTTCATCCACAGCCAATGACAGCATATTATTGCACTGAACAACAGGAAAAATTATTCTCTCCCATTTCGCATCAAAGAGGGTGCAATCGGGCTGCATATAATTGTGCTTAATGAATGAAAACAAACAAAGGGAACAGCTGTGATTTATTAATCCCCTTACAAATAATAAAATAAGTTCCTGAGAGCTGTGAACACACTTGTGATGCTCAGAGAGCAGGCAAGAGCAAGACACTCAACAGATGACAGGCTGCAGTCAGTGGGCAAGAAGAGGACCTGTGCCCCTGAGAAGCAGCTCATTTAATGCCAAATGGTCCCCTCCCTGCACTCAACCATGCCTTGGAGGTTTTATTTAAGGCTTAGGGGACTTTCAACCTGGAGAAAGTTAGCACTTGACTATGGCTGCCCCACAGCAGACCTAGATCCTCCAGACTTCTCCTCTTCCACTCTCATGGTACCCACAGAGCTCCTGTACAAACTGTAAGAACCCCCAAAACCCTTCACAGCCAACCCACCACACAGAGTTATGGAGGTCCCCTGGATATGCCATCCCAAGTTGTTTAGGGAGTGGCACAGAGGTCTCGCCAACATCATCATGAGTACATGGCCACCAGCTGCATGATGACCACAACACGGTACCTTCCAAGCACCAGGGTTTCCTCCCATCCCTGTAGGCAGCCCAAGCCCTCCTTCTCCTCCTCACTTCTGCAAAGCACCTAGGTCCACAAGGATTTTGGCTGCCACAGTCTCAGCGCTGACCTTATACCCAGGGGCCAGTCTAGTACGACCTGCCTGTGGACTCCCTAAATTCACACTTCAAAGATGTGCTGAGAGATGTCTCTCGGGATTGCTGCAGGGTACAACGGGGAACCTGTTTCCATTCCTGGCTCTCTCTGAGCGAGATGTTCTGGCACTCTGTCACCTAAATAAGCCACTGTTCAAACTCAATCGTCAATCCCATTTATTGGGACAATAAAACCTATAGTATCATGTTATATGTATAGATCTATATTTTACAATAGTTATATATTTTATTGCTTTAATAAAAAGATGCAGGGTGTGGATTTGAGCTGTGCTTTATGAAGTTAATTTATACAAATTACAAGAGAAGGGGTTTTAACCATTCTTACTGATGTTCACCAAGCAAGCACTGAAGAGGCCACCATAGTCTCTTGGCATCCCCAGAGAGCGGAGCCAGATGCCTCCTGTATAATCACATGGCGTTGGTACC
The DNA here is from genome assembly GCA_013396935.1 of Baryphthengus martii. NCBI lineage: Eukaryota > Metazoa > Chordata > Aves > Coraciiformes > Momotidae > Baryphthengus > Baryphthengus martii. The sequence continues at coordinate 271,904 of VWZK01002413.1, read as the reverse complement.
ACCACAGCACCAGGCTGGTGGCAGCAGATGGGGGAGGCACACTGAGATAACGCCACAAACTCTTTATCCCCATGCAGCTCGTGTGCCAAATGTGTAGAAAAACAGGTGTTTCCCACATTACTCACTGCACAAAACAGAGGGAACAAAGCTCTGCCTACACCAGCACCTGGCTCCACGCCTCCCAGACCTTTCCTTCCCACTAGCTCAAGCACAGACACAGACTACCTTGCTTTCCTGCATTTCCTGGGGTGTTTTTCTACCGGAAAAAGCAGGTGACTGCAGAAACGTGGGCAAAGGGACACGGCTTGCAGCTCAAGCTTGACTCCCCATCACCGTGTCTTACCTCATCCTTGTACTTGGTGATGTAGGAGTAGATCTCGTGCAGCGCACTCATACTGTTGAACTGACTGAGGTGTAACCGCGACTGCTCCGCCAGGTATGCGCTCATGTCCTGGTCACTGATCGCTGGCATTTTAGCTATATCTGCATAATATCTGCAAGGGAGAAACAGAAGAGTGGGTCAGAAATAGGGACAGACAGAAGGGGATGGGTCCCCACCACAGTGATCACAAAGAATAGCCACTGGAGAGGCAAGGTGAAGAGCACTTTGCCTCTGAGCGGTGACATATTGTGATCACCCATTGTAATGCAGCTGCTCATCAAGAGGTCATGGAGTGGTCAGCATCATTTGGAACATGCTCCCAACGGACCAGCACTGAGCCCAGCCTAGGCCTGTTCACCATGCTGGGAAGCCAGAAGCTGCTGCTCTGAGGGATTTCCCACCCTCTCCTGAACAACACATTTTTCCTCCTTCCCATCCCGTTGGCATGTTTTGACACCAAAGCGCATCCATCAGAATCTTTCATGCTGACAGCAACACATAAGACTTTGCTACCACCTAAGGTCACCACGTTGCTGAAGTCAACAATCCCCCTTTGCGTTCAATTAAATACTTGGTACGTGAACACAAGATAAATTCACCTCCAGCCCTTGCAGCGATAGATGACTCCATGGTTACGTCTTCCTCAGCAACAGGCATTTGACACAGGCTACAGCTTGCTGCTGGCCATGCTCAGAAATTACCACTCACCAAAAAGCTACAAGGAGCTCTTGTTTCCAGTGAAAACTGAGGTTCTGCAGAAATGTCTGTAAACTCAAAGAATCCTTGGCAGCAGAGGAAGTAGCTGATGTCTTAGGGCATGCCTGGGTCAAACAAGTCAGTGCTTTCCTGCCTTCCTTGTGCATCTCTGACAGTTGCTACCAGAGGGATACTACCTTACGTTTCCTAGGACACCTAAAGATTTGCAGTCCAGTCCTATCCCTTAGCTACTTCATTGATACACTCAGCAAATACACAAAAAACCAGATACAGCTTATATAGTCCAGAATAATAGTGGAAAAATAGAATATTCAACAGGATATTCATCAAAACCCAAGGAAATCAAAGCCTCCCATTGCAGCAGGAGGGTTACACCAAGCAGATGCACCAGTGGGCTCGCCATCAAAGTTGTTTTGGAAACCAGGGTTGCTTTCACAGGCCTCTATTAAAAAAAGAAATCCTACCCAGAGCAAACAAGCCCTGGCTGCTCCCACCACCTGGAAAGAGAGTGCCAGTCTCTCCCAGGTTTGCTTTACTCCTCATAACTCTTTACTCAGTGAAATTTCTAGTACAATGTTTAGCATCATTAGCATCATCAGCTGAACACTGAGATGGAACATGGCTGAAGCACTTGGATAGAAGCAGATGGCAGCAAGACCACTTGAGGAGATGAATATAGAGGATCTACTCCACCCCACAGTGCTGAACTCAGCTAGTGATAAAATACTTGGGCAGTTTTTACAAGGAGGCTCATTCACACCCAGAAAATTATGTGAGAGATTTCCTGGATGCTGCCAAAAGAGAAAAAGGCTGAAGTGAGGACCTCTGACTAAACCACGCATCAAGAGATCGGCTCTGTCGCTAGAGAGATCACCCCCACAGTGACATTACTTCTGCCTGTGCTAAGGAATATTGGGGGCTATATGCCCAGCCTTCTCAGTTCTGGCCAGCTTTGATTAGCAAAAAAACCCCATAGAGATCCTCCTGGCTGACCTTGTGGGAGATAAAGGCACAAGGGAGATCTGCTGAAGAAGAAAGCTTTCATGGCTGCCACAACAAGATGTCCAGGTAACATGCAGCAGTTTTATCATGACACATAGGATGACAGGAAACCATCATTTTTCAGTACAAGTGTGAATCAAGATCCCAGTTATACCTACCATTTCCAGAGGACACCTACCACAGCCATGGCCCTGGAAATAGTCCCCTTGGGTTTCCCCAGGCTTCCCATCTCCCAAGCCCTTTACTGTGTTATTCTTGCCTCAAACTGGCAGGATGACCTTTTTTCAGCTGGTGTCTGAGCCACAGCAGCAGACAGACCTGCTGTTGGGACTAGCAGTCCCACTCAGCCACCCTTACACTGCTCCCATCCCACCTTTGCAAAGCTTTGCAATAATAACCGTGTCAAAAGCCAGAAATGCTGAATACGCCATAAATCCCCGCAACAGAGGAGCAGTAGAAGACTCAGTCGCACCCCGCTCGGGGCAGCTCTACCCTCTGCTTGGCTGCCTCTGAGACTGTACCGGTGGTAAGCAATGCCAGGAACATCTGTCATGGATGAGATCTCCCACCTCCTCCCCAGGGACACAGCATGTCTAGACCAATGTTTAACTGTGGAATGATTTTATACCTTTTTTAACTCTCCAGGCACATGCAGAGCTGAATATTTTTGTCATAGAGATGGCAAGGTCAGAGAAATTCACCTTATGAAGTCTGTGACGTTCCTACGGGACCCCACTCCAAAGCCCTCTCTAGTCCCCCCCAAAGAGCTATCTCCTATTACAATGCAGCTCATCTCTCACCTCAGCCATCATATTTCAGGGGCACCTTCTCTTCTGATCCAAGCTCTATCTTCCTTGAGGGAAGAAGTTGGTCTTTTTACCTGCCTGCAAAGCACCCAGCATGCCAACAGTGCGACAAAAACAACCGTATACAAGCAAGTATCCAAAGGGTGCTTTAGGCTACAGTCACATTTGCAAACTAGAGAATATGACACTTATTGTTGCCTGGACATCTTTAATTTAGTTAATTCTGTATCCAGTCTAGATCTGGAAAAAAGGAAGGGTCTTCGGTTATATAGCCCAGCATATCAGCACAAGGAGAAAGCTGCATCAGCAACCTGAAATATGCCCTTTTTTAAGCCTGATGAAGTCCCACTTCACCAGACAGCAACATTTTAACAGTAGCTCTGTTTGGAGGACTTTGGAGGACGCTGCTTGGGTTTCTCTCCCAAAAGGATAAAGCTCAACACAGCATTATGCCTGAGAACATCAATTTGCAATCAGTAGCATTCAAACTCTGAACTTTTTAGCAGTGCATTAATTCAGCAGGACACAAGGATGTCTCTCATCAGCTAACAGTGAAGGTGGAGGGTGTTGGAAGGAGTCAGCAGACCTGCTCCTCTCCCTGCTCCTTGGCACGACGACAGCAGCCCAAGCACTGTCTTGAAGTGTGTGCTCTCATTAGGATCCCAGGTGGGATTTACTGATGGATGAGAGATGGGATATGGTAATTTTCAACCATTTCAGCAAAAATTGTGTGTATTGTTATGGTACAAAAAAGTCACTTTTTTAGTCAGAGGCCGACTTCTCACTGCTCTTCAAAAGCAATCAAGGGAGGTGTTAGAAATTCCCTAGCACAGACCAAGTTTTTACAACACAAAACATCAGACAACCTAAAAGTGAACACTGCTTTCAGAACCCCTTAAATAAGTGATAAACAGCACTGTCAAAGAGTCAACGTGAAACTCATTCCAGGAGACAATCACAAGAAAGCACCATCTCCCAAACAAGAGGATCACCTTTTGCAAGCATTCGTATGATCCTTCTTCAGACAGCTGCTATGAGGAGTCCTCCCAATGACCGGAGTCCCCACACCCACATACAGCCACCGCAAGTCCTCCAGGTGAAACAAGGAGCTATTGCCAAGTGTACTCACCTTTCTACCCAGCTCTTGTAGTTGGGGATGTCCTTGGCATACAGTAGTTTGTTGGAGGGAGAATCTTTTCCTAGCTTGTGCTCAGAAGTTGAGCAGGAGTCCATGAATGTCTGAGCCACCACGGATAGGCAGGCATCAGTAATACTGTTCTTGTGAATGTCGAACACAAACTGGGGGTTCTTAATCACATTCACCCAAAAACGTAGAGGTAGACTGAGGGATGAAGGAAACAAGAGTCAGTACCTGAACCGAGCCCTGCGGGGCAGCTGGCACACACATGCACCTCCAGTTGTGGAGAAGGAACCCTCCCATAACCCAGAATTGGGCAGGATGCTTTTCCCAGCACCCCAGGGAAACTGGCCATTCCTCCCCGTTGCCCACTCCCACATGGCCACAGTTCTCTGTGGAGAAATTCCTCAGCACTGCCAACGTCTCCAAAAGCAAACCAGGGCAGCTCAGATGTGCGGTTTCTCCAACGATCCACTCATGCTGAAGGGCCCTTGCTGAGCCCACGGGTCAAACCACGTACAGTCTCCTTCTCTCACATAAATACTTCCTTCGAAGGCACTGCGTGGCATTTCACACGTCTCTGGTGTCGGAGGAAGGAGTTAACTGGACTCCTCAAGGGACTCATTATCACATTTAACACCAGAAGAGAATTTAGGCAGCCTCAGATGCTGGAAATAAAGCTCTCAGCTGTAGAGGCAGCAGGTCTCCTGGTCAGCTACCGATTGGATGTTTGCTGCATACTGACACACGTGCCACCCTCCATGGCTCCATTTCCCGATCTTGCTGCCCCTCTCCTCTCCCAGGAGTGTCTCAGAGCCTCCCCCTCATCAGAAAGCCTCTCTACTCTGACATCTCTCAGCACCAACACCCAGCGAATGCTTTTATCTTAGACAAAACACACTTCGTTCCCCAGGACTTTCCTAATGAGGGTACCGGGTGCATGTACATATTTCATTTTCGAAGGGAATGGCCTCGAGAAATTAGCTCCACACATCGAATTAGCGCCCAGAGATAAGCACAGGCATTAGCATGCAGGAGCCTGCATGCCCAGCCCCTATGGAGTGGGGCTTTTTTTTTCCTCCCTTGCTTTTCGCTCCTTCTTTTAACATAGAAAGCCAAGTTATAAATCAGTTCCAAGCGCTTCCACGCTCTCACGTCTCCATTTAAAAATGTTTCTTTTCCTGCCCTGCTAATTGCCAACAGTTACTGAACTACACAAAAGCAATTTGGCTGCCATTTAACAAATGCCAGACACAGGAACCTACGTACCCATCTCCAGTAACGGCAAGATCAGAGAGATGGAATCAGTGAGGCAGCAGAAAAGCAAAATGCCGACGGGGGTGTGTGCTGCAGAGCAAGAGCCAACGCCTGCTTGAGCCCTGGCCCCAGCAGGGCCCTTACAGAGGGCTCATCGGCCGCTCCGCCCCGCTTTTCAGAGAGCGATTAGCAGAGCCATGGGCTGGCTCTGCGGGCAAGCCTAGGGAGGCTGCACAGGCGGCTATAGGCTGACTTTGTTAGGGCACGCTCGGCTGAGTGACAGGAGCGAGCGCGGAAACACCTTTAGGACAGTCGAGATGAGAATTTGGGCTGGCATGGCTGGAGGAGCCCTGAGGATGGAGAAGCCCGAGCAGGGTTTGTCAAGGTACGATGGGAACAGAGCCGCTGAGGTCCTCGGCCTCCAGCCATCAGGGGGAGCGTGGTGCCTTCGGTTTGGGGATGGAAGGGCTGAGGGAGCACTGCATTCCTTGGATTTTTTCTGCTGCAGGAAGGCAGGCAAGGGATTTACCCACACCCGAAATACAGAGATAGGGGCCTCTCTTGTCCTGGATCATTTCCAGGGGTATATTTCTGCTCCCTGTGGGAGGGGTTGGAAGTATTATTAGTTGTGATATCATTAGTCTCCCCCACCCTTTCACTGCCTGCCCTCCATTTACCAGTTACTCTTCCAGGTGTGCCTGACATCGTAGTCATTGATCTGATGCTTATCAGCTTGTTCATCCAGGAAATCAAACATGTACTTGATGGCGAGGGGCAGCGCGCTCCCACGATGGGCTGTGCTGAAGATGGTCTCAAAGAGGTCATCCACAAATTTCTGGAGGGTGCCCTGAGGAGAGAGAAGGGTGGCTCAGCAACACCCAGCGCCAGCAGAGAGATGAGCTGTTAATTAATGGTCAGCCTTTAAACCAATTTCACTTGTATTCCTACCATCTGGAAGAGAAGCATAGTACAGTCTGTGTAACTCTACTGGTTCTCAGTGGTTTATACTGGGAAGCAAGGCACTGCAGTGATATCTCCTTCACTGCATGATCTAGCACTAAAAGTAAACAAATAAAATCACTATATAGAGCAAAACCCAAGTGAATATGTGTCATATCGTGGTCTTCTTTGGGTCCCATTAAGGTACCCAATACCTGACAACAGCCATCGCTAAACAAGCTCCTGTCCCACGAGGCAGGGAGCCAAGTCACAGGCTGAGCCCAGCCTCTGCAATCCTGAGAGAGTACCTTCAGCACAGCCCTCTGCTCCTCTCTGGGGACATCTCAGACCCTCAGCACCTGCCTGGCATGTGCCAAGGGAATGGGAACCCACTGTAATGCCAAATGCCCCAGGTAATTACCCTTTCCACATCATCGCTTTTGTAGCTTTATTCCAAATGCCACCAAAGGGGTTCAGGTACCTGCCCCAGGGCACCTCTGCTTTGCAGTCCAGAAGCTGCTCAAGGATACAGGGGACAGTAAAAATGCCAAAGTGTGCAAAAATCAAATAGGAAAATCCATTCTAGGGATATTCACTGAGGGTTTTGACACAAAAACATCACCTCCAGCTCAGAAAGGAGACCAAGAGAGTAGCTCCTCCTGTGCAGAAGCAGAAGGCTAATGATTGAGCAGAGCATATCACTTTTGGACAACCCAAACCACCACCCTCCCCACTCAGGTTTAGAAAGCCAGGTGGCAGCTCTACATTTCTGGGCCATACCTTGGTGGCTAACAGGCGGGTCAGGTAGATTTCGGAGACCATCTTGCTGCCCCGGTCGCCCTCTCGCTGGTCCATGTGGTCGTGGTTTTTCACCAGGTGCCAGAGTTTGGTGCCGCTCTCCAGATCAGGGGTGATCATGGGAGTCCGTGAGCGTAGGCTGTCGGGGCTGCTGGCTGTCCGCAGCATGCTCTCTGCAAGCACCAAGCAGAGGGGGACACTCGTACCCCACCCACCTCCGCCTCGCCACCAGCCCCTCCATCCCCATTCATTCCACTGTGGCTTCAGGGAGCTCTGGGATCCAGCCTCTGCAGTCATAGTGGATTGGGAGCTCTGCTGGGACCACCCTCACAGCCTGCCAGGCTACATTCAAGCCTGGCTGATGTACAGGAGTCAGAACCATCATGGAAGGGTTTCTGCAGAGGTCTGTCCTGCTCCCAGTATGCAGGTGCCAGGATCAGAGATGCCTCCTGTGTCAGTCTGAGCTGACCACACTATTTCCTTCCAAAGCAAGGCTAAAGAACACTTGCCAGAATGTTCGCTGAAGTTCTCAACTCTGCTCCTTTAAGTGCAAAGTCCCTCTGTGCCTATTTTAATTAGATTTCAGGGGAATAAAAGAGAGAGTATCCCTTAGCAGCAGCCATATGATACGTGTCTTTCTCTCCCGAGTTTGACACATTACAAAGAGATACGGTTCTGAGGGCATCTACTCCCTCTCCAATATCAGTTATTCTGGTATAGCACAGTGCGGGAGAGCCGGGGGTTTGGAGGATCTTGTTCACATGAACCAATCATCTGCCCTGTGCCTTGATCTACAAGCGTAGCCCAGTGCTGCCTCCTCTGCTAGCATGGTGGAGGATGCCCCTGAACACTCACCGTATCTGCTGAGGGACTTGGTGAAGGTGGAGGAGTTGGAGATGTTGTACGCTGAGTTCTGCTTGGGCACCAGGGCTACCGAGGAGCCATCTGTCACCTGGGGACAGAGATGGTGTGAGCAGGCACCAGAGAGGCACAGGAGGAACAACCATGCAGCAAGGAGAAACCAGTCCAGAAGGCATGAAGCTACACTGCACTCCACTCCAGGAACATCCATCTCCAGCAAAGGAGACCTACATATCTACCTCTGCAACAGCTCAGGGGAAGGGGTCAGAACAGGAACACACCAGAAACCTTGGCATGAAACTGGTAAAGTAAGGTTAGAGCAGGAAACAGCCTCTGAGTCCTGGAGATGCCCCATTTTAGCGCTTCACCGAAGGTAAGGACCATAAAGATGGAGCCCAGGCAAGAAAGTGACCGCAGACATCCCGGTGCTGCCTTTGCATGAATAGCACAGTCTGGAGAGCTGAACCCAGGCTCTGACCGAGTTGCGGAGGAAGAAGAGATGCTCAAGTTCAAAACAGCTGGTGACTGCTCACTGTGCTCCACTACAGACGGCCTTACCTGGTAGTGGGCCAGGGTGTTTAGCCTCTTCCAGTCATTGTCGATTTTTGTGGTGACGTCTTCATCCTGCAGTATGATCCGGGCCATTCTGCCTTGCCGCCACTCTGTTCCATGAGGGAGAAAGGCTCACAGTTAGTCAGGAGCTTGGAGCACAAAGCTGAGGCAAGAGCAGGAGCACAGTCTGGGCATCAACAAAAGAGTCCTCCCATCACCTTCTGAATCCCAGGACTGATGACTATCAACATGGTGCTGGGCAAAAGCTCCTTCTAAGTACTCAAGGAAAGACAGCATCAATTTGACCCTGGCAACCATTTCCTTTGCTCCTTGTCATTCTCCTGTCCTTCCTTTAAAGACAGGACAATTAACACTGTTCTCAACTACTACTGGTCTTCCTGGACCTCGGCCAACCCAAGCCTGCAATCCAGACCACAGCCAGAGCTGTAGGAGACTCCTCTCCCCATCACATCTACTGTCAGGACCCAAGCTCTCATGCCAGAAGTCCCCACACACAGCCAGTACCACCAGCACAGTAGAAGTGGACTAGCACAAACATTCTGGTCCTGCCAGGTACTCTCTCCTGTAGGAAATGTGGATTTTCCTGCCTTGAACAGCACTTCTGTCTGGTACTTCTGTTCTTAGTCACATCCATGCTCCCCACAGGGAAGTGCTTGTCATCTCTTACCCAGGTCCATGTCTCCAGCTTTGGGTCGCTGGGAATAGGGCACCCCTTTGTAGACAGCATCCAGCAGCTTCTCTTTCACCTGCGTGATGGTGTCACAGTTCAGCACCTTGACGGGGATCTCCGGGGCGTTCTCGTTCTCAGGGTTCACACAGTTGAGGGTCTGCACAGCACAGAGGGGCAGAAAGACTTGAATGAGAGGTTGTGACACACCAGCTGCAAAGGGACATCCAAGGACATGGGGTTATAGCCGTCTGCAGGCCCTGTCTTCTCACCTCCAGGCTGCTATGGAATTGTAGCCATATGGCACATTCCTGTCCCCACTTTCTCCCCACCTCTCCTCGCCACCCTCAAACTTCCAACTATTCCCCGTGTCAGTGTAGGAACCCTGGGCCAGCAAACCACGCCCAACTCACCAAAAGTTGTCAAGCCTGAGTGATGCCCGGGTACACTCTGCTCCTCTCCCAACTGGAGAGAGTGGAGATTGAGGTGGTGAAGAACCAGCTGCAGGCTCAGCCAGTGGAAGGACCCGGTTATCATTCAGCTGAACAGGGAAGACAGCTTGTACGAGGAAGAGAAGTATCCCGTCGTTTCCTGTAGCAGCCTCAACTGTGACCCTCACCCAACATGAGCCACTGGCTAATCCAGGTAGCTTGTGCTTGACAGCATCTCTGGCCACATATCTGTCAGGGCCATGGGTTTTACTGGGCAAGGCGTGGAAGGGCATTCAGTTCATATTTGGCTTTCCTATCTCCATGACAATAGCAAACCTTGCCATGAAAAGGCCTGTTTCTGACGCTAGCTGGGATGAGCAGCACGTAGACGGGGCAAGAGGCACCCCAGGGATGTCAGAGAGAACAAGACACAAACCACTCTCTGCAATGTACTTCAGCTGCCTCCAAGATCTCGTTAAATAGCTGGACCTAGAATCTTGTTAAGCACCAGCACCAGTGAGGCTTCCGCTTGCACTGACCAGCATTTTGTAGTCAATCTGCTGCCGGATAAGCTTGTCTTCACTGAGGGAGTAGCGAGCCTCTCCTGTAATGGCATCAATGGGTCCCTTCTCCATCTGCTGCTTGATGGCACAGTAGAGCATGAAAAGTGGTTCCCCAGCACACTCCTACAGGACAGGGGATGAAGCAGAGGGAGAAAGAGGGGTGAGAAGGTGCCAGGCACCAGCTTTGCCTTTCAAGAACCATCATGATGTCGGGAGCCTGCTGTGGCCCTGCAGCATAAAGCCCCATACATGGCTTTATAAAGAGTCTCTAGCCCTTGCTCAAGACTGTGAGGAACAGTGCACATGGTAAAATTCCTGTCATGAAGGAATTCATTCTTTCCTTCAAAGCCATCAGGTTTGAAGGAGGTTGTTCCCTTGTCTATCAACCCCTAGTCTGAGCTTCCCAGACTTTCTAGACACTCCTCAGTGAATTCCGCTTTTTTTTACAGGCCAAAAATTATCCAAAAAGGTTAAATGTGGGTCTAGGGAAGAGCAGGTTGGGTTTGAGGACTCTGTGTATGGGCTATAGTCTATCTTTTAAGCTGGCCTAGTAAAGAGAACCACCTGAGGACTAGAAAGGGCACACTGCAGTGGGACAACCTGGGGACTCTTGCCCAGGTATCATGATGCAGTTCTGGCATCTGCCAGAAGCCTAGTCTCACATGGGAGAAGGTCAAAGGAAGTTTCTCCATGTGACAGTTGGGTACAGCTGGCCAAACCCACTGGGAAAGAAGAGCTAAACAGCAACTCACTGACAACCCCACCCTGAGTCTCCTGCTGACGGAGAGGACCAGGCAATGAGACTTCCTGCAATTAAACCATTCACCACCCATGTGTCCCCACTGCCAAACCCCTATAATCAGAGCCAGCTTCAGCCACTAGTGAGAGCCACAGGACCTATCTCACAGATGGGAGAAAGGGAGAGACACTGGAACTGCAGCAACCCAGGAACAGCAAAGGACCCGCCAAGGTTGAAGCGTCAACCAGCATGAAGCCATGAGTTGGCATAGTGGGACTGGAAGTGGACACTTCTTATCACCCAGAGACCCAAACCTCTACTCTGAGCTGCATCCCAATTATCCCTTCCTGATACAGGCATTAGCCCTAAGGGAGAAAAAAGGGTACAATGGGAGCAGATTGGATAAGGAGAAGTCCCAGCAGATTTTACCCCACCAGCCCTTGTCCCTCCCTCCCGGCCATCTCACAAATAAATTGTACTTTGGTGCAAAGTGCGACTGCTCTCTCTGTCACCATATGCTGTTAGCATCTCGTTAGCATCTGTGGTAATTAAAGAGACAGCTGCTAACAAGCAGGAACAGGCATACATCATCCCCAGACCTTCCGACAACACGCCTGTCTTTGAAATTATGTTTCATTTGCAAACTTGGCTTCATTAAGTCAGCTTGGAAAAAAGTGAGAGACCTAAGGTGGGTGCTATGCTGCGTGCTGCCAGCTGCCTAGCAAGGGGCCAGTGCCAGGCTGGTCACAGAGCAGGGAGCCCCAGGGCTTCCACAGCACCCCCAGCCCACCTCCTGCAGTGGAAAGACTCAAGTTGCGTCTTTCAGTTGCTTGTGAAAACTCATTAAACTTCCCAGTCTGTGGAAGTGGCGTGGACAGGAGAGAGCTTGGAGCAGGAGTCCTGCTCACATCTGGCATGGCTGCTGCTGTCTCAGCCCACAGATTTCCCCTTTGCAGCGAGTCATGGTTGCTGTCCGCCCATCTGCAGCTCTGCGCCCACTTCTGGGGATCCCCATCGAGATAGGTGGGTGCAGCCCTTTCCACATGGGTGGCCCCACTGCACTCCAGGCACCACATCATCAACTCTTCTGGTCCTCGGACATCAGCCTGCCTGATGGGGAATAAATCTCTTTTTGGATACGTGGATTAGTGCTGGCCCTATGGCCTTCCCAGAGGGACGGAAGCACATCAGAAGGCACCACACTAATGGTGCTGGTGATGGGCACGTTACTCCTCCAGCACCATGCAGGCTTTCAGGGGCTCCTGCATACCCCAGGATCCTGGTCTCCTTCCAATCTGTCAGCCATCCTAATGTCAACTGAAACAGCCCCTCTGCCCTGACTCTGCACATCCTCCACATTGCAACTCAGCTTCTCCGCCTGTTCCAAATGTAGGTCCTACCCTTAAAGTCCAAAACCTCACTCGCAGCCTCACTGTCCCCGCTGGATCTTGAGGATAAGGGCTGAGATGCTGCCATGGGTCACAGCTCACTGGGCCACAACAGATGAGGATACAATGAGGATAGTTTAGGGCTATCCCTAGGATGAGGATAGTTTAGGGCTCGCCCTCCACAGAGACAAACAAAACGAACAAGGACCACAGCCCAGGCAGTTGCCCTGAGATGATTTCCATCGGGTGAGATATAGGAAGTGACCATCGAGACAAGGCTGGGCAGTCCCACAGGTTGATGGAAGGCAGCCTGCTCCCCAAACACGGCCGTGCCCACACTGCCGACCCTGACACGGTTTGCTCACTGCTGGGGTCTGAGTGAGGGGGCCTCTAGGGGGGCTCTCCATGTGAGCCAAGCTGGAGGAGGGCAGCTGCAAACACCCCCATGCATGCACGTGTCAGCACACTGGGAACAGGCTGAGGCAAGCCAGCTAACGCTCAAACTGTCTTATTGACTAGATCTAGCTCATCAGGCACCTAATATTGTGCATTTTTCAGCACTTGTCTCGATTTATCCCTCTCCCTTTCCCCAGGGTGTCTCATTAAGAGTCTGATAAATGCTACTAAAGGGTCCCCGTGAAAGTGCCAGCCCTCGCTGCCTCCCCACGCTGCTGGCCCTGGGCAGGGAGGACTGTCCTGTCCCTGTCCCCATCCCTCGCCCCAGCCCATCTCAGCCATGTGATGATGAGCACCCGGCCCTGCTCCAGGCAGGTTTGCTGAGAGCCGATCTGGCAGCTGAGCACACGTCTGCCTGTCTCATTTACATGCATGATTACCACAGTTTGGTGCAGTTTCCCTGCTGGCAAACTGTCTGCTGTGATACCTCTCCATGTACTCTACGGGTTTCTCCTGCTTTTGATGCCACCTGTGATCCTCACTGCCGGGAGACAGGCAAAAAGGGCCCTGTGGCTCTTCTCTGGTAGAACTGACCCAGGAGAACCATGAGCACATCCTCAAGTCTCTTCCAGTCTAACTCAAGTGACCCAAGCAGTGAAGTTTCAGTCACTTCCCCGAGGAGACGACCCCCAGCGTAACAAATCTCACAGCCAGTGGGTTTATCCAGGCCCTCCGCATATGTTCCTCCTGTAATGGGGCATCTAGATCAAACTTCTCTCTCCTGCTGCTAACACCCAGAGATAGGAGGCACTTCCCCCTGCCAAAGCCATGGTGTAGCCAAGGACTTTATAATAAGGTGTTTCCCTGGTCCCATCCCCACATCTCTTTCTCCTGCTACTCCTTATCCTCAGACAGCCCCTCTCCAAAGGGGCACAGGGCTGTATAAGGATAGATGCAGGACAGTGGTGGCACACGAGCTCATCCAAAGCAGCTTCTACACAAGGTGAACGTGTCTCTATTACCTGCCCACATGGCCCAGCCCAGGGACAGGTCAAGGGCATCAAGTCACAGACACAAATGCAACGTCCCCAGACACCACTGTAGGTGTTCACCGGCTGTGCACTGCACTTTGCTGAGCCAGAGCACAACCTGATCCACTTTAAGAAGCACAGAGGAAGTTCATCCACAGCGAGAGCTACTCCTCCTGTCACACCAGTGCAGCAGAGCCCAAAGAGCTGTCTGCTTATGTTCTACCTGATGCCACCAGACACTGCCACTGTAGGGGTGGAAGGTGGTCCTGCTGAGCAAAGCCACAGCCCACAGAAGCAGCGGGAAATCTGATATCTCCCCACAAACGTCAGAGCTTTCCTCGTCTCCCATCCCTGGAAAGCAATCTCCAACGCACGCTACAGGCTATCCCTCAACAGAGGCAAAAAGCCAAGTGCATGTAAGTGATATTATAAATCACCTCTCATTGACGATCACTTGAGTTCCGCACAGACTCCTGCTCGCTCTCATCTCTTGGCTGGAAATGGTTCAAAATCTCTTTATCTTAATGAGGGATGAAATCCCACAAAAACAGCCGCATGCCACCCAGTCTCACTGCACCGATGTCAGCCAGGATCCCAAGAAGCAGCTCTGGTGACTGACAAACCAGTGGTCAGACAGCAGGCACCGTTCATCGCACTGGTGCCATCTCAAAGCAGCAGTAGGACCAAGCCAGGGCTCCACGGCTGCTGGTGTGGCTCTAGCAGGTGGAAGCACTGACACTAATAAATGTTCTCGATACAGGTTGGATGAACAAGTGGTAAAAACAGCCCTTAAGCTTTGGCACCCTCTTCTGCTACCCTGATGAAATTGGGAAAAGGAATTCAAGCTAATGGGCTCTGCACCCTCGTACACATGTGGTAGAAAGAGCTGTGTCCCTGGCTGCCAACAGGCCCCATGGGATGCCCATCCCCTTTTGGAAGGGAAGCAGCAGTGGCAGAGATGCCTGGGGGAAACAATCTCCCTACCACAGAACCTCAGTGTTAGAGATGAAGGAAAAGCAGCAGTGCTACATGAAGAGTACAGCACATCAAACCACAGCTCAGATGGAAATATCCTCTGGTCTACAGAAGGACCAGCTCCCAGGCTTTTTTCCTCCCAATTACAGAAGCAGATGCAAGGAGGGAGGAATGGGGACCACTCCAAAAGTTTCATGACTCAGCTGAGTTGCTTCAGATTTATCCTTTCTTCAGGCACCATTTTTAAGATCTCAAACTGACTACGCATTAAGCAATCCCAGTCTGGATTTAATTTCTCAATCTCAGTTATTTCACCAAAAGGAGACCCAAAATCTCTAATCACATCTCAGAAATCCAGGATGGCAACAGAGCCCTGGGCCTCCCTCTGCTCTGGGAGGCAGGGGCAGCACTCAGGATACTATCAGCCCAGGTTTTGGGTACCACACTGCCCGTCACAGTGAGCCTGGAACCACCTCCCTTGCCCACACATCGCCATCCCTTCCCAAACTCACCTTCAGAAACT
Organism: Baryphthengus martii; assembly: GCA_013396935.1. Lineage (NCBI taxonomy): Eukaryota > Metazoa > Chordata > Aves > Coraciiformes > Momotidae > Baryphthengus > Baryphthengus martii. The sequence goes on along the minus strand of VWZK01002413.1, from coordinate 256,718 downwards.
TGTACAGCAGAAAAGTGAACCAATTTGTCAGCATCTTCTCTGCCACTGACTCCGTTCTGTAGGGAAGGCAGAGAGCAAAGCCATCAGTAGAGCATATTAAAGGTCTCTGATCTCATCCATTGCCACCTCAGCCTTGGACTGTGGCTAAATTATTTTTGGCTTTAAAAGGTCACAGCTGGAAAGGCAGAAGCCTTGAAGCAAAGGGACACAAGCAAATAGCAAAAGCTCTAGTGGAAAGCCTGCTCATTCACAAGGCTGAGCCACAGCGGCCCTCCAGGAGGGAGAAGCAAATTGGTCTCAAGTGTATTTGGAGAACCGGAGAGAGCTGAGCACGACCTGGGAGTTTCACCCAGGGGACAACCAGCTTTGTGCTTCTCCCTGGTACCTTCTACTTCATGAAGTTTGTTTCTTCCATCATGTCCCACTGGAACCAGGCAGCTCCCTCCACAGAGAATTATGAGATACCTAAGGTAGGTAAAGTGTCATCAGATCTACTTCAAGCTCCTCAGTTAAAAGACAAGCTGAAGGGAAGAGCTGAGGTTGCAAGGCAAAGTCAGATCCTGACCCACATTCTCATGACAGGAGCACCTCCTTCCATATTACTATGTGCCTGATCTAGCTGAAAGCCCTTCTCCCCACCTGAGAGTTGCTGCTGACTTCTCCTACAATGTGCTCAATACTGCTATTGCCCTGACACAGGCCCACCACTACTGGGTGACATGGGACCTTCCTGCAACCTCCAAAGTAGCCCTTAATCTCTACAGTCTCCAAACCCAGGACCCACAGCAGAGCAAGATGACAATCACCACCAGTACTGGAGGTATAAAGAGAGTTTTTCCCAAGATCTGTTGCAGGAGAGAACACTGGGGTTTTGGCACTCAGCAGTGGTGATGGTGAAGCTTTAGGAGGCCACACTCTGCATCTTGATTTCTCTCCATGCCCCTGCTCTTGGGCTTGGATCTGGGTGGCTTTAAGACAGGGGTGCGGAGCCCTGCAATGCAGACAGGGCATCGGTCTACTGGTACATGGCCTTGCTTAAAGCCGCCACTGGATTTAGGTCTGGAGACTTCGATTGCAATATAGTTTTGGTCCAACTTATCCCCAGTATTATTAAGGCAAAAGCAAGGGGATTAAAGGAGGAAGAATTAAGAGCAGTGGCTGGAAGCCTAAACTGTTTTCCTGTACCTTTAGGGCACCACACAAAGACATTGTGACAGGCCTGGAATTTAACTCTTCCCTGCCTGCATGGTGGAAACCCCATGTCTCTATATGTCTATTTGGAGCAGGGTGAGGATGTAGGAGCTTTCAGTAAACAATGCTGCAACTACCTGCTCCCAAAGGAATTTTAAAATGGAGCTGTGCCTCTCAGCTTTTGGAGACACACTGGAAGGAAGCAGCCAAAACTGCCTTGAGAAAACCTGTATATTGCCCCTAGTTTTCTAAAGCATGGTTGAAATCCAGACGCCATTGTGCTCCAAGGAGCATGGCAGGGAAGGTCCAGGGAAGTTGCCTGTGTCTGTTTGGGACCATCATTGCACAGCATGGGCACAAGAGGGACAACAGGATGCCGGATGTGAGACATGGGACGTCTGAATAGGACATGGGGACTTTGGCAGGGGGTGGGGGTGGTGGTACTGCAGTCAGGACATGCTGCACCAACAGAGGAGAGGGACAGCCTAGCACAGAGAGAGATGAAGGTGACACAGGTCCCAGGTAAACCATGCAGCCCTACAAGGGCAGCTTGACCTGCCTGTCTCTGCACCACAGTCTGGTCTCGCTGCCATAAGATTAAAATTCCCCTTAACGTGTCCATTATTTTTAAAGTGGCTTTCGCTGCCTTTAAAGTAAAAATGCCAGCCAGTCCCTCAGCCCTCTCCGGTTAGGCTGCTTGAGCTTATCCACCCATTAATCATTAGATCAGCCACTTGCAAACCCAGATGCTCCTGAAAGCACAAGCAATACTAATAACCTCAGGGACGTGGCTCCATTCCTGTTGCACCAGGGGAAAGGATACAAATGGGTTGACTCAAGAAAAAACCCTGAAAGAACTTGAACCTCAGAGCCACCAGAAGGAGTCCCACTGCCCAAAGCCATGCACTGCCTGATGGCAATGCCATGCCTGGCAGATGGGCCAGGAGCAGCTCCTGATGGCCAGATGGCTGGGGTAGGAAATCCACTTTCCCAGAATTTATGCAAGCTGACTCAGGGTTCTATGGTCTCTTCTAAGGCTTTCTCTCATGCTAATGGGGCTTAGCCCTTTCTACCCTCCCTGGAATAGCACAGCCCTCCTTAAACAATTAAGGGATGGTAATACCTGAGCCTCCAGGGGAGGGAAATCCATCTGGGAAAGATTAATCCATCATGGGGAAGAAAAAAGGGAGAAGGAAAAGGAAGTGGGGAGAAAGCCAAGGGAGAGGTGGACTGCAGCTATTCAGCAGACATCTTGCCCAGCCCCACTCCAGGTCATTTGCTGACAAGCCTGTAATACTCATCTAAAGTGTCACTACCTGGGCTCCAGAGGATGTTTGTCTTTATCCGCAATAGAGCCAGATGCCACAGCAACAGGGGGATTATCCAATAACAAAATAAATAAATAACAGCTCTCCTCAGTTAGATCAATGTTAATCCAGTTGCCCTGGGCGGTGAGCACACTCTCACACCCAACAGCAGGGCTAATCAAAAGCACAGCCCTCAGCACTGCTCGCTCCACGCTGTGGCTGCAGGAAGAACAAAGTCTCTTCATTAAATATTACTCAGGGAGGCACAAGCAAGGTACGGGCCAGCGGAGCTCATCCCTGTCCTGAGTCTCCTGCAGCTTCACCTGCGATGAGCCCTTGAGCTCCACGGCTGGGGACAGACAGTCCTCGAGCTGTCAGCTCTCACCGAGCTCTGTCCCTGTGCTGCTCCCACAGCTCAGCTGCTGCAGAGGCTGGACTCCTCGCACTGCCTTGTATTTATATTTTATTGATTTACTTCATTCTGGAGTTCTTCTCCAATGGTAGTGGTTTTGTGATGCTCTGAGACACCCAGGAGCTGGAAATGCAGTTTAAATATTTCAGCTAAACATGGTGTTGTGGAGGGACAGTACGGAGGGAAGAACTTAAGTACGTGCTCAGCGAACAGGGACTGCGGACAGGCTTTGGCCTCTCCAAGATCCAACCTACTCCTGCCCAGCCACAGGTCCACACCACACCCTCTCTCTTGCACACTGCTCATGAGGTGCTTTGAGAAATTAAGGGCACCCTTGTAATGTGATAAACCAAGCAGAGAGAGTAAGAAAGCAATGTGCCTAAAACAACAGGCTGAGGGAAGGTAGCAGGGTTGTAGCTGCGACCAGGTCACATCTGGACCTTCTCCAGGCATCTCCCCAGGGCCAAGAACATAAAACTGGACTGGCTTTGTCCAGTCCGGCCATGTCATTAACAGTGGTTGATGTTTGAAAGATGCTCTGGTTTTCTTGAGCCTTTCTGGTGACATGCCAGCCGCAGGGCTCTTAGCTCTCCCTGCATTTCTGCTGGAGACTGGTGGCACCAGGCTGGTGGAAGCAGAGATGGGGAGGAACAGCATGGTGTGTAAAGGGAGAAGAACAGCACGGAAGGCCTCGAGCTGGGCTGGTAGAGCTTATTAATTGTTTTTGTTCAGCACTTGGTGTATCTTTCAATATTCATCAGCCCGTGATGAAGGAGAGCTCAGAGCTATCGTTAAATATTGATGGGCCAGGCAGACTCACGGCAGGGCTTGGCAGGCTGCCTCCTGCTCGCACTCCCCCTGGCCCCAGTGAGACTCCCAGCTTGCAAAGATCCACTGGCTTTCCCAGGAAAACCCCCATGTGCCTAGCAAGGTGGGCAAGCCCCAACGAGCCAGGGAAGAAAGGAGGACTCCTGCCTGCTGCCAGCCCATTGAGGGATCCATGCAGCAAGGCAAAAGCTTCTCCGTGTGGTGAGAGGTGTGAGGGACCACCTGGTCATCTGGAGAAGGGAAGGCAGATGGGAGCATTGCTGCAGTGATACGCAGCAGTGTCTGACACCAGCGGGCATCCTCCCTGCACCAGCCTACGCAGACAGCAGAGGCCAAGTATCCTGCTCCCTCCTTCCCAGACAACACGAACCCACATGGGCTGAACCAGAGCAAGAACATCCCATGGGCGACGCCTGAGTTGGCTGGGTCTGGGTGGTCCCACATCCCTCACACTTGCATGCAGACAGGCAAGGAAATACTTGATCACAGACCCATACCTACATCGCCACAGCCAACACCAAAGCCATCACCAATGGCGTCCCTAAAGGACACCACCTCATGTCCACGCACTCAGAAGAGCCTGGGCACTGTCCCATAGCTCCAGCTTCTTGGACGGTCACTCACCTTCGCAAGAGTAGCTTGGGGTGGTTCTTACTCTCCAAGTTCTTCTCAATGAGGTCAGAGAGGAGCTGCTTCAGTACCCCCGTGGCATACTCCATCTCACCCTGCAGTGCCGTCATGATGAGGGAGGCCACATTGCCACGGTCTCGCATGGAGAAGCTCCGTTGAGCCTCCAGAGTACGGATGAAGGTCAGCAAGAAGTGCTTTTTGTTCAGGAGCTGCCCGAAGAGGGTCAAGGACTTCTCCACATTTGCCTGGACCTGCAAGGACAGAGTAAAGCTGGGAGATGGGCACAACGAAGAGCGCGATGAGAAGGTGGCTGGACTGCACAGGACTATGGATTTATCTTCATCTCCCAAAAGCAAAGGATGAAAAGGGATCAAAAAAGCAGCTGAAATTGTTCTCTTCATACCACCAAGCGACTTCTTTGGTGATCAGCCTCAGTCCCCTCCTGAAGTATTACCTAGTTGGTAATATCTCAGTATCAGGTTAACAGAGTCTCAGGGCATCGCTGTATATACATCTGTGTGTGTATATATATATACACATACACACTTCCATGCAATGATTCTCTCCCACACGTGCACAGGCACATACATGCACTTCCCTCCCATAAACAAACACTCTTTCTCTCCCAGACACACACACATACAAATTATCATTTTCAATTTCAGCTAACAAGCAGCTCAATTCCCACCCAAGTCACTGCAACACGCGCTTCGGGTATTGCACAGAAAGCAAATAAAGCCACAACCCTGAGCTCTGCCAGCAGCAAGCCTGCCTGGTTTTGGGGGGTTGGATTTCAGACAGGGAAGCAAATAGCAGAAACCTGGCTCTGTCCCACTCCAGACACAGTCTGAAATACTCCCTTTCCTCTTGAGATGTTTGAAGGTGTATTTCTGGCTACACTTGGCCACATAGGACCAATCAAAGATTGGGCTGGGATGCTTTCATCTCTGCGCTGCCATCATCAGCCCAGCTCTGGTCAGCCCTAACCACATTTCTTTTGAGAAATTAACATTTTTACAACACAACGTTTTCCCATTAGAAAAGATGGCTTCCTCTGAATAAAAGCCTCGCTGCAGTAAAACATCAATTTTAATTAATTTTTTTCTCTTCCCCCCTTGTCTTCCTGATTGGGAGAACACGTAAAAAATTTCATTTCATGTCGATATTTGGAGACAAAATAACACTTTTCATTTCAAAACACCAATTCAATGTGCAGAACAAGGTTTTGACACATCAAATCATTTCACTTCAATCAAAACTTCGGATCGGCGCTCTTCAGTGAAATTCCTCCCGATTGTAACTTCCGTCTCCAAAACACTTTTTCCCACTGGACAAACCCCCCATTTCCCACCCAGTCCTTGTCAGTTCTGTGATAAGAGCCCCCAGGTGCCAGCGTCACCCTCAGCACCTAGGCGAGTGGGGATGCCTGCCCCAGAGCATTCCAGAAGGGCAGAGGGGGAGTGACAAACTCATTCTACCTCCATCCTTGGGATTCCTCTTGTGGGCACCACACAAGCCAGGACGTGGCTCAATTTCCTTAAGCAGGTCAAAGGATAACGTCCTGCTAGGAACAGAAATGCTCCACAAAATATTTCCCCAGAGTCTCTCCCTCCACACTATGTGAGAATCTTGATGCAACGATGCTGGTAACTCTGGCAGATGCCCACGGTTCAGCAGCGTTGGCTGCTCCCTAAGGGGATGCAGAGATGTTGGCTGATTCCTCATCACAGGAAGACCCCAGAGGCGACCAGAGAGCAGTGACTGTTCTGGAGACCTACCAGACCCACCAGTAAAACTGGGGCAGAGGGAGACATGATGCATCCCCACTCCTGTGCATTGCTGGTGCCTTTGCAGCCAAGACCAGCCAAGGAGATCATGGGCCAAGAGGCTTTCTCCCTTCATCAGAGCAGCAGGATCTCAATAAAATGGGAAAAGGGTCCTGCCCAACTCGATGATCTTTTGAGGTCCCTTCCAGCCCCTAACATTCTGTGATTCTGTGACCATCTCACTGGAGCCTTGGCAGGGAGCCCAGGAGGACACGAAACCCCCACCACCAGGAGCGTGGCAATGCCTGAGCCCCCCACATACCTGTCACCTCCACGGGCCCCCGTGTTTAACTTGCTGATCATTAGCAGAAGTAAATGAACAATACTGAATTAAATATTTAATCAGGCTTAAATTTGCACAAAGCAACAAACCTCCCCCACGAAACCTAGAGAAAGGAGTTGGTACCATGAGCCTGATGCTCACTGCGGATTAGCGTGTGCGTGAGCAAGTGCCGTTTCCTTCCCGTCACTTGCAATAGCTAATGTTACACTCTGAGTAAAGAGACAAATAAAAGCAAACCTGATTAAATTATATGAAGCTTACACAACTGTAGTTGCTTTATTTAATCTCTTTTGGGGATTTCTTTTTTCCTCCTTCTTTGCAACTTTAACCTCTTGTTTCCCAGGCCAGGCTGAGCTGGTGTGCTCTCCTGAGTGGGATGGTTTGAATTAGGAGCCAGAAACGAACAAACTCCCACCCAGCCTGCTGCGACCAATGAAAAATTCCTCCTGTGATACCTTTTGGATACCCTTTCCACCTCTCTCTAGGGAAAATCCTTAAGAGCAAGAGCAGAGGTGAGAGGAGAGCCAGGCACAGTTTGCACAGACAGGAAGGGCCGTGCCCCAGGGAGGGCTGCGCTCACGCTTGCTGTGCCTCTGAGCATCCGGAAACCTGAGCTGCGAGGGGAAATCCATGGAAATGGGTCCCTGCAGCCCTCCGGAGCTGTGATTAGGGACCAGGGAAAGAGAGCAGGCAGCAGGCCAGGCCCTGCGCTGGAGCCGTGCTGGCGTACAACACCAGCACGTGCATCTGCAGTTGGTAAGAGCTTGTTTTGTTGCAATTAGTGACCGTGCATCTTGCACCAGGGCCAATTACTTCTCCTAAATACATTGTGAAGCCCACGTCGACATTAATTACTGTGCTGGGTCAGCAGCGAGGGGAAGCTAAGGTCACTCCCCTCCTTCCTCTAATCAAGAGCGGCCTCGGCAGCCCAGCAAACAAGAAGCCAATTGCTGTGCAATTGCATGCACTAAATTAAACAGACATGGGGAGGCCGAGAGAGGAGAGGGAACTGGTTTGGGGAGCAGGAGACGAATGCCAAGGATGGGTTCTGCATGGGGAAATGGAGCCAAGCAAGCAGGCGATGTTGGACAAGCCTGCTAGAAACGAGTGGCCGGTCAGGCATCAAACGAACCCAATTGAATAAAGCAAGCACTGTAGAAAATGACAGCAGCAATGATATTAATATAAATATTGATACTAATGTCAGAGAGCGCGGTAACCATTTGGCAGCTGGTCTACGTTCACGTCGGCTGCCACGTGGCGAGATGCTCTTTCCTGCACCAGGCCAGGCTGGCATCCTACCAAAGCATTTGGAGACTGCCTTACACTTGGGGCACAGGGACTACGCAGGGGCACATCCCCAGCATGAAACAGTACAGAGAGACAGACAGAACTGTACCTCCATCTCCTTCAGCACGGGGTGATCTTCTATCCCTGGGAAGAGAACCCGCATGGCATAGGTGCGGTAATCCAAAAAGGGGATGCCGGCCCCATCCAGGTCGTTGGTCAGCTCGTTAATGTCAGTCTGCAGCTCAGCAAAGGCTGGGGTGGGAAAAGTAAAATTAAGCAACACATCCTGGAGTCCCAGCACACAGTATCAGCACCCAGCCTCTGCTGCATACCTCCCAGCACACCCGCACACCCTCCAGCACGCCATGGGTGGGCCCCTGGGAGGGCGGGGGTGATTTTCTCTGAATAGATCAAGTGGTAGATTTGGGAACAAGACCACTGGGTCCTGGGGGGGTCAAATCCCCCCTGCTTAGCGCTCACAGACTCCCAGGGATGGTTGCGGCAGCAGGGAACAGCAAAGTCTGACCAAAGTCAGAGCTTCTGGGAGAAAACGCTAGCCTAAACCACAAGAATGTCCTCATTTCTTTTTGACCTAAATACTACTTGAGAGAAGAGCTTGAACACACCCACCTCGGCACCTNCTGACGGGAGAGGAGTTCTGGAGATGCACCGGGGAAAGGGGTTGGGGTGGAGGGGAGGGGGAGACCCTCAGAAAAATCAAATTAACAGCACTTTAAAGGGAGCTGAAAGCCAGGCAGGAACTGCAGGCTTGTCAGCCTGATGAGAAAAAACAAACCGTCAGCTTGAAAGGCGTGCTATCTTATCTGTAACTAGTGGGACTAGAGAAGAGAAAAGGCAGGGAAGAGATTGTGCCTTTTAATTAAAAGCAGATCCTTTTATCTGCCAGCTGTGGAAGACAAGACACCATCCCCTCCACCAGCTCCCTCCCCTCTCCCTGTCACCAGTGCCATCCGCAGGCACGTGTAGAGATGGGGATTTGGAGGAGCAAAGAGTTTTTCTTTCTTTCCCGTTTTTATTATCTTGTTTTTGGTGCCTGCTCCATCCGCAGTTCCAGGGCTGGTTGTGGCTGTGGCTGGCAGGGTCAGGGCCTCGGGAGCCAGCTCAGGGGGATAATGGGCAATTAGGTTTTATCAGCAGGATAATACAAGGAATTCTGTCCAATTTCACAACATCCCTCTGTCACATAATGAGAGACTGACTGCCTGCTCACAGGCAGACCTCCCTACCCTCCTTGCTCTCTTTTCTCCTGTTTGGAGAAATGGAGGGGAATTTCTTAACTAGAAAAATCCCCAAATCCCACCCAGAATGAGTTTGCTTCCTCTGACAAAGCAGCTTTGCACATTCTCATTCCCTCTCTGGAATGCAGTGGGGAAAGGGTGGAAGCATGTTGAGCCTCAGGATGGTATGAGACCCTCCAAGACCCTCACATTAACAGTACAGGGATCTCTCACCTTCTTTGCACTCCAGGGCCACTCGGGACTCCAGGTTGTCCATCTGCAGCTGGAGGCGTTTCAGAGTCCGGTCAGCATCCCGGGATTTGCGCTTGTAGGCGATGAGGACAATGATGATGATGAGGAGCAGCAGACCACCCCCGCCGCCGATCCCGATGATGGCAGGCAAGGTGAGCAGGCTGTCCGAGTAGATCTGCAGCGTCCCCGGGGAGAACTCAAACCCTCCAGCCTTGATCTGCACCACGACAGGGGAAAAATGGACCTTGGCATCAAGGGGCATGCACCTAGGGCAGCCCTCCCCACTGTGCTCACTGTGCTGGGAATGGGGGATGACTCCCAGCCCCAGGAGAGAAGGATGCAGAAAAATGTGGGGAAGGCAGGAGCTGGTCCGGAGCAGCACAACAGACTTTAATGGGATGCAGGACACGCTGCCAGCACGTGTGCAGAGCGGGCAGAGAGTTTGATGTCTCATTCAGACAACATTACAGTAACAGATGGGATGTGAAGCAAGTTCCCTCATGGGTGGGGAGCCTAGGGGGGGACCGTGCTGTGTCCCTTTCAACCTGGCAGGGTCCTGGAGCACAAGAACTGTCGCGCTACAACCCCACAAACAAAGGAGCCTTCCTTATGGTGTGAGCAAGCACCAGGGGGAAGGGGTGGGAATCCCCCTCACCTTGGTACAGCCTGTGCCTTGGCATCCAGTAGGGAAAGGAGGTTGTTGTCAGGGCCACCCAGGGCACAGAAATGCCTGGATGAGCACGCTGGGGAGGGGACAAAGTATTTGTTCCGACCAAACACATAATTAGTGAGAGCAATAGGCGGGGAGCAGGAAGATGGCTCCCGAGGACGCTCCTGCATGTGCACCGACTATCTGGTCTCATTTGAAGACAAGCATGCAGCAGTCCGGATAAAGACTGAACCACTGTGACACATGGGGCACGAGGAGAAAAGGCACCGGTGTCGGCATTTACCGTGACTTTGTGCTGGCCAGTGAGGTTGGGGGACTCGCAGAGGAGCTGAGTCTCGGAGACTGTCAGGATGCAGGGAGTGTCTCCAATTAGCACCGTGTAGTTTAGGCGGGAGTTACCAGCGGCTGGTGGGAGCAGGTTCTTGCCCTTTGAGGGAAAAAGGAATGAGATCATCAGTTCTCATGCAATGGAAAACACACACAAAAAAAACAAAATAAGGCAAATCTGTATTCTCACAGTTCAGGACTTTTCACCAGGAGAGACAAAAAGCCACCTCCAGAGGGACATATCCCTACCACTCTGCCCTCAGATGCACACTTACCTTGAGGATGAGGGGAGAGCTGGGCTTCAGCTCCAGTATCCCCGTGGGGCTGAGGTGCTCAAAGACAGGGTCCGGGTAGTAGACAAAATTGGTGGTGTTGATGATCAGTAGAGCTTGGACATTATCCATGATGAAGCCGATCTCATCCGGGCGGTCACCAACCTCCGGAAGTCTCCGCACGGAGCTGTTAATGGAGGGTGCGTAGCACAACATGGTGGTGTCGTTGTAGACAGTGCAGTTCTGCAGAAGGCACAGACCAAGGTCAGACTCGGCTCCCAACAGGGAGGTCAGGATCGGACTGTGCAAGGATCTCCTGCAAGCTGTAGTTCTGGACACGGGGTTTAGATTCGGGATCTTCTGCCTGTGGTGTTACATCAATAAGTCCCACATCCCACCCTGGGGCAGAAAGACTCCTGTCTGCAATGGATGTGTGAGGGGTGGTAGCTGGAAGCTCACTGGGGATGGGCTTTTTCTGTCACTGTCCTGCAGACAACCCACAAACCTCCCATCAGTTTTGCATGCTCAGATCTCAACCCTCTTCTAGTAGCCCCTCGCTGAAAGTTCTGCAAGGAGACCGGTGCCTCTCTTTGAATGGCAGCCCCACCATCACATCTGATAGGCAAGGGATGCGCTCTCTGCCCTGGTTGCAGAGGGATAGCATCCCTTCTCCCAGTGCTCTGCCCGCCAGCCACAGCCAGCACTACTTACATTTTTACTTTCAGAGCTGGAATACTTGGCCCGGATCTTGGGCTCTTTGATGGTGGCCAGGTTGGTGCCAGTTACAGTCAGCAGCGTCCCACCACTAGAGACATGGAGACAATGGGTTAGGAAAGGCAGCTTGGCATTATGTCTCACCTTCTGGGAGGGAAGCAGCCATCCCCATCAGCCAGACACCTATCTGCCCCAGTCTTGGTGAACCACAATGCCCCAGAGATCTTTTATCCCACCTAGATGTCACTACAGCTGTCAGGATCCAACATGCACCACTGCCAAACCATCTCAGCTCACCCAGTGCTCAACTAGAGATAGAAAATCTGCTAATTAACACTAACATTCCACTCTGTGTGTGGGTTTGGGGTCTGAAGGCAGCTCCCAAGCTAAAGGAGACCAGGCATCTGCAATGGGAAAGCATCCTGAGGAGGAGAAGGCCCTCTCTGACACCCTCTTCTCCACCACACAGGCAGTGGGTGGCAGGGCAGGCTGAGCCCTGCCAAGTTTTCTTCATGGCTTGGTGTGAAAAGTCCTGTGGTCCTGGAGAGCTCGGCCATGCCCCTGGGGAGCATGCTCCTCATCAACACCCTGGGGAAGGTTTCCCTTGGAGCTAGCTCTTAATGGATTCCTTCGCGTCCTCTCCAGCCAATTCAAACCTTTTAGAAAAATATGTAAACATATCAAAAAATCCCCTGATGGGAAATATTTTAATTTTATTTGCCGCCACCAAATGTCAAGCTGAAATTAAACAGATCCAAAGCGCTCTCTGCTCTTGCCCCCTGCCAGGCTGAGCACTGCAGGCCAGGAGTTAGCAGGGCCCTGGTGCCAAGCCATTGCTCGCACTCCTCTCGCCACCTCTCTGGAGCACGGTTTGGCGGCTATCGCAGCAGCACTGAGATGTACCCACCGTGACGGGAGAATCTGTGTGGAAAACAGCCCCCCATGTGATACACAAGCTCCCTCTGGGCACCCCATGATTCACCTGTTGATGCTCCACTCGGGATCAATCTTCTGGATGGTGGGGTCCTCTGTGTAGTTGTACTTCACCTCTGGGTTGCTCAGCTCTGCGCGGTTGATATTGATGAGGATGGGAGAGCCGCCGGGGGTGTGCCCTGGGGGGGTCCTGCACCGGATCTCACGGGCGCTTCTCCTGGGGCAGAAATGCATAACCTGTCAGTGTCCAGGCAGGAGGGAGGTGAGGGTGGCCAGAGGAGGCTGATGGTGCCCAGGAGACCCCTGCCCTAGCCCTTCTCCCATTCTGAAAGTGCTGGGGTGGGGCAGCAAGCAGAGAAAGGAAGCAAAGTAAGAAAAAAAAACAAAAACAAAAACAAAACCCAAGAAATTAAACAAAAGGCAGCTGGGAAAGGCTGAGCAGCTCCTGAGCGTTCCCTTCGTGCGGCTGCCGCAAACAGCAGCGATTAGGGCTGATAACCAGTAATTACCGCAGGAAAATATTTAAAGAGCCGCTCCATTATCATCCCTAATCTAAAAATTATCCACTTCATGCCTCAGGGCTTTGTGCTTTTAGAGAAAAATCTGCTTCTCCTGCAGCCTCTGACACACAGAGGTTTCGGGAAGAGACATCTGCAGCCACCCGTGGGGTTTGGTTCCCGGGGACCCTGGCTCCCCAGAATCAGTTCCTGGACATTGCTCTATCTGGGGGTCCAGCTGCCTCCGGAGTTGCCCATCGCCTGTTCTTCACCACCCTCTGTGCCTCTCACCACGAAAAAGTGCAGGGCCGTCCCCCGATGGTCACAGAGACATTGCTGCCGGCATTGAGGTGGCTGCCTTCGATGGCAATCCAGGTGCCACCAGAGAGGGGACCCCGTGCTGGCACCACGCGGGAGAAAGTAGGTGTCTGTCAAAGGAAAAGAGCATCCCTGGTGTCAGGTGGCCTGGGGATCAAAATTCACGTCCTTGAGCAACCCCGAATGGCTGACGGGGAAGCAGAGGCGAGGGACCTGTGGGACAGCAGCAGGGCAGTGCTAAGGGCTGGCAGTGCCTGCAGGACCATAGGGTGGCAGAGCAGTGGCACCCTTGGAGAATTGCAACCAGCACGACCCAATGCCTACCCAGAGCACCACTGCCTGTCCCCGGGGGAAATGATGGCAGATTTTCCAACTTGCCCAGAAAACCACCCAAAACTGCCCAGAATCACCTCCCTCACGAGATGCCAGACCTATCCCCAAGCACAGGGCTTACCACAAAGGTGAAGGTCTTGGAGGACATGGCCCGATAGTTGGTCGAGCAGTCACGGATACACACTTCTACCCGCACTTCATGGACCTTGCTTGAGCTGGCATCTCCAATTTCACACACAATCCTAAGGGATATGAAGAAGGAGTCCTCAGTGTCCTGGCACCAAGACACATCCTGTGCCATGGTGGGGAAGAATCAGCTTCAGGAAGGGACAGATCTGACACCAAGCAAAGGTTCCAGGTGCCAGCAGCTTCACAAGAAACCAAGGCAGTGGCTGCTAGCACTGTCAGCCCTGGGAGGGGCTTCCCCAAAGCCTCTGGGCTCCTCCCAGAGCAAACACAACTAGCAGGTACTTCTATCCCAATTCAGCCCAGTGAGCTCCATGTCATGGGCACCATTTGAACATCAGCACCCCTGTCCCTGACCTACTGAGGTGATCTGGAGCACACCCACCCCTCGCCAGGCACTTACTGCTCAGCACTGATGTACTCGCTCTCGATGGGGACACATGCCACTTTGCCGACTCGAACGCCCCCACGAACATCGTCAAACTTCAGGCCCAAGTTCTCGCCAGTGATGGTCAGACGGGTCCCTCCTTGCCTGGGGCCGGTCTCAGGGAACAGCTAGGAGAGAGCATGGCCCGTCAGCCAAGGGAGCAGAGACCGGGGACACTTTGCTCGGGCAGGGTGCAACCTGGCAGCCACAGGATGTGTGTTACTCCCCTACGAGCAGCGAGGAGCAGATGGGTGATGACAAATGTCAGAATGTCTGTAAGCAGCCCACAGAGTAGGAACGACCTGAACGACAGCCCCATCCACAAATGCCCCCAGGAGCAAGACAGGAGATGCCAGATGTGCCCATGCAGAGGGTTGGGATTTCAACACCCCACTGCAGACAGAGCCACCTCGTGGGTGACAAGGAGATGGATGGGAAGAAGACAGGGCACCATCAGCCACAGCTCCAGCTGAGCCAGTGAGGAAGCACATGGATCTGCCTGGCTTTTGGCACGTTATCACATACTCAGAAATGAGGTCCCCGCATCCAAGATATCCTCAAAAGAGAAAGCATCTGCACCAGGTCCCTGCTCACAGCAGGCAGTGGAAAAAGGGTTTCTCTCTGCTGGGAAACCCAGTTCTGAGGCTGGCAGGGAAGGGATCTCACCCCAGCGCTGCACCTCATTTAGCAGGTTGATGCCCAGTAAAGTGGGCAGGTGTGACCTGACAGACGGCAGCGGAATGAGAGATCAACGGAGGTGTGGGCCCACCACTGCCTACAACTAGACAATTACAGGCAGTTTTACACCAGTGCTCATTGGTCCTGTGGCCCAGCACCCAGTTGCAGCATTAACTGGGATGAACGGCAGAGCTGCATGTCCCAGCTCAGATCAGGGATGGGGTTGGGTCCCCGGTGAAATCAAGACAGAGCAAGGGAAAAGGCAGCTGCAGGCAGCAGGCAAAGGAGAGAGCAATGTGGGCTGGGTCGGTCCACAAGGGAGGTGCATCCTACTCAGGAAAATGGACCATTTTGTCGCAGGTGATGCCCTCCTCTGCTTGTACTCCTGTGGTGCTGGCAGAGATCTCCTCTAGCACCAGGAGGGACCTCCACCAGCGCTGAGCCCAGTGCCTGGAGAGGTTCACACCATGGCCATGCTCACACTGTGACCAAGCACATGCGAGTTCCTTGCATTCCTGGTAAATCTGGGCAGCTGCAACCTTGGGGCCTGAGCCAGCTGGAACCTTCTCCTCCTCCTAATTTTCCTCCTCATCCTCACACAGGGCTAACTCCAGGACATCATCCCCACAGCAAGGCAAGGTGGATGAGCAGACGGTGGACAATGCAGCAGCATCGTCCCCAGCCCCAGTGGACTGCAGGGGCTGTTTCTGCACAACCCCACCACAGCCATCACCTCTGGGGTTAACTGTTGTCCTCCGGATTCATACTGGGCTGATCACCTTCACCGGGCTTGGATGGGGGCAGACGGTCGCCCCACACACACAGGCAGCCTGTGACATGTGTCCTGGGACAGCATCAGAGTTGAAACCAGTACCTGGGGCCCTGGCTCCCACTGAGGCAGCCACAACTCACAACTTAGAGGGCAGCAAAACCCCTTGGGGCTGTGAGGAACCGCTATTTGCCTAAACCCAGCTCAGCCCCTGCCCACGTCCAGGATCGCAGCTCATTACGGCAGCTACAGCCAGCAGCAGTTTGGATCTTCCCCCTAAATCGAGCTCCGCCAGGCTGGCTGGCAAGAAGCGGCTGTTTGTTTGGTGTTTCTAAACGAGCGTTAAAAGCTGCTCCGGCGTGTTTGATTCCTACTCCTCCACGGCAAAGCTGACAAGGGCCACGCGTTTGGGGAGAAATGAACCCGGGAATGAAATTACATCGTTGGCTGCGCAGCGTGCGGAGGTCACGGCTAAACAAGGTGCGCAGGAGGGAGCTGACGAGGAGAGAGGGGCTGCTCGAGCCTTCCCTTTCACCCCTCCACCTTCAAACCCCCGGCCCTGACAAACACCATCACTTTTCTGCTAATTGGTTTCACAGGGTCCTTTTACATCAACAAGCAAACGGCTCCGGTGGGCGCAAGCAGTGGGCTTGCTCCTAGCTCCTGTCGCTGCAGCAGGGCCAGGAGGTGCCAAAGCTAAGCGGTTCCACCTTACCAGGGGAAGAAGCATTGCTGTGAAGGTCACAGCCAGCACTGGGCAGAATCCCGCAGAGGTCTGGAGGGGGCTTGTCTCCACCATCGAGCAATGGGTAAATGATTTTTCACTCCAAAGGTGAAGAATCATAGTCATCTCCCAGATCAGCCACACCACCTATGAAGGCACCCATACCCTGGTGGCCTGAACAGGAAGGAGGGTCTGGCTCCTCCTGAAATCACTGTAGGAGACTTTTCCCCCACCACCTCATGATGCCCTCTCTGTGCTATTTCCAAGCCTGTTCACAGCCCGGAGTATGGGAAGCAGCAACAACAGCCAGGCTGCCAGAGGAGTGTCACCAACAGCTATGCACATCCACACTGACTGCCACCTCCCAGGGCACTAAACTAGAGCAGCACCAAGGTCAAGTCCACCTGCCAACAGATCTGTTTCTACTGCACCTGCAATTACTGCAAAAATCTCATAGAGTCAGGGTGGGAGAGCTGCTACCGAGGCTGGACACCATCAGCTGCTGGGAAGGTGCTGTGAGCAAGGTATGTGTGCAAAGATGTCTGTAGCCCCGCAAGCACAAGGGAACAGGGCGCAGGTATGACCCGGCCACTGTGGTCTCCACACTCCAACCATCCCTGAGGGTCCTGCTGTGGGTAGTTCAGCTTGAGCATGGTAGGAAGTCATCAGGGACAGGGAGCCCTGTAGCCCCGCATGCAACAGTGGATCTCCTGGTTCTGGAGGGGATTCCTTCTCCTGCCAGCACTCTGCCAGCCCCAGGCAATTCTCTGCATCCAATACTTTCCACAGACAGGGCTCCTTGCAGGCAGGGACCTGTTCGGTGATGGGAGGGGCACCCCCCTTTCCTCATATAGCTGCCACCCAGCTCATTGTAGTGCCAGTACCCTGCGAGAGGCAGGCAGCTTGGGGAAAGGGATGACACTCATTTCCAGCTTTCATCAGAGAAGACACAGAAACCCAGACAGATCAGATACTGTGCTAAGACTCCAGTAATTAACACTGGCAAGGCCTGGCCAGACATGGGTAAACAGAAGATATCCAGCAGAAATACCGACCAGTCTTTTCTCCTGCACTTGGAGCCCAGCCCAGACAGGCATATGAACATTAATATACACAATCTTAATAAGTGGAGGTCATAAAAGCTGTCAGGGAAGCAGGATGATGATGAACTACTGGACCCAGTGAGCATGGCAACATGAGGAGGAGCAACCTGGAGCCATAGCTTTCCCGGTATCCTCCAGTCACATGCAGGAGTGGTGGGAATCTCACAGACAGGCTAGAAAGCCTAGCGCATGGGGGTGGTGGAGAGAGGATTTTAGCCTCGGAAATAAAAGTGGCGACAAGAGATGCTCAGTCCTAGACATCAAGTGTGGTGCCACTGGACAGCCCCATTTCCATCCACATCCCCATTTCTCATTCCAGTCTCCCCGCATGGGGCATCACCCTGTCCATCCCCACATACCTTGATGATCTTGGGGTCGGTGCAGCGGCTGTTGCCGCTACTGGCATGCATCCAGCTGCCCTCGGAGGCCAGGCAGTGCTGCCGCAGTGAGCAGCGTCGCTCCAACACGCACCAGCCGCACTCAAAGCGTGGGTCAGCCTTGAGGCACAGACCGCAGCTCTCCCGCAGGGCCGAGCACTTGTACAGGTGGGCTGCAACAGCAGGAGGAGCAGGAGGGTCAGCATGGCCCCCCTAGACTATGGGCACAGGGTTTTGGGGAGAAGGGGACCTGGTCTCGTCCCCTCCCACGGCATGCATGCCACCAACTCTCAAAGGGATAACTCCCATGGGCAGGAAGCACCAGCACCTCAGACTCAACGCTGAGGCTGTCTCCCAAAGCTTCTTGGAGAAAAGCTTCTTGTTTAGAAATCTGTGTGATAGATGCAGCCAAAGCATTGCTGCCTCCCCAAAGCACTGGTGCAAGCTGTGGTCAGGGCAAGGGAGAGGGGTACTCTGGAGGCTGGAGGGGGGAAACTGGGCTGCTTTCCCACCCCTGTCCCATCCCTCACTCACCCTGGATGTTCTGGGGATTGTCGATGACAAAGTTCCCATTCCAGACCACAGACAAGTTGACTGGCAGGTCACTGATGTCATTCCCTTCGTAGAAATACTGCAGGAGGGGAGAGAAGGAGGCAGAGTCTGTTAATCGATGGGGTGAAAAGCCCTGGCAAGGGGCACACAGAGGTGTACGACCCCCTGTTATGTGGATGTCTCCCACCAACCCAGAGGAGAGGGCTGGGGACCTGGTTTGGGCTCGCTGGCTAGGAATAGACAGGTCTAACAGCCACTGGTCAAAGCACCAGACACAGCATACGCAAACCAGTAGGCTGGACTGGGAAAAAAAGATACACAAGCAAAATAGACGGTTTCTAAATAGACCCAAAATTCATTAACCCAAAGATCTGAACCTGCTGCTGCTGGGAGAGGAGGAAACAGATGATGCCTCTGTGGCACACAGATAGTTCGTCTTGCCAGGCACCTAAGTCATCCCTCATGTCCCCCCCACTCCAGGGACACTCAGTTGGACGTTTGGGATCAGGCTTCTCTCTAGTGAAGCTCAGGAAGGAAACGCTGGGCACGTGACAGAAGCAGGTTCAGTAGAACCAACACCAACACTTGGTAGGAGGCTGTCCCCCACTGCAGTACCCTCCAGCCCCATCACCCATAACACAATGACATAAAGCTGCAGCCACATAGTCATGGGTGGGACAGAACCAGGCACCAGCCTGGTGTCACACCAGCCCTCAGAGAAGTCTTGGGAAAGCATGCCTGCCTTGCACACACCACCTCCACACCCGCAGCTGCCCCAGTCCCAGCCCCACACCATGCCTGGTCATCAGCTGTACTCCACTCCAGGACCAGAACCACCACCCTGATCCCTCAAGCTCCCATGTACGGAGGTGACACCAAGAGATCCCACCTCCCAGCCCCAGGGGACCCCAAACCCACCAGAACCTAGCACCTGCTGCTCTCCCGACACACCCACCTCCATTGCTCCTTCCAGCATGGCCATACCTCCTCCCCACCCAAACTCCTCTCTCCCCTGCCTCAACACCTAAGCCCCAGTCCCAGCAGCCCCATCAGTATTCCCCGCACAATCCCTGCACGCAGGCGGAGAGGTTTAATCGATACGGAGGCAGGAAGGCAGTCGGAACCGTCCCTGACAGCTAATGACCTCCTTCGGCAAGAGATCCCCCGCTCCTCGCCCGAGAAAATGACAGGCGTGTCAGGAGAGATTAAATGAATGATTCATGGGTTGCTGGAGTTTGTTAGGGAGCGATGAACGCACCGGCAGTGGCTCACCCGGCCACGGGCTGGCCGCAGCCTTACCACCACCAAGCCAGCCTGAGCATCACCTTTTGCAACCCTTGTGCTGTACCTGGAGGAGGTGGCCCCAGTATTTTCTCCAGCACTGCCCCAGCTACTGCCTGACAGAGCAAATCTGTCCCCTGCCAGCACCAGGGACCACGCTGGTGGGTCTGCTCTGCTCAGCCCCCTCCACAGCCCCTTCCATGATGGAAGCCAGTACGATCAGGTGGCAGTGGGAAGCAAGAGATCCTTGCATCCCTCTTGCTTCATAATCAAAGGTGGTCCTTTCCATACTGAGTCTCTCCCCACGAGGGAGCATCACCAGCCACAGTCCAGCATCAGACACAGAATCAAAATGGGGCACATGCCTGATGTGACATGGCTACAGCAACACACGCCTCTCTCAGGCCCTCAACCCTACAAGGTGCAAATGAGAGACCAAGGACCAAAGACTCAGTCACACCTCCATTGCTTTTAGCTAGTGGTCCTGTGTCCAGCAGCGACCCCACCCAAAACACACCCCATTCCAGCAAGGAAGGCTGATGATGGTCAACTGCATGCAGAAGTTGTAAGGCGTAAGACATCCAACTGCACGCTGAACCCTTACTTGAGCACCCAAAAGCTCCGCCACCATCTCCTCTCTACAGGAAGAGCCCCATCACCTCCCACCATGCAGCCTCTCTTGCAGTGTTTATTTAGAGGACCTTCTGTCACATTTCTACCGTGCACCAACTACAACCAGAGCCTCTCAGCAACATTTCCAACACCAGACCTTTCGAAAGATGGAGCCACAACCAGGCCAGATCTGTTCCCCTTCCCTTATCCTAAACGTACCCAAGGACATCTCCAACAGGACAGGGATGAGGAGCCAACCAGACTCCCAGCAGGGAGCAGAGACCATCCCCAGGAAGTAGGAGGGAGCGTGTGCTGAGGAGGGCGGTGGCAGCGCCGAAGCGGAATTTAGCTGTGACGAGCCACGTGGCAGTGTAAGTGAAATTGGCATTTTCAATTTGTACTCTGACATGTCTCATTTGGGGCCCTGGCATCTCGGGAAGGCATCCAGCCTGCAGCTGTCCAAAACACTTATTTGCATCTCTCTGCCCCGGCTGCTTTTGGAAATTAGTTCTTTTGGGAGGTGGGTTGGAGGAAGAAGAATAGGGGAAGAGGGAGGGAGAGCATTAACTCTTTAGGCACCGGCCCTAAGACAGCAACAAAGCCATTGCACAAGAGACAGTCCCTCTAGGAAAGGACACTGTGCAGAGGATGCTGAGTTTGCTGTAGTCTGCCACTGGAGCAGATGGTGGGGAGTAGCTGGGAGTGCAGGCAGGACTGTGCACAGGGAAACGGCAGGAGCAGGAGCTGCCGCCCTGGCTGGCGGTCATTGCGTGGGATCACCATGGGGATGCAGAGATCAGTGAAAAACAGGTCCTAGGTGTCTGCATGTCCATCAGCAGCCTCTCACCTGCCCTACAGAGATGGGAAGAAGGTCCATGGCTTGGATGGCGTTACTGGTCCCTCTAGGATGCTGGAGCTGGGGTCATGGTTCAGCTGCGCGCAGGCAGAGGCTCGTAGCTCAGCCTCCTCGGACGCCGAGATCCACCAGATCCCTCTTCAATTTCCAAAGCATCTCTTATTTCGAAAGACATTTTCAAAAGGCCTCCTCGCAGCTGCTCTTGCCTTAGCGTAGGCAGGAAGGTCCCCTCTCCTCCCGCAGGCACAGCCACAGCTGGAGAAGCAGCACCATCCTGTCCACAGTAGCTGAGCAAATCAACAGCCACTTTCTAGCCCTGAAGGCCCCACAACCGGTGAGGATCAGGCAGGATGGGTGCTTACCAATCCGTTCATCCCATGGGATCCAGACAAGAGCCCACGGCCAGCCAGCAGGTCCTATCACGCTTGCTCCTCCCTGCTTCTAACACAGTGCTAAACAGCCATTAAACACTTAACTGTTATTAACTTCCCAGCTAATCAGTCGCTGTGGCTGGTGGTGATCTCGGTTGAGCCACGAGAGGGGAGGCCAGCATGAGTGCGAGCAGTGGGATGCACCTACCCAGGCAGTCCTGCTATTAGACCGCCTTTCACTCTACAAAGGTTTCCCAGGATCCCCAGTTGTGCCAAAGGACAACACTGCACAGCACGGCAGCTGCTGCAAGGCCGAGTTATGGGAAAAGGACATTTGCTCTGGGAGCAAAAAATGACAGGCACAGCCCTGAGAGCAAACCAACAGCGCCCACAAGAGAAGCATTCTCACGCAGCACAGTCCACAGCAGGGGATGAGAGAAAAAATGTCATCGAGTGAGTCAGCAACAGAGATAGGAGCTGCTTGGCTCCTTACCTAACCTGGCCAGCTTTTCCATCCCCCCCTGGAAGAGGCTACAAGATGAGCATGAAAGGGCTGATGGAGGATGCACCAGCTCCACCAACTTAGATACAGCTATTCCCAGCAAGGTTTCCTTCTGCAGGGATATGGTTCAGACAGGAGGACTCCTTGCTAAGCCTTTCTCAAGGCTTCTTCCTTGAAAACTTATCTCAGGCATCTTCCCAAGTAACAGCCAACAATCTTATGTGCTTCTCACATCTCCGATTCTCACACTCACGCCATCCCCAGGCAAGGGATGCCCTCCAGCCCAACATGCTTCAAGGGCTGTGGGTGCCACCTCCCCTGAAGGCGTCACGTTTGTTCTAGCAAGCCCACTGCTTACCCACCAGAGCTAGTAACAATGGGCACTGAAACCTGCCCAGTTCCCCTTGGGGTGAGGGATTCAGCACTCCGAGAAGGTGCCTCCAGGGAGCTGTACTCCCCGGGGACAGAGCCACAGCCAGCAAGGGGTCACCCCAAACCTGGGGGCAGATCGCACTGAGATGTGTTTTGGGATGCTCCTGCAAATGCCATGCCAACTAGCCAAGGCACTAGCCCTTCCCAGCCCAGAGTAGGTAGGGAGGCCCCACAGCCATCACGCCCCCTGCCACGGGGCGTCCCAGCCCCAACGACAGCAGCAGAGGGGCTGCTCCTCTGCCCTCTGCGAGCAAACCCACGTACCCAAATTTCCCTTGCAACCCCCCTTCCCTCTCACATGCACCATCCCTCTGGGCTGCATTTCTGGAGGAATGCTTGGGCTGCAGCTGTGTCCTATTTTTCTGTAGTTGATGACCTCAACTCCTTCCCCGCACTACGGGGACTGCAGTAATGTACATCGCGTCTCGCCAGGGCTCAACTGCAATTCATCATTATTTTATCTGCTGGAATTTAATTGGATCCTATCAAACTCTCCTGATACTCCCTTTTCACTTTAAACACTGCTGCAGGAAAGATAAATGTAGGCACCGCTAGGATGGAGAGCACGGCTTTGTTGGCAAACGGTGCTGGGGTTGTGGGCTCCAATCCTGTTTCCCTCTCCATGGCTGGTTAATTAGAGATACATACACTGGAGGTGTGTGGCGCTCGGAACAGGACATGTGTGTATGATTTATGTTGCTCTATAAATATACTCTGGGCAGAGCAAAATACCGTCATCCATACAACAGCACAACTTGATGGTAATGCTTGGCCTCTGATTCTGGATCTCCTTTTGCTCTTTTCACATAAATCTCACCCTTCCCTCCCCCCTCACACACAAGCTTCTTAGCCTGGATTCCTCCTGCCCAAAATTTGGCAGGGTATAGAGGAGAACCTGAGACCCTGGGAATACGTCAGAGCAACACCCAGGCTCCACTACAACTAAAAAATACGCAGAAAACAAATCTACCAGGTCTTGCCGGCCCTCCCAGCATCTATGCCCGGCATTGCACACCCCGGCCTCAGCATCCACACTGGATACCACTCACATGCCCACCCCACCAGCTCAGCTTGTTCAGCACCCACATCACTTTGTCAGGGGAATAAGCCACTCCTGGGTGCACATTCCAGTCTGAGCTGGAGGGGAGTGACCTCCAGAGCCACAGCCGAAATGGGTGGGCAGAGTGGGCTGCCCGTGCCAGAGGGATCAGCAAGGAAGGAGCCAAAAGGGAGCCAAGGAGATGACACAGCTGCTCCTTGACACGTGGGGCTGTGGATAAATGGAAAGGGAAATAATTGAGGCGTGAGGCTTAATTTAAAGTGCTGAGACGACAAACTCAAACGTTCATGGAAAGGAGATCAGGGGTTCTTCCTATTTTTACATTTAAAGGGAAAGAGCAGCTCTGGGGCAGTTTCACCCTCAAGCAGATACATTCTGGGGAGAAAAAGCCAAATTTCTGGCAGTGAGAAACACCTGTAGCTCTTTGCCAAAGTCAGGACTAAATTGGATGAAGTCCAACGTTACAAGCAGTAGTGCAGATCTGGGACTGTGGTACTTTCCAAATAGCAAAACTGTTTATTTTTTGCAGCACTCAGAAGGACGAGTCCCGTTGAGGGATGGGAAAGAATGGGCAAAGGCAGGGATGCTTGGAAAATGAAACTCAGAGGCATTATCTCCACACATTAAGACAGGAGACCATTTCTCCATCCTCTGCTGCAAGAAGCAAGCCTGGAAATGTCTGTCTCCAGAAGATTAAAAGTAACAAAAAAAAAAAATAGTTTGCTGGCAAAGAATTTAATTTTCTTAGTTATACTTGTTTTTCCTTCTTGCTTCTTTACAATGCAGGCAGAAAAACTTTAGGGCTGCTTTCCTTTTGAAGAGCAGAAAGTGACCAAAGCGAGGAGGCAGAAAAGAGGGTTTTTTCTGCTTGTTTTTTTGCCCTGGGATATCTGGGGAACACCAAACCTGGTCTCCCTTGAGTTTGCTGAAGATCTATTGGGTATCTCAAATGATGTTTATAGCCAACATTCAAACCTTAATGAATGGACTCCTGAATATTTGATCAAGACGTCCTTACTTCAAAGTGCTAACAAGTCATTGGAGTTTGACAAGCACTAAAACTAAATAAAAGACAAAGAGTTTTATATAGGCTTGACTTATTACCCCTTCCATTCACTAGCAATTCAGGAAAGCATGCCTAATTCCACAAAGTAATTAACCTCTTGTTTAGATCCCACTGAACTCCTGGAAACAAAGTGTGCTTAAATGCCTTCCTGAGGACATCCATTCCTCATTTGCTGGCTGGGAGGATTTCATCCTTTCCCTATTTCTTCACTCCTCAGTGTTCTCCACAGCAAGCAAGACCCCAAATCCTAATCCAAAGGAAGAATCTTCTCTCCTCAGTGTCCTCCACAGCAGGCAAGACCCCAAATCCTAACCCAATGGAAGAATCGCAATGGAAGAACCCAGCGGGTCACGGGTAGGTGACTGCACGGGAGCCTGACGTGCTATCAACCAGCCAGATGGACTGCATAAAAAGACGGAGGAGAGACAAGCGTCACAGAAGTGAGAATCTGAATCCCCCACACCATAAAGCAGCCTGGCTAAATGCCCTCAAACATTAAAGCAGGCAAGCAGACCCTGAAAGCAAGACAGCTTCTTTCAAGCCAAGATTCTCTCCTTCCATCTGTGAAGCCACCCTGCACCTGAAAGCCACGTCTCCTCTTCCTGAGAACACGGCCTCACAGAGCTCCTGCTGCCCACTCTCACACCCACACAGCCCCCAATGCCACCCACACACTCTCCGGTCAGTTTGCTTTGTTTAAAGAGCATCCCTGGCAATTTCCAGGTCAAGCCCAAGAGAAGGTGTCAGTCACCTCAGCTCCGAATAGAGATCACTTTGGGCAGACTGGCACACCTCAAGCTGTGCTACCCCTTCCGAGAAGAGCTTCAGAAGTAACGCTTCTCCGTAGGGAGCACCCTGCAGCACATACCACCTTAAACTGCGTTGGAATGAACTAAGACAAACAATCACACACCAAAGAATTAGGCAAGAGGGAGTTGCCAGCTCTGCCAGTTGCAGGCAGAGAAGACCTGGCAGGAGGCTGGGCTGGCCAAGGGGCTCTGGCCAGGCAGAGGCTCACAAGATGTCCCTGTAAAGCTGGGGATCACCAAAACATCACAGAAGATGAAGGTCTTCCAGCCAACACTGGCTCACCTCACAGACTTCCTGTGCCTCAGGCAGATGCGGTTTTGGCTCCTGAGTGCTGAGGCAGCTCTGTGCCTGGCTGGGGTCCCTGCAGGCTGGGCTCTCAATTTGAGACAAAAAGTCTACCCTTCTTCCACAGTCTGCAACAGGGCAATGGTTCCTCCAGCCCGTTTTCAGACATGGATGTTCTAGCAATAGAGCCAGGCATGGACACATTGCAGAGCAGATCTTGGACAACCAAGTAGGTAGCTGGCCTTCTGCTGGGACAAGAATGGCTCAGCTGAACCCCAAGAAACCCCCCACATGGCTGATGGAGACAGAGTAACCAAGTGTAGCAACCAGCAGCAGCAAGACCCCAGCACCACGATGTCCCTTCATGCACATATCCATCACGTTCCTCTCAAAACACCAACACCGAACTGTACAGGTGACGGCTAAGACTGGGTGTGGGGACAGATCCACATGAGTAAGCCCTGGTGAGCGTCACTATCAACACAAGGGACCAGCAGCCAAGCCAGCTCCACTGGGCAGCTTCTTTTCTTCCCCAAACACAGCAGCAAAATGACAAACCATCGCTTAAGCTGCCACGCTAATGGCTTCTTGCAGCAGAGCCCTGCAGACATCGCTCCAGTCCTGCTGCTCCCTGAAGTTTGCACTTTGTGCCGCTGCCTGTATTTGTCTCTAGGCCAAGCACAGACCCAACGGCAACATTTCCAGCCAGGACAGGGAATATTTCTGCTCCTCACAAACCATGTGTCACTGAGAAAAACCCCCAGCAGCACAGCATCCCCCTCGGCACTGCCACCCAGGGTAGGAGGCAATGACTCGGGATGCTCCTCCTGCCCAAAGACTCCGCAGCCCCAGGAGTGCAGAAGGAGGGAGGGAGCCAGGGCTTATCTTCAGTGGCCTCTAAACGTCACTCGTGCCGCCAAAGGGAGCAGGGATCAGCACTGGTGTTAGGCTGCAAATGAGCTTTCACAGTACGAGTGAGGGGAAAATAAATTTTAAAAGGATTAAATGAGAGAGAGAAGGGAGAGGCTGGCTCCATGCAGATGGGGGCAGGTCAGTGCAAAGCCCAGCAGGGCAACCGATACGCTAAGCAACACCAGCTCCTGCAGGGGCTCTTAACACCCTGGGTGGGTTTGTTTGTGGGATGGTGCTCCCTGCACAGGATTGCTGCACAGCAAGGGACACACAGAGCTCATCCAGGGGCTGCAAAACACCCTCTCGCTCAAGGATCAGGCAACCGGAGAGGGCCGAGCGGGCAGAGCTGCCTGCAAGAGAGAGCTTAAGTAACAGAGCTGCAGGGAGTAAGGGCAGATAGGCCGGAGTGAGACATCAGCAGGGCTGAGATGGAGGGGAGGAAGGCAGGTGGTGGGATGAGGTAGCTGCTGCTCAGAGCTGGGGACAGAGGGGCTGTAGGGGAGTTGGGAAATACTTGTGGGGCTGGCAGGCACAGCTGCACGTGGGGAAGTGTGAGCACAGCAGAACATGGAAAAGGTGATAGTTCAATCCCCCCTATGAAGTGGGATGGCTTGGTGTCAGGGGAAGCAAGAGCAGGCAGCAAGAAGTGGGAGACAAGGCTCTGGCACGTACAGGCCAGCTGGCTTCATCCCAGGCAACTTTCTTCAGTTTTTCCAAAGCCAATTTCCTTGGAAGTGCTCCTAAAGCCTAGTGGCTCCCCTGAGGTGGCTCTGGAGTTGATCCTATCTGGAACAACCCTGAGCAACAGCCTCCTCGTGAACCAAGGGAAAGCAGGGGGAGCCCACCTCACACCCCACAAGCACCAGAAATCCCCATTACCTGTCTGCAGGAGAGCAAACCCAGCCGGGCAATGAGCCAGGAATGTCCAGGGGCACGACAAGAATGAGCAGCGCACAAACAAAGCCCACGCCGAGGACAGTCGCACACTCACCGAGGTGTTCTGGCACTGGATGCTGGTGCTGTTGAAGCGCAAGGCAGTGACACGGGTGGTGCTGCCAGGGATGTGGAAGATGCACTCGTAGTTGCGCTGGCCAGACTGCGGCTGGGGTAGGTTCTTGGCCGTCAGCGTGATGGGTTTCACTACACCCACCGGGATGTAGATCTGGGTGGAGGGCAGGATCTGGGGACAGTCCTGCAAGGGAAACAAGGGGCAGATAATGAGAGGGAAACATCATACAGTCTCCCCCACCATCCCTGTCAGCCTTCCTTGGCTGGCAGGTTGAGAAAATATCACTCTGAGCACACACTTGAGTAAATCCTTATGTGCAGCCAACACCAAAAGAGCATCTCACGGTTGCTCTGACCAAAGCTGTGAAGACAGAAAAGGAGAGTACAGAGGAATTTGGTGGCAGGACAGTGCGGTGTTTTCCATAGCTCAGGTTGTTCCAAGTGGGGAGAGGATTCAGCTATGGGACCTGCAACCTGGCACTGCAACAGCAGCACATGTTTGGGCAAAATGACTGGTAACAAGATGGCCTTTCATGTCATCATTGCAGGCAGCAGGTTTCAGAGTTAACGCTCATCAGCCTGTGCAGTGTCAGGCCACCTTCACAGCCCTCCCGTTTCCCTTACAGCCTCCACCCCCCTTCCTTCACAAGTGGACAGAAAAGCCTTTTCCCCCTTCGACACTGCAATGTGCTTCTGCATTATTGCAGAGAACCTGCTCTGCAGCTAATTTTGCTGCTGCCTCTTCCATCCACGGCCTGCTCAAAGCAGTGTCACTCCAATCAGCCTGGCTAAAGGCTGCTCAGCATCTCTGGCTAGGAGATGCTGGTAAGTCCAAGCCAGGGAGGAAGGCAAGGGCAAGGGGCTCGGCACCACCCTGCCAGCCCCCCACACTCCCCTGGGAAGGAGCCATCAGGAGGGCAAAGAACTCAATTTTTAATGGCCACGGGCTCCCAGCTGCTCCAGGGGAGCACGGAGCCTTGTGTGCAAAGCACAGGGGAGCAGGAAGGAACAATAATAAATGAGCTCAGGCAGCAACACAGCTCAGTGGCCCCGGCGGGTTCAGCAACAACAGCCTGATGCAATCCCACGCTGGCTCTGCCGAGCCGGGCAGAGGTCTCACACCTATGGCACCAAGTCCTAGAAGCATTGGCTTGAAATAACGTCAGGGGGGACTAACACGTGCTGAAATGAGCTGCTCCGAAAACAGAAACAGCAGCAGCAGCGCCGGAGCTGGATGCAGCCGCCCTGCTGCTCTCGCAAGGCCGCAGCTGCGGGGGAAGCTCTCACCCCAAGGCCACCGGCAGCCACGTGTGGCCAACACTGCCCAGCTGCCTCCCCCCGCCCCGCGACGAGCTGGGCCAGACCCTGCGCAGCACCAGGCTGTATCTCAGCTGGCAGGATTAATCAAACTTTCAAACGATGCAGAGAAATGAAAGAGAAGTTGCTTCATTTAGCAAATATTGACAGAAAACTTGTTTTACTCTTTGTTTCCTGTTTTTCACAAGCCTGTATCTCCCAGAAAGTGGTTTTTAAGGGAAGAAACTAGTAATTCCAAAAACATGCTAAATAAAGTGAAAGCAGAGAGGAACAGCCTCAATCCGGAAGTGGTGACAGAGTTGGGACAGTCTGGGAATCCTTGGTGCTGCTCCACCACTCCATTCAGAATCAGCTAGAGGCTTGCAGCGGGGAGACCCTGTGTGCCCACTGCCATTTAGAATGAGCAGCCCCTGCCTGTGTGCCCACTGCCATTTAGAATGAGCAGCCCCCGCCGCTGCAAGGCGGTTGCTCCCAACTGGCTCCCGGCTCCGAAGTGCTGACCAAGGGAGAAGTCCCTGCCTGCTTGATCCTCCTCCACATTGCAGGGGGACCCTGTGGGTGGCACGTGCCTTTCCCTCAGCAAGGATTAGTTCCTGGCTCACTCATCAACACCTCCAATCCATCCTCAGGTGTGGTGGTGGGTAAGTCCCTGTCGCCCCAGCTGGGCTCATACAGATGCTCCCAAGAGCGGTGCTCGCAGAGTGTGGCAGGCACGTTCGTCCCTCTCCCCGCGCAGGCAGGCGGGCTCGTTTTGCTGACTCGCGGTTTGAGCCGAGTCCCCCCGAGACATCACGTGCTCCACATCTGCCAGCAGAAGTGTCTCATCCAGCAAAAATGTCAGACTGTGCCCAAACAGGAAGCACCTGGTGCTGGTGGGCACCCCGGGTGCCCAGAGGGGTGAGGGCACTGGGATAACTCATTTCCCCTATGAGCAATGCAAAGTGCTGACAAAACTTACCCCAGCATTGCCCGACACATCCTTTGGGAAAGCTCTGCACAGCCCACGGAGCTCCCTGTCCTGCCAAAACCAGACCCTCCCCAACAGAGCCCCAGCTCCCAGAAGCAAGGATACAACTGGATAGGACAACCAGGAAAACAAGACCCTGACACACACACATTCCCAAACATCACACAACTCCTATTTTCTCTGTTAAAACTATTTTTCTAGTTGGATGAGAACATGACAAGTGTATCCATTTTCCTTGGTAAGGTAAGAACTTCAGAGTCACGCTGCAAATGGCTGTGGTTTGAGTTTCTCTGGCAGCTCCCAGTTCCAGCTGCAAGGCTGTGCCATGAGGAGAGATGGGGATAAAGGTAGTCTGGGGCTGGGCTTGACTCTGGCTTTGAGGTTCCTTCATAAAGTCCTTAGCCATTTCCACTGGTGGGGGAATGAAGAACAAACACAAGCTGAACACACTTAAACTAAACCAATACACACGGTCCCTGCAGGCCAGGAGCCTTTCAACCCCGGCAGCAGCTCTGCATCAGCAGGGACTGTTGCAGGAGAGCAGCTGTTTGGGATGGGAGACTCTAGCGTCCATCACTGATGGATCACCACTGGGCACCATACACAGGGAAAAGCGAACAGCAGCCTGTGCTGCTCCATGAGCCCTTCCCCAGCCCTGCAACCTGAAGCAAGCAAGAGGATGGCACCCAGGCTTCAAAGTCACCACAGCCGGTGGGCAGGGACATCCTTCCTGGTGCCACCATTCCCAGGCACATTTACCCACAGCCCGTTCCTGCCCTGCCACCTCCAGAAATCCAGGCGAACAGCCCCAGCACTGCCTAGGACAGAGTGTGATGGGTCACTCTTTGCATTTTTCAGCAAAACAGCTGCTTTCCCATCCAGGAAACCATGGTGAACCACTCATGGGAACCAGCAGAGACGGAGTTAAGTGCTGCAGTTAACCCCTGTCTCTGCCTTTCCTGACCAGTGCCCACCACACTCCAACCAATGCAGACAGATCAAATCCTGCTTAAAATAACCCTCCCAGTTAGACATCCTCCCACAGAGAGGATGGGGTCATCTACCATAAACTTGTCCAGTGGTGCCGCAGGCTGGCACTGAGTCCCTCCACCCGCCACACCATCCTCCTGGGGACCAGGACGGCCAGGAAGGGAAACGGGATGTCTCATCCCAGCCCGGACACACAGCCCACAGCAGTGGCTGGTCTGAGGGTGTCTCACCACCCCTGCCAGGAACTGGCGAGGCCACATCAACGTGCAAACAGGCTGAACCAGGCTCTCCAAACCTCAAGTCAGGCACAGCTCCAGGTCCCAGTGTGGCCAAAAGGTCTGCCGGGGAACAGCTTGCCCACGCTCGGGAATGACACAAGTTCCCAAGCAGCTGGTCCACAGGAGCTGCACATGTCCCAAAGACAACACCCCTGGGTGGTACAGCCAGAAGCTTTGCCTGGCAGGGGGAAGAGCTCAGCAGCGTCCCCATGCTCTCAGTGAGGGGAACAGGCGGGTAAGAGTCTTCAGGTTCCAGCGGTCTGGACACCACATGTTGTGTTTGCAGAAGCAACACCAGGGATGGCTGAAAGCGTGACCTCCAGAGCAGGCTTCTAGGATGCCTGGGACAGGTCAATCCCTTCCTGGCTTTCTTCAGAACACAATCGAGGAGGAAAACACTTTTTCTGATCTTCTCACACTATCAAATCTCCGCTCGAGGCACGCTCAAGGACTCATGACCACGATGTTAACTCCCTTGCACTTGGATGATACATCCAGGGAGATAAGGGACAGTTTCAGAGCCCTGAGTATGACCATTTGTTGGAAGGCGCAGTGCAAAGCCATCGCTGTGCCATCCAAGAGGCTGGCAGAGGGGCCGCAGCACAGTCCAGGTGGCTGCACGCTCACCAGTGGCACAGGGCAGGAGGAGCTGTTTGATGAGGAAGGAGAAAAAATTAATTGAGGTGTCTTGGCCGCAGAGGGATTTATCTGACTCTCTGCTCCTAGCCCAGCACAGAAGCAGGAGCACATGGGGTGGACAACAGTTCTGATGTAGAAGGACAGCCACTTGTCCACGGGTCCTCAATGAGGATGAGGGCAGACCTCAGAAGACAAGAATTATAGGGGATGGAGGTTCACTCAAAGATGCTGCTCTTCACAAGTGGGGAGATGCAGAGGCCAGCTTCCTCTTGGTACCAGTCAGCATGGCAAAGACCTTGGGGGACATCTGGGCAGCCTGCCTTCACACATGGTCTGTGAAGCAGAGATAAGCCTTTCTTGTTCACCTCTGCTCCTGGGAACTAGTCCTGGCCTGGGAGGCTGCCAGGACAGGAGTTCTGCTGGAGCTCAGAGACTGAGCTTTATCTGAGATGATCTAGGCACACACTTTCTCCAGGACAACATCCATTTGAGCCTGTTCCTGTGAGCACAGCATAGAGCTTTGTTCCCAGAAGCAACCACCAGGCAGCAGGACTCTTCCCGCTGGGCCCTGCACAGGCAACTGGAAACCCAGAGGCCCCTTCCAGGACAGAAACAGAGGAGAAACTCCTTCTCTAAAACTCTTCCTTCAGAACCCAAATCAGCATTTACTGTAGAGCCAGTAGTTCCTTGCCAGACCTCCAGACCCGACCCACAAAGCCAGTGATGCCATCACAGGCTGCACGTCCTGCAAGCGCCCTGCCAGTGACAGGTTTCCCTGGATGCTGTGCTGGATGAACCCCCTCAAAAGAACACATTTCTTAGCAAAGCATTTGAGAGGAAGAAGGCATGAGGTGCAACAGAACTGTTTGTTTTATGGATTTCAACCTTCCCCTCTCTGAAAACAAGTTGTTTTGCAATGACAGTTCAAGCTTGCTCCCTTCAAAAACATCAAAGGAAAATACTTTAGCCTCTCTGCCTTTGTTTTTCCTTTCACTCAGCCTAAAGTGCTCTCGGCTGCGACCGGCTTCCCAAGCAGCCTCTCGGCAGCCACGCAGCCTCTCCCCACCGGCATTTCTCACTTCTCCCTCACTGCTTCCCTGGCAGCCTCAGCACCCCAGGCAAGGCAGAGGGAGAGGTTTCCAAAGAAGTTTGCCCCCTTCTAAACCCTTCCCTATAGGGCAGAGAGCCGCGAGAGGCTCGGGACAGGAGAAGTGAGCCGGCTCACGTCACCTTACCTCAGAGAGCTTGACACGTCCCTCCAGGAAGGAGCAGTCGGCAGCATTGTGGGTGCAGATGTGGCGGTACTTGCACCAGTGGCAGGGGAAGGAACCGTTCACACAGGACAGGCAGCTGCAGAGAGAGAAAAATAGGCAGCATTAGGGTGATGGCAAGGCAGGTTCCACTGGAGCACTTCTCAGAATGCTTCAGCAGGGCAGCATCCAAAGGCGATCCTTGGGTGGGAAGAGCTGCCCATATTTGGGGCTCAGGCTGTGCACTGTCAGGCTGGGATGGGAGATGCCTGCACAGCCCAGACCTGGCTTTGCCCATGGCAGGGCAAGGGGAAAGGGCCTTTCTGATATCGCAGGGCTTGTGTCTCAGCCAGATCGGCCACGATTCCTCCTCCGCTTGGCAGGCTGACCCTGCCCGCCCCACTCCTGGGCGGGGGCTGAGCTCCAGACTTTGGGAGCTTTATTTGGGTTCACTGAAAGGCGATTTTAGCAAGAGGCAGCAGAACAAGGGCTCTGCACCACAGGGGAACAGGGGAGAAAGGGCCAGATTAATGCACGCTCATTGAGAGGAAAATTATAACTGGCGAAAGGTTGGGTCAGATTAACATTTCAGGACTGTAGCGCCTTTCAGCCACTCACAATAGGTTGTGTGTGACCCCCTCCCTCAGCCCCCCTCATCCTCAGCCCTCGGCAGTCGCGCGCGTGCGTGTGCTTCCACTCTCTCCCGCCCCAGAAGCTTCCATTTCTCTCCCCAGCCTCCTCTCCCGGCTCTTTGTGCAGTGGGATCATGGTGTCCATTTCTCCTGAGGAATGGAGCCTCTCCTGAGGCTCCTGAGCGTGCTGGGAGTCCCATGCTCTGCTCTGCACCCCTCTTACCAAAGAAACCAGTCCAAGGGACCTGATGCCTCTTCCCAGCACAGGGTGGGACATACAGAACCCCCTCCTTGAGCAACC
The DNA here is from genome assembly GCA_013396935.1 of Baryphthengus martii. NCBI lineage: Eukaryota > Metazoa > Chordata > Aves > Coraciiformes > Momotidae > Baryphthengus > Baryphthengus martii. The sequence continues at coordinate 223,012 of VWZK01002413.1, read as the reverse complement.
ATTCACACGAGCAGTGCTCCAAGTCTGTCCCCTTGCTAAGCCCCTCTAAAAGCACACTGTCCCAGCACCATAAAGTATCCCGGTTTGCAAGTGCAGGGGATCCATCAGACCCCCACAGCTGCAGGGCACCTTTCGGGGCTTCACGCCTGTGAGGATGGAAGAGGCTGAGCCCTCCCCAGCACGCTGTCCCAGGGCAGCAGTGAGCTAGCTCCCGCATTAACGCAGCGAGCCTTCCCAGAGCAGCATGTCTTGTGTAGCTCAATAGCCCAAGCTGCCCTCCCAAGGAAAAGGCAGGAGAGCTGCTGAGGCATAAGGTCGAAGGCAAGAAAATAATCAGCCTGGCTTACCAAAAAAAAAAAAAAAAAAATGTTGAGGGGAAGGGGGTGGGGAAGCACCAGCACCATTTTTCTATTTTTCTCCCTAGAAGGCACATACCTGCTCTCACTGATCTGAGCACAAACAGGAGCAGGTCCAAAGCAATTATATTTAAACAAAGGCAGGATCTTCCCCTGAACACAACTCTGGCAGGAGGCAGGCAGCCCTACCCAGCCTGATCCCACTTCTAAATCACAGCCACCTCTCTGCCTCTAGCCCCTGGGAAATGATGGGGAAAGCACAGCAGCACTGTGCGAGGTGGCGGAAAGAACACCCTCCAGGAGAGGCAGATGCTGGGGTGGCAGGGCCTGGCACACCGAATCCCTCACCCTCTGGCAGACGTGTCACTTTGGAGGTGTGGGGACAGCACTCAAGGGAGTCACAACAGTGGGCAGCACAGGGTGCTGGCAGCTCAGGGTGCTAATGCACACCTAGGGCTTCGCAGGGCCACCCTGCCCTGGCGTGTCACCCACCAGTAGACATACAGCAAGAGCTCCCCAAAATCCATGTGCACACACTAAGGAAATATTTAATTAAGCTGCTTGCAAAGGGGGCTGGAAGTCATTTCCATGTTTCACTCACATTTTCACTTCCAAATGAACAGCCCTTTTAGCTTTACCCACAAATATGCTAATTGAGATGCTCCTTATGCAAATATATGCAATTTTATTTCAGCTGTAGAGATTCAACTTAAAAGCAGAGCCATAGCCTCCTATCTCTGGTTGCTTTGATGAAGGGAGGTGCAGAGGGTGGGGGGAGCGGGGGACACAAACAAAGAGAAAGAAGCAGTGACTGGTGGGTCGGCAAATCCAAGATGTGGAAGTAGCAGGCAGGGAAAACGTGGGTTAATCCTCATGGAAATAGAGAAACCACGAAGAGGTCAGTCAGAGATGAGCTGTGATCCAAGTAGTCATCAGTCCTAAGTCACATGCTGGGGCATAACCATCAACCCTCCCATGAAATCAGCCCTCCACAAAGGAGAGATTTTGCCCGCCATCAAGTCTTTCAGGGTGTGCAGAAGGACTCCCTCATCCTCTCTCCACCACCTCACATGACTCATCAAAGCAGTCGGTTGAAGCACCTGGAGTAGCTCTGCCATAGGCACCCCAGCTCCCAGAGCTGCAGCTCCTCTCTGCAGTTCTTCAGGGCCAAAGCCTGAAGGTCTTGGCTATTTCAAGACCCTCCTCACCTCAGAGTCTCCTTTGCCACTGAAATACTGCAGGTTGCAGTTGGTCTACTGGTCTCCACTTGCCAAAGGATCTAAAGCATCTCAGGTTACCCTTCACATATGCCTCCTACTCCAGCCTCCCTGGTTGCTTCTAGCTTAACTAAGCCATTTCTAAAGGCCCATCCTCTGAGACGGTTTTCACACTCTCCCTTCTGCAGAGACTGTCCATCTGCCATAAGGACATCAAGCACCACTGTGAGCGCTCACCACCGCACATCTCGCTCCACAGCATCTTCACTGCATTTAGAGCCTGCCTGGATCAGCACCCTCTGGCTGGCCAAAGACTCTGGAAAGGTGCCAAGCAAATCTACATCTGGGTGCTTGTAACACAGTGAAATCCAATTTCTAGTCTTCCTCAGTCCTGCTGGCCTCGGCACATCTGAGCTCCCTGCAGGGCAGAAGCAGGGATAGGGCCCCCTGGGTGCAGGTCAGGCTGGGTGGTGTGGCCGGGGCCATATCCCTGGTGTGTCCATGTGTCGCTCCTGCCTGTTCCTGACGCAGGAGGAGCAGGTTGCTCGGCAGCACGATGCCATCTGTGCCGTCTCTCTCCTTCCCACGGTCAGGCACTCTTCCCTCGTCACTTCTTGCCTAAGAGGCTTTCATCACTCCTGATAATTAGAGGGAGGCTCTACTTCATGTGTTGAAGTTCCCCTCCCTCCCCGAAGCGTGCCAGAAGTGCAGGAAGCCCAGTCAGGCAAAAAACTGATGCTGAGGGTGCAGCCCAGGCATGGACCCACAGCTTGCTCCCCATCTGCCTCCTCGTCAGCCCTGCCAGGGGCCAGGTGGAGACGAAGCCCAGGCAGGGCAGTGGGAAGGGGGTCAGACCCACTGGCAGTGCCTGCCTTGCCTCCTAATGTCCTCATGCAAGAAGAGTGACACCAGTCCCAGAGCTGCATTTCAGGATCACTCTGTGCAAACTGCTCCATCCCAAAGCAAGTCCCAGCTTACTGCCCGACTGCAACCTCCCCGAGAGAGAGCAGGCAGCCCTGCAGGCAGCAGGACAGTACTGCCCACCTCTGAGTGACCCAGGGGCAAATCCAGAGCAGAAGGCACCTCCAACTGCCACGGTGAGGTTGCAGATGTCTCCACACTCGATCCAAAGCGATGCTGCAGCTGATGGGAAGCACAAGAAGCAAGCAGCGCCAGATCAAGCTCCTCGCTCACTCTCCTTCCGGCGCTGCCAGCCCCAGGAGTGCCACACGCCCGAAAGAGCCCCGAGCTCCTCAGCATGCTGAGTGGGGAAGGCAGAAAACAAAAGTGGCATCCACAGGGTTGAGATTAGCCTGAGCAGCAAACTCAAGGGACAGGGGTTGCGACTGTTGCGCACGCGTTCGTGCACACGCACAGACACTGAGGCTTCTTCCATGGAGCAGCATGTTCCTGAAGGAAGGACATGGGGCGAAGGCCAGGGAGGAGGGACATGGGCAAGTTGAACGGCACTAGGAGCAGAGCAGGGGTGGTTCACCAAGACAGGAAATGATAAACACGGTGCTGATGGAAACAGCATCTGCGCGCACCCAGTAGAGTCTGCCTGCGAGCCCCCCAACTGCTCTGCAGACCTCCTCTTGGCAGGAGGATGCATCCTTAGCGAATACTCTGCTCCAGCACAGCCTGCATCTGCAGCAGCAGCTGTCAAGGGTGAAGGGCTGAACCGCAGTGCTTTGGGCTTTATATCCATCTCTCTGTCCCAGGGAGAGGGGGAAATCCTGCAGAGCGGGGGGAACAGATGGTCAGAGACCCCCAAGCCTCTACATGGATGGTGGGATATCAGCTCTCACCTCTCTCAATCCCTGCCCATCTCGATTTGTTTCTGCTCTTCTTTTCATGTCAGCCTGATGTTTTTCCTTCCCTGCTGGGTTTTGCCACTGGCCTCACTCACAGGGTAGGGGTTGAGCACACAGACCAGCTGCAGGGTGCTCCAGGGCATCCACCATCACACTGGCTGGAGGGTGCAGAATCAGGCCTTGTTTTTCAAAGTAATTCACTTGAAACAACTTCAGTTTCCTCCCTTTAACAAAACACACCACCAGGCTCTACCAGCCCTCCTCATGCACAACAAACGTGACATAAACCAGGTTATCCCGAGTGGTCTCTGGGGCCATCCTAGAGGATCTTCCACCTGCCCCAGTCCAGGTATACACAAGGTATCTGTTACGGCCTCGCAGCTCAGCCGCGCTAACTCAGATACACTCACTCAACTGCTTGCAGCCATCTGTCCATGCCTTTGACAAGAAAGCATCTGTAAACATCTGGAAACGAGCAGCGCTGGGTCAGTGCAGAAGCATCCACACTGTGCGCAAGCAGCCAGAAAGGCAGCAGTGAGGAGTCCAGTGGCATAAGGACTGGCATTGTCCCACGGGTGCCAGAGGGTGCCTCGGCCATCAGTCCAGCCCAACCCTGCCCTCCTGACACTGCTCTGCTGCTTCCAGCCCCTGGGACATGCATTAAAATCCCATTTACTTAATGGAGGCTTACAGGGAAACCCTCACCTATGGGACAGGGCCACAGCAGAGCCACATCTCTCCAGTCAGGAGGAGTCAGAGCTGCTTGGCATGCCTGCCCCTTGTTCCAGCTTCAGAGAAATTCAGCACCCCACAGCTGATGGGACCCAGATGTCACAGTTGTCACTGTAGCGAGGCCCAACCATGAGGCTGGTAGCATCATGACCACCTGCTGGATAGGAGACACAGCGTGGGCGTGCACCAACACAGGTTTCCAGGCTGCTCGGATCCACTCTCAGCATCAGACCTGCTGACGTGATTTTTCCCCTTCCCCTGTGCCACCATCTGGATTTTTGCCTCCACACTGCAATGGCTGGTCACATCATGGAAGTCTAGTGATGCGCTGGGCATACTGGTGCTCAAAGAAACGGCAGTACTGCAAAACCTACACACAGCATCTAAAGAAGCATCAAAGGCTTTTACCATCTTCCCATCCCTCTCCACTTGCCAGCACCTTCCCCACAGCCACGTTCTCCAAAAAGCCAAACTGCAACAGGATTTACAGAGCAGAGTTTCCAGAGGAGAAACCCAGAGAGCAAACATGAAAATAGCAAGAGGAAATACATCTTGATATTCTCTGGAACTGCTCGTTGGCTTTCTGGCAGGATTTCCCACTCATCCACCTCGTCGGCAAGCGTGGGCTCTGCCGGAGGCAGGCAGGGAGCCTGGTGTTATGTCTTTATCTTGAATGGGGACTCATTTCCCCACAAATCTTTGAAGACGGAGTTTAACACTGACAAAGACGACCTCAACATCTGCCTGCGCACGCGCTGGACACAGGCTGATTCATTAGAAGATCAAAGGCATTGAGCATTCTTTAAATGCCGGCACTTGATCGGTACCCCATAGGAAACCCTCAAGAGCACCCAACTCTGTCCCTGCCATAGGGATTTCCATCCTGTCTCCCACCGGAACCAGAGCATGTCCCCAGGAGCTGCAGAAAGCCTGCGCAGGCAGCCCTGCTGCCCAGCTGGCAGTGACCCTCAGCCACTCACGTCCTCCTTTGCAAAGGGACCCATTTTTCTGTTTTGACCTCCAAGTTTCCACTCCTCTGTTCAAGGCATCTCTCATAGCTCAGCCAGAAGCATAAGTCTGATGGACAGTCCTTAGAAGGACTGTCCATCAGGCTTCCCTGCCTGATGGACAAGTCCTTAGAAGCAAGATGCCCAAAAGACGTCTCTGTCTGGAAACTCCTGTCCAAGCCCCACAGGAGCCCTGAGACAGATAACGTGTGGTACACCAAGCTGGGATCTCCAGAAGCTTGTCAGGTGCCCCTGCTAAGCAAGTAATGGAGCCTCGGAGAGGGTGCGAGTCCCAGACCAGGGCTGTCATGGACCCTGCACGGAGAAACACCCCAGGAGTCAGTGATGCTGGTTTGCTACAAGGACAGTCTCATCGCACTGGGTGACACTATAAAGCCCCACAATAACAGACAGGACAGCAACAGGGCTCTAGCTGGAAGGCACCCCTTCGGCCTGGGCCACCACAAGGCAAACATACAAGCAGCGCAACCTTCTCTGTACTCCTCCATCCCTGTAGCAGAAGGGATTAGACACATATTCCCTTCTGCAACCCCTCCCTGGACCAGTCTGCTTCCAGTAATCCTTGAAAAAGCATCGGAAGAAGAGTTTTGCAAGGCAGAGAGAAACAAGAGAGCCAGAATGCTCGCATTGCAGCAGGATCAGCCCCACAGCCTCCAAAAGGCCTTTGGCTGTGAGATTTGCTGATGTCTTTCCAGATGTTGCCCGAAAATAAGAAGGGTCAGACTCTCTCCAGTGCACATGGTGAAGCTTCACTGGCTTCCCTGGAGCTACCCCAGCTGACACCAGCTAAGAGCTGCCTTATAATCCTCTCATCTCTCCACAACCATCTGAAAAATCTCACCTAAACATTTTTGTTCCTGGCTGAGAAATGATTCAACACTCAGGCCTCTGGCTTCCAACCTAAGCAAAGCCACCCAAATATAAAAAGAAAATGTAATGCACAGTGATCAGAGATGTCCACAGGAAAAACATTAGCCTCGTGGAAAAGCGTATTGCTCCTAATACAGAATTTATCAGGCTGACGTATAGATTTTCTTCCACAAAATATGAAACCTGGATCTGAAAGGCTATTAACTTTGAAGAGATCCATTAAAGACGTCTGTCTGCAAATGGTATTTAGAAGTATTGCATCATCTGAGGTATTGTCATGCTCTCTGGCTATGACTCGACTGCAGGTCACATAGTTAAAACTGCCTCTAAACCCTAAAATTCTTGACGTAAAGAAAATAATAATAATGTTCACCAGCCTAGAACATGGACTTTTCTATCAGCTCCAACCGGAGCCCATAAATATTAATGCATCCATAATTAGCCTTTTTAAATAATGCATCCAAAATTAAACATCAACGCAGTAATAAATNGTGGGGGGTGTAGGGTGTTGTGTGTGTGTGTGTGTGTTGTGGTTTTTTTTCTCCTCCTGTGTCAGCCACATAAAATAAAATGCCAATTCCCTCACCACCTCTTCCCGCTGGACCAAAATGCTGGAGCCCCGATTAGACCAAATCCGATGCCATTTGTACTTAAAAGCCTTCTTTCTTTCATTTAGAAAAATAAAAGTCACATCTGCTTTTTGATTTGCAAAATAATGACACGCAGTCAGCCCGAGCCAAAGCTGAGCTAATGTTATTGAAACCACACGACGTGAAGGGAGACAAAGCTCATCTCAGGAGTCAAGGTGAGGGAGAAAGTCAAGTTTGCAAAGTCTCTCCTCCTTCGCCAGCAGAGCACTCGCAGGAGCCAGGACTCGCATTTTGTGCAAAGAGCAGGCAGAAATCCCTGGGACGTGGGAGGTTTGCAGGGGCTCTCCTCTGACGCATCCCCCTCGGAGCTCACTGCAGGTACCAAGGCACTTGCATCTCACCTGCTTTTCCCTGATCAAAGTGGAAAATCCAAACAGGCTTTGGAGGAGCAGCCTGCAGCGGAGCCCCCAAGCCAGGCTAGACACTTTGCAAAAAGCTGTCCAAAAGAGATCACTCTGTATTTGCTTATCTATAATTACTGATCAGCTGGAGCGCTACCATCCATGGGAGGTTTCTGGCAGGGTAATGAAATCGCTTGCATTCTTGAGCTCCAAATTCTTTGCCCTAACACACCCCAGCATCTCCTCCAACGTTCCCACAGCAGAGTCATCTCCCCATCTCTCAAGCACACTTCTGCAGCTCCTATCAAGAGCTCACTGTTAGAGGCTTTAGACACCCTGCTCAGAGAGCACATAAACAATCCACACCTCCTCTATTTTATCACATGCATATCTCAAACTGCCTAAAAACCTGTACGTGGAGTAGATTTCACAGCAGCCTGACAAGAAAGCAAATTCACAATTACTTCCAGTTAGGAAATTCTTGGGTAAATGCCTCAGGATACACAGTATGTTCCATCCCATGTTGCTATAACTTTCCAGCTCACTCTCCAGCATGCCTGGGAAGCAGGTATGCAGGAAAACACAGACTTCTCCTTGTACATTGCCAAGTCACTCCTATTAACTGTTTCCAGGAATAACAAGATGCTTGGCATTTTTGGTCACATGGATCGCTACAGTCTGCAATGCAGTAAACTCGTTTTTTCTTCAAAGCTTTGCCAAACCCAAAGGCCTGTTTTTAAGTGAGGTTCTGCCTCGATGCTACACGTTCCCACACGCCCAAACCAACTGTGGCTGCTCTGGTCACTGTCTCAGTTTACAAGGGCAAAAGGAGGAGGTTTCTCACTGCAAACACCACTATACTCGTCTGTCCTTTCCTCTTGCAACATCAGCACCCACAAAGCCGAAATCTTGCTCTCCCAGTCTCACTCTGCCCCACCAATCTGTTCCCAGAGCATGCCCATGAAGCCCAGGCCACTTACGACTGATGGACGCTGCAGTTGTAGAAAACAAAATCCACAGAGGCAAACTTCTTTCCCGTTTCCTTAGATTTCAGGTAGAGCTTCACCACTCGCTTGTCTCCTGGAGAGATGCAGGCAGAAAAAGGCATCAGAAAGAACAGAGAGCACAGCCCAGCATTCATCCCGAGGCTTGTAAAGGGCTGGAGAGAGCTGAGCATCATCACTCAGCTCAGTTAACTAACAAAATCCCCCAAATCTGGCAATAAAAAGCGTTCACCCACCCCAACACTGACACCAAATTGGCTAGCAGAGGCCAAGTACATACACCCCTGAGCCCCTACAGCCAACAGCAACCTGCTAGTGTGGAGGCAGGTGCCTTGGGTTGTACTGGAGATACTGAATGGGAGATTAACAGTTCCGGGGTCAGCAGAATGTCCCAGAGCCCGTGGCCACCTACACCATATCTGCTCAGGAAGGGTTCATAGATGGGAACAAGGTCAGGGTGCCCAGGACTGGTGCACAGACAATTACAGTGTCAGCAAGCAGTTGTGCCCATGGCTTGGAGGATACCAAGGACCAATTCTCCATGAGCAGCAATGTCCTTCTCTTACACGCCAAGAATCCAACTCAGGTCCTGCTCATTATCTGTCTGCGGGGCAACAAGCGGGACAAGGCTTGTCTCGGGCTTTCTTTCTACCCCAGGGCACAAGCTCACCACGGCCCCTGGTAATGGGGATGACATCCTTGGCAGAAGGAGAGCTGCAGTAGATCTTCCCATCTTCAATGCGGCTCTCGGACTCGGTGAAGTCTTCAAAAGAGCAGTTGACTCCTGCTGAGAGGTCTGGGACATTCCAGGCCTGCAGGACCAGCTAGGGACAAGAGACAAGAGCATTAACATAGTAAACTAGCACAAAAGACTCCTCTGTGTCTGCCAGGTGTAAGAACAGCCAACAGAAAAGACCAGGGGTGGAATCCCTCCTCTGCCACCCACACCTGGAGAGGAGACCTGCTACAAGCTTTCACAAGCAAGCCCCATCCATGAACTCGTGGTGTTGATCACTTCTCCCAAGTAAATAGTAACTAACGACAGGACGAAAGGTGATGGGTTTAAATTGTGCTAGTGGAGGTTTAGATGAGACAGTAGGAAAAACTTCTATACTGAAAGAGTGATGAGGCATTGGAACACACTGCCCAGGGAGGTGGGTGGAGTCACCATCCCTGGAGGTGTTCAGAAAACAGGTAGACGTGGCACTTCAGGACATGGTTTAGCAGTAATGATAATGTTAAGCAGACGGCTGGACTTGATCTTAGAGGTCTTTTCCAATCTTAATGATTCCTGTGATTCTGTGACCTCCCCTCTGTGCAAGGAGCACATATTTAAATGGGTTAAAAGACAGAATGACTCACAGTCTCTCGTCCTCTACCCTCAACCATACCACAAGCCATTATGCCTCACCTCTCTACAGAGACCAAGCACAGCATCAGAGCTACGGAGTGTTTCACGGAAAAGCACCCGCTCCGGCAGAGCCAAGGAGGGGAGGAATCCACCTCTTCCTTTGCAAATTCACTCCCAGGGTCAGCAGTTCTCACTTTACAAAATGCTTGCCTTATTTCTAATTGGAATTTTTCACAGCTTCCAGCCATTAGTTCTTGTTATGCCTTTCCTTGATAGATTAAAAAGCCCTTTAGTCCCTGATATTTGCTCCTTGTAAAGGCACTTATACTCTGTAATCAAGTCACCTCTTAATCTTCTTTTTGATAAGCTAAGCAGATTGAGCTCTGGAAGTCTCTCACTGCAAGGCATTTTCTCCAGCCTTCAACTCATTTACATGATGTTTATGGGAGGTTTTGAGCCTCTCCCTTCAAAAGCTGGACTCCAGGCTGAGCGCAGCATCCCTGTGTTGACCATGCCAGACCCACACACAGCATACTGCCATCAGTCAGGAAGATAATGACCCCAGAGGTGACAATACCGCCCAGCACCCAGCTTCACTCAAGGAGCATCGAGAGTCCTGCGGTGAGGGCTCATCCCTGGGCACCCAAGAGCTCAGCTCAGACATTCAACCTCAAGACACTGAGTGAATGCCTGTCTTCTCCCTCCATTCTAAGTTTAGACTCGGCAATATCAAACCTTAATTTCTCTGCTAAACCAGCCTCGCTCAAACACAACTGCTCTGAAGGAAATCTCACCCTGCACCAACTCCCCAGTTCCCAGCAGCCCAGCAGGTCCTATCTGCAGCCATCTCACATTTATCTCCACGTTACCAACAAACATTAGCCCCTGCAAAAGCATTTTTGAAATCGTTTCCATCCGGTGACAGCTCCCCTCTGATGAAGGCTTTTTGACATCTGCCACAGAGCCAGATCTTAATCAACTTAACACGTGCTTTATCAATATTGTTTAACGCTCATTTTTAACCAAAATGTTGTGTTGTACCAGGTAAATGCCCTGTAGAAGCCTAAAGACATGACATCCCCACAGTCTCTCTTCTAATTCAAGTCATAATTTCCTCTAAGAGCAAAATGTGGCTTGTTTGCCATAAAACCACATCGACTGGCATTAATTATATTTCCATCTTTAAATCTTTATCAGTTGTGTCCTGCATCAGCTTTTTCCCTTTAGTTTTTCTAAACCTGACATCAAACTAAGCAGTCTCTCACCATTTGGTCCTTTCTGCACCTGGGCGAAAAATTGAGTATCTTTTCTGTTTCTAGGGCTTTTCTTAACATACACTTATTTATTACGAAGTCCGATTGTTACAAAAATCCACAGGCCACAGACCTCTTTTAGGACTCCTGAGTGCCAGATATCCAGGCACAGCAGTTTTCAAAACTTTATTGCTAGAATATGCTGTTTCATATTCTCTTCACAGTTCTAATGGCCTGGAAAATACTTTGGAGAAGTCCATCATCCCTTCTGTCTGCACAGAGAGAGCAGCGAGTTGTGTATCGAGGTCTCATCCCAAAATATCTTCTGCAGGCCAGGGTCAGAGACAGGCTATTGAGCTAGACAGATCGCTGGCCTACAAATAGCATCTCTGATGTTGGTGTTTGCATTACAGAGAAATATTTATTGCTCAGTTATGTCTTTTCTGACTAATCATCAACCGGTTTATTATCTCCATCAAGAGGCCAGCCCTCATCAAGGCCCTGCACTTTGCTACGTTTTATTTGCCTCAGACTTCTCTGCCCCTTTCTCCCAACTTGTTGGACACTCATTAGTTATTTTTAATTGCCAACTCCCCAGCCATCCCCTCCAGAGGCTCAGGAGTTGGCTGGGGGGGACCGTAGGCAGCAGAGGTGGCTTACCGGGACCTCTGACATGGTGACCGAGATGTTCTTTGGCTGGACGGTGAGCTGGACACACTGCCGCAGGTCGGAGGCAAAGCGCTGGGGCTCGTCCGCTCGCTCGCACCGGTCCTTGCGTGAGCATCTGGAGGGGGATGAAACCACCATGGTCAGGAAGAGAATCTCCCAGGGTCCAGCGCTGGGCTGACACCACGGCAGGCAGACTCTTTGGCACAGAGGTGATGCCCAACTAGGGACCTTGGATGCCTGTGGACTATACAGGAGCTCTGCTTTCCCCTGGTGCCAGTACTGGGGATTTCTGGGGCTCTTTTATGTTCCTCATTTCGTACCGGCATAAAGATGCTGAACCTGTGAGTCCATGGGCTGGATTAGGGGGCCCTGCGGCAGCTGTACTGCACGTCGGGTGCTTGCGAGCACTGTCCAGGCATCATAGGAGGGGATGGCTGTCCCCTTGGACCACTCCATCGTCCCCTGGTTCAGGGCTGAAGTCCAGGAGATACATCCCCACAGAGACCAGTGGTGGGGACGGACACGGTTTGCAAACCGTGGTTTGCTGGCGTGGCCCTGGGGCCAAGCCTGTGTACTTACATGTTGTGGAGGACACACCAGCCGCAGTGGGGGTCTCGTGAGCCCAGGCACAGCTCGCAGCTCTCGTACTGTTCGCAGCTCTCCACCGGCACCCGCGTCACCTGTGGGGAACAGCCAGGGAGTAAGGGGGGATGGGCTGCGTGTTTCCCTCGTTGTCTCCATGCCTAGACTCTGCCAGAGATGGGACTTACCCTGGCCCACAGCTCCAGCCCCATTAGAGAGAAGGCAGCAGTGAGGAGCTAGCTGAGCCTTCCCATCACCCACTCCTCTCCCAGGCAGCATATTTTCATGCAACACTTCATCCCAGGGAGGCTTTTACCCCAACCAAGCTTCGTCTACCATTGTATCTTTGCAGGGTAGCAGGAGCACGCTGCGTAGGCTCCCGGCACTGGCCAGGCACCCTGCGGATGACGCAGCCCTGCTCCGAAAGGGTTACCAGTCCTTTATTAATTGCTCCTCCAGATTTGATTAAAATCCCCTCATTCTCGGAGCCCTTCGAGCTCTGTTACAACTGTTCATTTAATTACTTTCCACCAGCACTCTGATAACACTGAGCTGTAGTAGGGAAGAGAGAGGATTTTATTAAGGAGAGGGGAGGAGAAGATGGGGGACGGGAAGGGGGTGCAGGGAGCTGCCTACTCACCTGCCGTGAAGGGCTGGCAGCATGAGCAGCTGCCTGTGCCGACTGCGCTCATGCCTCAGTTTCCCCACTGCTGCCACGGGGCAGGGCTCGTTCATTAATTAAAATTTGCAAAGCTCTCTACCAGGATGTTCTCCCTCCTTCCAGCCCAGCAGGGCGTGTGGGCTCAGCATGATGCCTACAGGGCTGGGATATGGCTGGCCAAACAGTACCCTTCAGTTTGCATACCGATGAGGGTACCTGTAGCGTTTCCATTTGTTTGTCCCTGTCACTGCTTCAGGCAGGCAGTAGCGAGGGGGTTGGCAGCGGGTCACCCCCAGGCAGACCCCACACAGGCACATGCCAGCTCCCAGCAACAGTGGTGTCCCTTGAAGGAGATTCCCAGTCCAAGTCAGCATAACCACATCCCTGTCCAACATCTCCCCCACAGAGAGGAAGCTTAGCTGAGCCAGGCCTGAGACAGAAACACAGCCAGGGACAGAAACACGGCCCAGGACAGCTTAACGATGGAGCCTAAAAGCAGTTCTTGCCTCACCTGGAAAGCCGCAAGTTTCCTGTAGCAGAGCAGAAACCAGAGACAGGCACTAGGAGGAGGAGGGAAAGGGCTCTGCCATCCCCATGGGGCTGTCTAGACAAACCCAAGGCCCTACTCCAGCATCCTTCCCCCTCCCAAGCCCCTGGGCTGGCAGCCAGGAGACCTGTCAGGCTCTGAGCTCCACTGCAGTCTCACTCATACACACCTCTGCCGAGCAGAGGAGCAGGGATGCTGCAAACCACAAGCACACCATGTCCCAGCACGGCCATCCTGTGTCACCCCACTTGACACAGCGGCCATCCCTGCTGAGAATGGATCAAAAAAACGCCAACACTGTGGCATGAACTGTTTCACCCACTCCAGTACAGCCCATGGATGGATGAACTCCCACCAGCAAGCTCTCCTGCACGTTGTGGATGACACAAATGCTCTCAAAGCCAACCAAAACTTCCTATAGCGAGCGCCAACCACGTTGCCAGCACCAGATCTAGATCAGGTCTGTAGCTCCGGCTGGTGCAGCACGAGCAGCAGCAGGGACCGAGCCGTGCACATCAGGCTCTGGGCACACACCAGCCCTGTGACCTCTCTGCACTGAGGGGCAAAAAGCAGCCACCTCAGGAGAGAAAAAGTAGTTTGGAGCAAGGAGTTTCTGCCAACCTGCAAAAACCCTGCTCAGAAGGGGACAGCCAGAATAGAGAGGAGGTTTACAGCCAGCCTCTCGAAGCAACGGAAGGTCAGGAAGCCCCCAGTCCCCAGGGACCAGGAGGATTTCAAGCAGCTGCTGCTAACAACTGATGCCTGGAGCAAGGCCCCGGGGAGGAGAGGAGCAGCAGGGCCACAGACTCAGTGCGTCGGGGCAGTGTTTTTGCAGACAGGAGCAGGGAGGAGTTGCCTCCATGCCCTAGGACAGTAGTCCCCAGGCAACTCCAACCCCAGGAAGCAAAGGGCGGACCCTGCCGAGGAGCTGCGCTGCTGTACACGGGACCGCAGGCTAGAGAGGCAATGGGGGCTGCCAAGTCAGGTGAGCAGAGAGGTTGCCAACCCCTGCCCTTACCTGTTTCTCAGTCATGGCATAGATGTGCTGACGGTCAGGACTCAGCACCAGGTCTCGCAGGATGGAGCTGCCCTCATGGGCCACAACATTCTCGTACTGCAGCGCTTGGTGCTTCCTCTCAGCCGGCAAGTCCACCAGAATCTGTGGGGAGAGCAAGGAGGAGTGAGCACCGTCCCACATGCACCTCAGTCTGTACCCAAGGAGTGGGATGGAGAATGAGCCCGGTTAGGGATGTGCCCCTCCATTCCACACCAGTGTGGCCACACCACAGCCGCTGCAGCACAGCAAAGCAGCAGCCACTCTGCAAACATCCCAAACCTTTCTAGAAGACCAAACTGCAACGTTTTCCTCCCTTTTTTGCATTTGTCTGGTGAGTGTGCACCATGTTTATGCTGATGACATTCACCTCTTTCCAGGGAGGGAAGCTGCTTCCATGGTTCTCATGTTGCATCCCGCTATGTACCACCCCAGCTTCCCCTGATGCTGCTCAGCCCCAAAGCCCCTCCAACTTGCAGCATGGCACAGATGAGCCCCCAGCTTGCAGCAGGCTTCACCTTGCCACATCGGTACTGAAAGCAGCTCGCACGCCACACCACACCAAGCCCTGGCCAGGCAGGATGCTGTAGTGCACACAGGGAGGGCTCCCGTCTCCCCATCCATCAGAGGAAATGCTTGGGCTCGTGACCGGAGAAGTCAAGAGGGTCTCAAGGAAGCTGAGGGTCAACAGAGGTTCAGAAAGCGCCTTTGTTCCCTGAGCAGGAACGTGGCAAAGGCTTTAATCCCCTTACAGCTCACAATTACGTTAAAGCTTCTCCTAAGTACACCGGTTTCTGGCTGTACCAGCGATAACCACATCAGGAGGCATCACGGGTTGGAGGCACCCACTGAGCAGGAGCTAAACTTGGCTGCGCTACTTGCTGTAACCTGATTGCCACCTCTACAAACTAGAGCTGCTTTCTGCTGCTGCCATTGCTTGCAATACCCCCAGATTCAGGCTGCCCCCTGGCACGGAGCAGCCTCAGGGGAGATACTGCTGGAGAAATGGCTCACTGGTCTGGTCTGCTCAATGGGATGGGAGCCACATCAGTATCACATTCTGCAAAAGCCGCAGCAGCAGGCAGAGAAGCAGCGTGCCCAGCAAGACACTGTAAATGCTGCCCAGGATCAGCTCCACGCTGCTGTTGGCACACGCAGGCAGCCGGTCTGGCCCCCCCACCCACAGGACTCAGGATTTCCCCACTGCATGGGGCCAAATCCACCACTTTGCAGCACTCCCAAAACAAATCCCGCAGCCCTGCCCTGGTCATTGCACCCATTCCCACAGTCCGACACAGGCAGGCCCAAGCCCTTGTGCCCCCTATGGCAGCCACTCCAGCATCCCGGCCACCTCGTCCCGCTCCTGCAATAAATCACCACCGGCATTTGCATAGTTCCCAATCAGGAGGATACAGGACCGGGAAAGCAGGATCCCGGTGTGCAGCTGATTAGCATGGAAATGTATGCGGCTCACAAACAAACTGGGGCCCGTTTAATTAGAGCGGCGCCTTTGATTCACTGCCAGCCTCCTGCATGCACCAGCCCCAGATTATTTTTAGGCAGTTTTACAAAACAAATGTATTTAATTAAGAAAGAGACCCCTGAGCAACCAGAGAGCGAGGAGTCCTGCACAGTAGTGAGCAAAGGGGCCGCCCTCTCCGCAGGGGACAGGGCAACACAGCTTGTAGGGCCAGGCTAACTCTTGGGAGCCCACGGCACAGCCAGAAACCTGTATGTCCTGCCACAGGACTGAAGAGCCTTTGTCGTAACCCAGACTGGTCCTGCTACCCACCTGCCTTCCCAGCATCCTTGGCCAGACCCCTATACAGACTCTGCTCCCCATCACCCCCTTGCACTTTGGGTACCACTCTGTTCTGGAGAACCCAGAGATGCCAAAAGCCCATCCTAAAGCCTCTGTCTGTCCGTTTTTCTGCAGAGGAGGTCTTTCTGCTCAGGTCCAGAACCACATTTCCTCCTGCTCTAAATAACAGAGGAAGTCAAGTCCCAAATACCTGTAGTACAAGGCCACGTGGCACCCCCAGCCCTGTGGTACCCCGTGCTCAGTGATACCCAGATCACGTCCAGAGCCCAACCCTGCCTCCCTGCATTCCCTCAAGGTCGCTCCCCTCCTGGCTCTCAGCTGCTTCCCTCAAAAGCCCTGTCCAAGCCAGCTGTCCTGAGGAGGGTGATGGGGAGCATCCCCCCTGCCCAACAAGGCAGCGTCTCCCTCCTCACTACGGCAATGTGACAAATGCACCTTTCCAACCCTTTTATGGGCCACAGTTGCGGCACAGAAGAATCAATATAGTTTTACCCTGGTTCTAAAATAGATCTATGGCTGGATGTCGCGCTGGCAGTAATTTTTAACTAGCAGGGTAATTTCCCCATTACATTATTGCACTGCACAGTGCTGGGAAAAAGAAAGAGATGTATTAAAAAAAAAACCCACCAAAAAAAACCCCAACAGACGTGAAGTACTTCCAGTTAATTTGAGGCTCCACAAAGAACCTAAAAATACTCTCAGTAGTTAAATGGGGCTGGGACTCAGCCTGCCACAGATCAGGGTGCTCTGGAAGGAGGCACGGGACCACCCTAGGCATGCATACAAGGGAGAAACCCTTCCCTCTAGCACCTCTCCTCCTGCCAAGGATGCTCTATGAGTAGGTTATGGATTCAGGAAAACAAAATTTGGAAGACCTGGCAATCAAGTTGTTTTCTGGTTGGCCAAAAGGGAGGCTACGGAGGGAGTTTCTAAGTTAGCTCATGGTAGGCAATCCCATGCTGCTACTCCTCCTCAGCACAAGGAGATCATCAGAAAATAGATTCCAACGTCATCCCATGCCAGGAGGACCCCATGTCCCACAGTGCCCGCTGCCATGCAGCAAGAGGTGGGAACCCGGCACCAGGGCATTTCCAATGGGTTTAGCCTGACAAGAACCCACTCATCCTGGCTGGTGGGAAGTGGCGCCTGGGATGTGCAAGGTGTCTCTCATCTCTTACAGATGCCAGCAGGGACCACTTCCCCTCCTCTCCCCACATCCACAGGGTACCTGAGGGCAGGGGAAGAGGAAGAGGATGCAGTTTAATCAGAGTAGCACTCCCCACCCCCGGAATCACACTCCTTCCTGCTCACCCTGCCTACCTTCCCACCCAGGGGAAAAGACATTTACCAAAAATAAATAAATAAATAAACCTATTAACCTTTCTCCTCATCCTGACGCTGATATAATTACCCAATACTAATAATTACTCACACTAATTTCTTGCTCAGGATTCCTGCCCTCGCTCTTGTCTGCCTTGGGCTGGCTTCAGGCAGCAGCTCAGCAGCGCTGCCTCCTGCCAGGGGCTGGTGGGAGCCCCGGGGGGTGGATGGACCCCAGGGCCACGCCAAGGCGGAGAAACAGGAGCAAGGGTCAGCTTGTTGGACTGCTGCCTCATTCAGTAAACAGAGGGGACCAGAGGCAAGAAATTATAAGCTCCCTGCTGGGGTGAATCATCTCAAATCAAGCCCAGAGGCTGCTCTGCCAGGAAAACCACGTGCACACCCTCCTCATCCAAGCAAGGAGCTCACCCCATGGGGCAAGTACACAGCACAACTTCACTCTAAAGAGGAAAAGGTTTAAGATTTGGTCCCCCAGAAGCCAAGTGGGCTGGTGGAGGCAGCACGGGGCCAGGAGATGCAAAAGCATCTCAACCTACCAAGAGGCTTCTCACATCCCATGCCAGCCATGGAGAACCTCAGCAAAGGAAAAATGAGGAAAAAATGACGGCATGAAATGGTTCAATGCCTGGGCATCCCAGGTTGTGTAGCATGCCCTCACTTAGCAGAGGTAAAGTTCTCCCCCAGAAGACCTAGAGAGGGTTCCTAAGGGTGATCTTGGCTTGGCTGGAGAAGGGAGTTGCCACCCCATACAGGTTTTGGAAGAGGAGAGCACATCATCTTGAAGCACGCAATGGCGCAGGGTCATGGTTGGACAATAGCACCAGCCAGTCCTGCTGCAGCCCTGGTCCTGATGCTCCCTTCAGATCTCAGTTCCCCCTTACAAACCACGATGCTGGAGCATCCAAAAACTTCTGCAGGGTCCAGGTCCCACCACTGCCAGTGGTAGTGAGGAGCCACTGGCCTGAGGAGCTGTACAAGACAAGGCTGGGACCTGAAATCTGCATGAAAGGCAACAGGAAGCACTGGGAGGGCAGAGACAACACATCAGAGGAAAGATGGCTCCTTCCATTGCAATGTACTTGTTTCCCTGGGCAAGATTCCCTCCAGGCTTGTCCAGGTGAGAAGACACCTCTCCATAATCACTGCCTGACTGCCACTCACCAAACCACCAAGGAGAAAACCTCCCAGAGCCCTTATGGCCACCAGCGATGGGCACAAGGCAAAGAAAAGCATCTCCCCAAGGCTGCCTTTTAGAAAGACAGGCGACGAGAGGCATAAGGGCAGCAGCTGTGACCTGGCAGCCACCCAGTGCTGGCAGCAGGTCCAGAGGAGGACAGTAGCAGAGGACAGGGCTTTACAGCTCAGCCTGGACCAGGAATGCCAGGGAGAAGGAGGAAGCACAGCCGGAGAGGGAAGGCAGCTGCAGACATGCCAAGGCTGCTTTCGGATTTAACACGTGCCGGCAGCGGCCTGGCTGGGCCCAGGGGTGCTGGAGTGGGTCACTGGCTCCCCACAGGATCCAAAACACACTCTTGGGGGCACACGCAGAGGGTTCCCAAGAGACCTGGTCTCACCACAGGGGACACCCCCCAAGCCCACCACTGGAAAGATGGGGCTCTTCACCGCCCCACAGCCAGCCCCGACACAGGGCTCTCCCTCCCCAGCTCTTCATCTCCCCCCCTCCAGGCTCTCAAGCCTCCATCCTGGGTCCCAAGCGGTCCCCTGCAGACCCCTCCTCCGGGCAGAAGTGCTCAGCCAAGCTTTGTATTCTTATCTGTACAGGGCTGTGATTAATTCGCAGCGGCTGGCAGCAGCTACAAGAGGAGGGCGCTTTTGCCCGCCTGCCACACTTCAAAGGCAGGGACTTATCTGCCTGAAACACACTCCACAGCCTTTTCACGGAGACCTTTCCAGTTCCAGGGGGCTTGCACGGCACTGACGGGCGATGCGAAAGAAAGGCTTATTTACGGGAGTGCATTTCAAAGCCTCCCTGCTATCCTCTCAGCACTTGTTGGGGGAAGCTGAGAGTCCCCCAGCCCCAGGGATGTCCATCGGGAACAGAGACTGAGCAAGGGGGAGACAAGATGGGGCTGTAGGGAGAGGATAGTTGATCGAAGTCCTTGTCCCACCTTTGCCCATGCCCTAGTCCCCTCCCGCCCCACCCTCCTGCTAATGAGCATCTCCGCGGCACATCCCTGAGTAGGGAGAAGGAAAAAGCTTTGACAGGTGCAGAGGGCAGAGCTCAGCCCCAGGACCAAAACCGCCCCTTTCCCAGGCCACCACTGCTCAGAGATGAGGCACCACCAAAGCTCTGGGCTCCTGCAGCCAAACCAGCAGGTGAGCATCCCATGCTAATACTCCCAGCATTCTGCTTTGATTTTGGCACCATCCACCCAAAGGGCACAGGACAGAGCAAAGAAAACCAGGAGAGGAGTGGGTCCTGGCAGAGCTGACACCACAAACTACATGGTCAACTCCCAGAAGCAAGAGGACCCATGCAGCCCAGCTAGCCCAGGATGAAGGTGACAGCTGTCAGGTAGTGTCACAGAACACCCCGCTGACAAGCCTACAGACAGAAAGGGAGTATCCCATGTCCAGCTGGGAGGGCTAGTGGGGGATAGGCACCGCTCTGGGGTGCCAGCCTGCACTGCCTCTCCTGGCATATGGCCTGGGCTCACCCCGAGGCAGCAGGTGGTATGGATGGGGACACCTGCTGCCCTTCCACATGCTTCCCCTCACTAGCCATCCCCCAGGACCAGCAGTGCCAGCAGCTGCCACCCACATACCCCTCTCTGGTTTCCAAAGGAGAGTGAGGGGTTTAAAATGAGGTTTCCAGATCAGTTGCTCCTGACACACTCCTCTTCTTCTCACTCCAGGAAAGTGCAGGGGCTGCCCATCAAAATGAAGGGCCAGCAGCAGCTGTGGGGTCACAACATCATCTGTCCCAGGGGCCAGAGCCAGTGGGGATGGGGGGGCTGGGTACTGCTGGAGAAGAGGGCACTGGCATGCTGGGGAACAAGAGTGGGGAGGATGCAGCGGGGAGAAAACAGTGGCTCCTGCTGTACAGCAGGTTACCAAACTCTGGCATCCAGGGTGATGAGGACTTGCCTCTGATTTCACTCACATGTCAAGAAAATCTCCACCAGCAGAGCCCTGGCCATGCTTTACCTGGGCTCACCCTACGGCTGTTCTGTGCTGTGGGGCACTCAGAAGCAGGGGCAGCCTGCAACAGGGGCACAGGCAGGGCTTTGGGGATGCATCTCCTGACGGTTTGCGCCCAGGACTGGGAATAAGATGGCCTCACAGAAAAATCCCAGTAGAAACATCCCAGCTATGCGGGGCAGGCTGGCAGCCAGCACCCCAGCTACCTCCGCTCCCCGGCCACCCTCAGCCGGCCCCGCCAGCTGCCTGCAGAGGAATGCACCAGCCGGGCGCGGATCAGACACGGGCCTCCTTCCAGACGGGCAGGCAGCTGCCTGCTGCCGGCTGCTCCAACCCGGCCCTGCAGAGGTGGCTGCCGGCCTCCTCCGCAGCCAGGAAGGTTTCGCCAGCCCCTCGCACACGGAGCTGGGATGCTCCTACCTCATCACTAACCCTGCAAGGGAAAAGGACGAGATGAGCCGCCTACGTGCACTCAGTGAAACCCATTTGCTTTATAAAGACGAACATGAGCAAGGTTTTCATCCTGGGCCCAACACTGTCCTGAGATGGAGAACATTGGGACTTTAATTATGCTAGTATAATAAAGGAAAAAATAAGGAGATACTTAATCTAAATCAATTCTTGTAACAGCAACAAATGTCGGCGACTTGCCAGCACTGACAGATAGGACACCAACCAGCTCATCTACCCAGTTTTGACATGCACACGTTATCCCTGGGCCATATTCCAAGCTTGGCCATGTGGGCTGAGGACACTCACCACACCCCACCAGGGAAGTGGGAAGTGTGTGATGGAACTGGGCTTTGCCACACAAGACAGGGAAGATGGGGAAGGCAGGGGGGCGACCCTGCCCAGCAGGACCCCAAACCACATCACCACTTTCCCCAAAACTCCCCAACCGCCTTTTTCTTTCAGTCAAACTCATTTTCATCTTTTCCTCTTGTTCAGCCACCCACACGAGCAGCATTCCCCAGCACCAAGCAGGCTCAGCAGAGCCAGCCAGACCAGCACCAGCTCACATGGCATGGCGCCGACCAGCCCTATGCCCACCATCTGTAAACTCTCCCAGGACACCCCTGGTCAGGTCTGCCCACATTGCTCCATCAGCAGGACAGGGAAGTACAGCCCAACACATCATTCCAATGGTGAATGACAGAACTAAAACACTGTCGCAAAAATCTTTTCAGTCTTTTTGCACCAAAACTGAACCGTTGGAAAGAAGGAGCAAGTGCTAGGGCACTGCATGGGAGCAGCACCTTCACCAAAGTCAAACCCAGGTGCAGAAGGGACTGATGGGGAAAATGAATAATGGAAAAAAATTACAGGCATCCCCTGGTTGGAAGCCACACGGCATGGGATGGGCAAAGGCATTTGACCAGCTCCCTTCCCAGCAAAGCCCCAGGTCCCAGACCCACAGCTGCTCAGGCGGTCTCCAGTCATTGATTTCTCAGCTCTGCCCTTCAAAATTCTCCTGGCTCAGCGCCCGGTTTGTATCATCAAGTCACTCAGAAGCAAAATATCTCTATTATTATTGCAATTATTTCCCAATCAGCATTGCTCAGGGCCAAGGCGGTCAGAGGGGGGCACCCGACAAGCGAATCGATGGGCAGCTTCTGCCCTGGGGGTGGCTGGGGACAGGGTGGGAGGCGCTGGCAGCTGCCAAGCAGCGCAAAAAGTGCAGGCGGAGGACGGAGGACCGCAGGGACCCCTCTGTGCGATGCCGTGGCTCGGCAGGGTGGCTGTCCTCGGTCTTTGCTGACCCTGAGACAAGCAACAGCAACGCAAAATAACCTGCGTGCAGACCGTGCACGCACTAGGCATTCTGGATGCGATGCAAGAGCTTTACCTTCGAGGTGCTTCATGGTTAAAGAAAATCGATGGGAGATCCAGGACATCCCCAGGGACAGCACAGCAGCTGATGGGGCATCTGTTGCCCAGGGAGGGAGCAACAGAGCATTCCAAAACTGCCCCTCCAGCACCTGGGGCTTGCAGCCGGCTGTGCCCTCTCCAGTGTAAATGCACAGTAAGAGCCCAGCACCGCACTTCGCTGCAGACACGTCCCACCTGAGGGAAGGGAACGGAGGCAGGTAAGCGGGTCCCACTGTTTCTGAAGCCACAAGAAGGGAAGAGGGAGCTCTGGAGGGAGGAGAGCCCAGTAACGGATGGGGAAGGAATTTTAGCCCTGCAAAATGGAAGACAAGGGCAGAAAAGGCACATAACAAAATGGGATGGGGACCTTCTCACTGCATGCCACTGATCCCCTCCGTGTAGGAAAAAGCCCTGAGTGACAGCAGTGAAGGGCAGAGCACATTACAGAAATAGAAGATTATTTTTTTCCCCATTTATTAATTATTATTGGCATCCCAGCAGGCACCGTGCACACTGAAGCCATGGCAATGTGTCAGCCTCCCGGCTCTCACAGGACTGGGACTGCACGTGACTAGCCTGGGGCGAGTTAATAACTAAATATCCCAGAGAAGTCGCTGGGAAGAAAGCGTTCGCCTAAAGGACTTCGTACTCACTTTTTCAAACAAAAGCCATCCCTTCATCACCAAAGCACCGGCTCCTCCAAGGAGACCTCATGTTTCTGTCCCATGGCAACTAGACCAGTCTCCTGAAATGTACAGCCCATTGCACTGGCTGGCAAGTAGAAGAGACCCAGAGCTACCATCCCCAGCCTCCCCTCAGCACAGAAGTTGCTACTTCTCCTGCAAATCCAAAGCACCACTTAATTTCTTCCTACCAATGCTGCTTAGCTCAATAGGGTGACACATGCCTTGCTGCACTTCTGACCATGTAACTGGATCAAGATAACTCTAACACGAATGCTGAGGGCTTGTTTCACCACCCTTGCCCTCCTGGCTGCTTGGGACATGCCTACAGCCAGGGACTCAAACCTCTACTGCCTGCCAGCAGCGATGGGGAAGGTCCCCTTTCCAGACCTCCATTAGGGGATACCAAAAGGCAGGGAGGAGGCAGCGGGGCTTTGCCAGGAATGTGGTGTGGAGGAAAGACAGGCTCCTGAGGCTGCAGCACAGCTGGAGATCAGTTAGATCCTTCCTCCCCCCTCCAGCTCCAGGAAAACAGCTGTTTCCTTCCTTGTCCCTAGAATAACAGAGCAGCAAGAGAGAAGTTGCCTGAGGACAAGGCAGGGGCTGTTAGTCTTGCAAACAGAGGAGCCAGCGGCAGGAAAATCCCACACAGGGGAAGGCTGTGAAAGGACAGACCCCAAAGAGGGGATCTGCTTCAGAACATGCCCCATAGTTGGGTCTCCTCTCACTCCAGCACCCCCACCAGCAGCCCTATGTGCAAATCCAGCACCAGTCAAGCCCCTATCTCGGCAGGGCTGCCTGCGTAGGACACCATGGCTTGTGTCTGGATTTATCTATCCAACAGACTCCAAAGTCTTCTGCAACCCCACCTCAGGAGCCCCCCATTCAATCAGTTCCAGACACGCAAGTGCACCAGCCGCTATTTTCACAGCGAGCGAGCCAAAAGCCATTTGCTGCAGCGATGCACCACAGAGAGGGGGATATAATGGCAACTAAATCCACTGCCCATTCACCTCCACCCAGGGAGAAGGACAACGCTGACTGCACGGGGGGGATTCAGCTTCACCTGTTTAACACCGGCTTTGATCCTTTCCTACCCATCAGGTCTCTAGTTACTGCAGCTCAAGGCTGTCCTGGTGTTTTATCTCTATGGACAAATCACACCAGACTACCCTGGAGAAGCTGATAAGCAATAAACGATCAGAGTCTAAATATCACAGTGACAACATTAAATATTAACACCCTGCACAAGCAGCAGTACTGGACGTGCAGAATCTCTTACAAATCCAATGACAAAATAATAGATCATACGATGTACCTCATGGGAACGTAACCCATGGCATCAGGCAGAGGCAGAAACTTACAGCCATACTTTCTTTTTTTCTTTTTAGATCAACATCTACACTATTGACAAGCCACAATCAAAACTCCAGGCTCTGCCTTTCCTCCCAAAACAGTCCCTGCTCCAAACATAAGCACTTCCAAGATTTGAGAAAAAAATCTTCTGCCGTTCCACGTTCGGTGTTCCTGGCAATAACAGCCAGCTAAGTCTGGCTTCGGGCTGAGAGCACCAGAGTGCCTGCAAATATTTTGCTTCAGATACACTCAGACCCTCTCACTCACTCCACTGTTAGCTCTTGACATGTTTGCTGAATTCCCAGCTCTCACCTTTCGTTTGAATTTTAAGGCTTCGTTCCCATACCCTAAACCTCTGGTCCTCCTACAGCATCTCCAACCCTGAGAGCCACATACACTCTTCTCCGCATCTCCATAAAGCCAGAGGAAAGTTATGGGGCCAAGGCTCCTCACCACACAGAACTTGGAGCAATGTAAACGACTTCACTGCAGTGGGCTCTATGTTCAAAACCAGGATGAAAATTAGGCTCTTCAGTCTGCAGATAGGAGTAATTTCGAAGGAGAGATTGAGAAGATTTAAATACAGAGATTACTTTCCCTAAGGATCTTGCTCAAGATATTTAAGAGCTCAGGTTTTACACGGCATGGATTTCCTTTGGCACTGATGCAGAACTCCCCGCCCCGCTTCTCCAGGCAGCAATCCCTTCATCAGGCTGTCAGGGAGCGCTGGGTCGTGCTGGCTAATATAAAGTCCGTCAGTGACCACAGGGCTCACCTGGGAGGTAAACTGGAGTGCAGGGGGCCTGGAGCCCATCCTGAGCTTTGCAGATGCAACAGCACTTGGCCACAAATCACTTTAACCTCAGCTCTTGAAGTCCATGGGATGGCAAACAAAGAGCCCAGCTAACTTCCTAATAAATTACACTGGAGGACGGAGGGCTGCTCTCTGAAAGACCAGCTCTGGCTAAGACCAGACCAGGGCACACACCACATTCAAAACCAAGTTCTCAGAAGGTCTTTGAGGAACACCTACCACCCTCCCCACCATTCCCACCACTGCCAGGGGATCTCAAGCGGAGCTGCCACCCGCCGCAACTTCCCAGCACCATGGCCAAGTGCCAGGCGTGGCTG
Source organism: Baryphthengus martii (assembly GCA_013396935.1). Lineage (NCBI taxonomy): Eukaryota > Metazoa > Chordata > Aves > Coraciiformes > Momotidae > Baryphthengus > Baryphthengus martii. The sequence continues at coordinate 197,519 of VWZK01002413.1, read as the reverse complement.
GATCTCACCAGCCCGATGCTGGAGGAAGTGGAGATGGGGATGAGCAGACAGCCCCCAGATAAACAGCTTTATCCTGAGATGCAACCCTGGCAGGCACCCATCGCACGCCTGGATATCTGTAGAGGGAGGCCAAGGGGTGGGAAATGATGTTAATTAAAGTTTTAATTACTATAACCAAATGAGTAGTATAATTACTTTATTCTCATGGAGACTTCAAACTGATTAAGGACCACGTGCACAATCTTCGAGTTGATGTGGTTTTTAATTAAACACACTGTCAAAACGGTGAGAGGGGCGGGCAGGACGATGGCTCAGCCCTGCCTAGACCCCCTGGAGACCTTGTGCGAGAAAAGAGCCCAGGCTGGCAGAGACACGAAGGTCAAAGGCAGCAACCACTGCAAAAGGTCAAAAATAGCTGCCTTGGGAAGACCAAAGCCAGCGGGATGCACAGAGGCATCTGGAAGAAGCTCCTCTCCTATACATTGGTCCTCGGTTTCACATTCCCAAAAAATATCTACCTTTACAAACACCTTCAAAATAACCCCACATGGGCCCTGAAAATATTAATGAACTGGTGCTGCCAACTGGAGGTAATGATTAAAAAACAATTTCGCAAAGGTATCCTTTTCAAATAATAATAATACTAAAAGACAAAGCAGTAGAAATTAAATTCCCAGTCCCCTACCTCAAATAAATAGTATCAGAATTTGAAATGAGACATAATTACCCCAGCAAGGTTAAAGCCGCTAATGCACGCAGAATACAGAATCACCATCCATCATAATCATATCTCATATCACAGCCATTATTTATAATTAGGAGGCACGGTTTAAAAAACACATAAAGACGCCCATGCAATGCAGTAATTCTTCTCTTATTGCTCCTGGAGGCCCAATCCCGCTCCGATTTGTGGAGACCAGGATCTGGCAAAAATAACTCCCCCAAAATCCCCAAAAGGCATTCCCAAAAAGCATCTCACTAGCATCCTGCTTAAGCACCAGGTTGGCAACAGTACGATGCAGCCCAGCTGCACTGGGTCCCTCCCAGCCATTTCAAGCCCAAGCAACCTCACAAAGCATCCAGATAGTCCTTCTTCTTCAACTATACTGAATTTATATTTTTGATTCCCAAGGAGGAATGAAGCTGAGCAGACACTAGAGCCACAATCTGTCTCAGCCAGGCAGTGGCACGCAGGCGATGACTGGCCTGATGAGCACTGCCCAGGCTTTCTCCTCTGCTGGATGTTTTTTTTACCTATTTTTAAAACCACAGAATGAGTTATAGCAAGAGCTGGGGAAACCAAAAGCTAACCCCAGAGCTGCTGAAAGCTGCCCTCCTTTGAAGCACAGGCTTTGCAGGCTGTCCCCGTGTCCCAGTGAAATATTAACAAGCTCCCGGCAAAGGAGAAGGAAATTACGTTTAATGTATTCTGGGGAAGTCCGCAGACGGCAGTGCCTACACGGCAGAGCCCAGCTCTAGAGGGACATACCTCCAAATCCCTTCTCCTCCCATCAACGAGGAGCAGTGAGTCTGCAGCCCCACGAGGACGTGCCGTAGCTCCTTCGCATGTGTAAGCGCTGAAGCCAGAGCAAAGCCCTTGCACAGAAATGCACAAACACCAGGACGTGGCTTTGTACCCTTCGGTGGTTAGAAAGCAACAGTGGTTAGAGAGGGTGTCCTGGGGACACAGAGCTGTGATGGCTGAAGCTATAGTGAAATCCCAGGGATGAGACCCACAGAAAGGGACAAATGCACACACGTATGTCTGTAAGATATGGTGGTTTTGGAGATGGAAAAACAAGTCGAAATAAGGATAGGGGAGGGCTGAGCCACAGCCAGAGAGGCACAAGCCCCAGGCAGAACAAGCTCCCCTGCTCACTCAGCCCTGCCGTTGATGTGAGCAGCCCAAGGGAAACAGTTGGGGCTGGCTCGCCCGGCCAGCCCCATGACTATTACTCACAAGCAGAGCTGCACTTTCTTAAAAGTTTCATTAAACTGTAAACCAAGAAAAAATAACACAGAAAATGAACCAAACTCCAACAAAAAAGCTAGCTCACAGATACATGTATAGACACAGGCAGGAAACACGTTTCTAGGAAGGTTGCAGCTAACACAACAAAACACCAGGCGAAGCTTCCAGCCAGGGATTACAGAATCACAGAATCACAGAATGTTAGGGATTGGAAAGGACCTCAAAAGATCATCTAGTCCAATCCCCCTGCCAGAGCAGGAACCTAAATGACATCACATAGAAAGGCGTCCAGGCGGGTCTTAAATGTCTCCAGAGAAGGAGACTCCACAACCTCCCTGGGCAGCCTGTTCCAGTGCTCCGTCACCCGTAAAGCAGTCTCTTCTGAAGTTTAAGCGGAACCTCCTGTTCCTGCAGCATGAGAGGCTGATGGGCACAGGGAGTAGCTGGCAGGGGGGCACAGGGCTAAGCCTGACACATGCAGAGAGAGGGGCTCTGGGCAGAGCAGCACCCTGCTGTTGCCACCACAAAAGGGAACAATGAATCTTTTGAGGGTTCAAGCGCTGTGCCCACCTGGCTACCAGCTCCCCAGGGCAGGTTGCTTTCTCTACCGTTTCCATGCAGTGGGTATCAAGACATCATAAATGATCACTCTGACCTTTGGAGAAGCAAGTAGGGTACAAGGGGCATCTCTTAGGCTTTCCCTGAGCAATTTCCAGCTCTTCTTCTGTTTCAGACAGCCAGCATCATACCCAGCATGCCAAGGATCAGGCCAGCCTTGCAGGATCAGACAAGTCTGGGGAAGACCACCTCGTGATGCCAGAAAGGGGGTGCTCCCCACCAGGCTACGGAGGAGAAGTACTGCAAAGTCAAAGGGGACTGGGTGATTCCCCCGCGGCCAGTGCCTCCCCAGGCCCTGAAATGGCCATCAGCACCTCACTGGGCTCTGGCTGCCATCCTTCAGGCACCCCAGCCGTGATGGCACATGTCAGGACTTTTAACTTCAACAACAGAGAGTTTACCTCAATTGAAAGGAGGAGAGGAGGTGGCACTTTTGCAGGATCGTGCAGAGGATCACTATTTGCCCTTCCGAGCGCTGAAAACTAATCCCCCCCTTCCCCCTTTTTATCCCATTGAAAACTTGACGGAACCTCCTAGTGCTTTGCAGTTGAAATTGGCAGGTCTTAAATTAATTGACTGCAATTTTACACAACAACATGTTTAGCTGCGAGCTGGCCCGCAGCCCGCTTGGCTCGCCACCGCTCCCCAGACACTTTTCAAGCAACCTCCAAAACTTCATAACACATCTAAGGCGAGGCGAGCAGGCTGCCAACGTGACCCACTCCCTGCCAAAAACCAGCCCTGCCTCCCCGCGCCCCCACCCCGACCCTGCTCCAGCTCCTCTGCTGTTTTCTCCCACTCTTGTTAATGGCTTCTTAAATTATTCTCATCATTTTCAAGGATTTTTCCACCTCTAAATGGTGAGGAGCACGGGGTGGGCTGGGTTACAGGTTCGCTGCTTTGCCATGGAAACGGCAGCAATGGGACCAATGTGCGCAAAAGGGGCAAGAAAAGTCAGGGTTTGTTTTTTTTAATTTTGATCCATCCTGACGCATTCCTGCTCTCCATCCACTTAATACCCTGAAGGATGAAGCCCAAAGCAAAAGACGACAACACAGTGGCAGGTATGTAACGTTCACATCTGGGACTGGGTGCTCGTGGTAATGCAAGAACACAAAATCTCAGTGCCCAGGAACGAGATGGCACCTGCAACCCACCCAAAAAGCCACCACGCTCTCCTTAGGAGAAGGTCTGAGCTGGCATCACCACTGCACAGAGCCTGCCTGCAACTCAGCCCTCAAAACACAGGGCTGGTCCTGCCTGGGCCAGGCTCAAGGTCTCTGAGCCTCCCCACGAGATCCCATGAGATGCTGCCACCGCCTCGGCCAAGCGCGAGCCCCAGCGATGAGTCAGCTCCGGCTCCCAGCCCTAATCTAATCCCATCCCCAGTGCCGGGCGGCTTTCCAGGGCACGTCCACAACACGAAAGGCGCGCTCTCGTCGTGCTGCCGGGTCGAGATCTGGAGGAGGAGAGGGGAGGATTGCTCCGGCTCTGCCGAGGACTTGGGTCGAGCAGCTGATGCTCCGCGAAAGCCAAACTGGGGGTGGGTTGTTTGTGTGATATCATTGCTTGAACAAACAGAAACATCCTGTATGTGATTAAGAGTCTTTATGAAAAACACACCAGTGCTGAGTCCCGCAGCTGGGGCCGAAGGTACGGCTGTGGCTGGAAGGCAGCACGCAGCAGGGCTCGGCCGCACTGGGGTGAGCGCAGATCCCAGGCATATTCAGGCAGCCTCAGCATCCCAGGGATGTTTTAAACCATGCACAGAGACAGACAAACCCCCTAGGAAATCATCTCCCCTATAAATTGTCTTTTTTTTTCATGCCAACTTCCCCAGGCCCTCAGTTGATCTAGGGAGCAAGAGGCACAACAGAGTTACCAATAGCCCGGAACCCGCAGATGATGACTGCATAGGGAGAGGCAGCTAAGGTGCTAACACCACTCTGAAGTATTAATTCTTTCCTCTATCACCTTCTTCCCCAGGATATCGCAATACTCTGTGCATGCCTATAGTTTGTTCCTCCTCTTGGCTGTGGGCATCATCATCTGCAGATGGGACAGAGAAGAAATGGGCAGCGCAGGCAGGAGAAGCGTACTGACCACAATCCACCCCCCTCAAACAAGGGAAGACTCCAGTTCCTGCCAAAATCCAGGACTTGCCTGGACTTGTTCGGCCGTCACCTCCGCAGCCTCTGCCCTCCACTCCGGCAGAGCTGCCTCTGGGGAGCTGTGCCAAGAGAACACATGGTTTTATTTAAAGAGCATAGGCTGAGGAGGGAAGAAAAGCACTTAAATGTTGCACACACACCGCCTCCTCCCCCCAAAAAAAAGAAGAGAGAAAACTGAAGTTTTGAAGTTGTTTCTCTTCGGCAAGATTCAAAATAGGGCAAGGTTTTGTTTTCGCTGGGAGGCTTTAAAAAAAATAAAAACGTATTTCATCCAAACCATCCTTGAAGCATTCTTGACATTTATTACCATAAACTTTTCCTCCAATTAATTGCTTCTATATAACTATCATTTTCCTGAAGAAAAACATCACCAGAAACTCACAAACCATTAAAAAAATGCTTGCTCGCTCCCTCTGTTTCTCCCTGCTCATGAGCATAAACAGAATTAGGGAGGTTAGGGAGGTCAGAAACAACAGTTTTGACTCAAGAGCCTTGGCCAGCGAGAGCTGCCACTTGGGGCAGGGATGCTGAGGACAAGGCTGGGAGCTGACTAGATGCTTGCAAAAATACCCCAGCTACCCAGGTAAGCGGTACCACCTCCGACACTGACTCAGAAATGTTCGGTGGGCCAAGTCTCAGCTGAAAAATCATGTTCTTGGGGATTTGGGCTGGGCTTATAGCCAAGGCTTTCACAGTACAGCAGTGAGGATGCTCACACGAGTGCAGCAGCACATGGTGGGGAACAAGGCTGAGCAGAGGTGAGCCGAGATGCTTCCATCTCAGGAGGGAGGCACTGACAGCCACCTGGGCGGATACGGTGTCAGGGAGGGCCAGAGCTGTTTGCGAGCTCTTTAATTGCTTCCATTTCCAAAATGAAGCCCAAGACTCATTTTGACAGCCCGGACAAGCAGGCATTGGGTGGAAAGACATCCCTAACTGGTCTCAAAGGACAAGGCTGCAGAGAGGAAGGCGAGTCATGATGTCGGACTCCATGAAGGGGCACAGAAGCAGTCACTCCACCTCTCCTTAAGGTGGTGGGATGCAGTCATTCTCGACCTCTGGGATCAGTGGCTACAGAGGGGACGAGGCGCAGGCGGGACACACTCGAGGCACCCCAAGCAGAACACCCCATAGGGACCATGGGCGGTAGGTGCCGCTGAAGACTGTGTCAGCCCCAACACCCTCTCTGACCAGAAACGCTGACGCTGCCATACAACCACATTAGCACAATTTAATGAGCCCGCCTGCAGACGAGCGGCAACAGGCACTATCACATGGCCTGCCCTTGGCCACTGAGGTGAATCACGCTTTGAGGCACAAGCAAGCACACTTCCCTCCCTGTTTATTTCATCCCCATGCCGAAGGGAGCGATTTTTGCCCTCTTTTAAAATAAGAAATTGCCGGAGGCAGAAGCCAAAGCTCACACATCCTGCACTGAAGCTGACTCGTCCCCCTGAGAGGAGAGCCCAGTCCAGGCATCTTATTCCCAGGTTATCTGCTTCAGCCACAGGCTTGCACTTTCCTGTCGGCAGATTTGGGGGGGGGTGGAAGGAGACGCAGGAAGGAAACGCCCAGCTGAGATGGGGAGTGTTTATCTCACCTGCTAGAAGAGAAACACATCTTTAATTTTAAACGTTGAGCGTAAAAACAGATCCCTTGAGGCTCATAAACATACCAGAAAGAGAGGGAGAGAAACACGGCGAAACCCTGGGGAAATAAACTAAGAATTCAATTTGGGAAGTTCAATTTGGGTGGGAATCAGCTGGCATGGGCCATGCAGGCAAGGAGCAGGTTTTGGGTCTTTTTAAAGGACTGATCATTTCTCACAAAAACCATTACATGCATCATCCCCACAGGGAACTAAGTGCCGTGGTGGTGAGCCCAGCCCCATCCAGCATCTCCATCCAGGAGAGGCAGAGGCTGCTCCGCTCACGCTGCCATGAATGCTGCCGGTACAGAGCACACTGTGGCAACCCACTGTCTGCAAACCCCAGCCCTCCAGCCGTGCTTGCCACCCCCAAGGTCCTGCACCCTGACCTCCTCACCAGGAATGCTGAGCCTTTCTGTAGGGCTGCTACATAGCAGCCTCACTAAGACACCCACTTTCCACAGCTAATTACAGTCATCTTGGCCAAGATACAGACCTATTTTTGGAAGTATTTAAAGAAAAACAAATATATACAGATATATATATACACACACATCAAAACTTCATCATATTTTTCCTCCATGAATTTTTTCAGTTGCATTTTGCTCAACAGCTACCAGTTAATTTTTGACCCCCGTCAATGGAAAGCAAAAAGTCAGGGGAGTCAGGAAACAGTCAGGCACTGACTCAGCCTCCGAGACCAGCAGACCTGCTGCCTTCATAGCTTCCAGGACTGCAAACTGCTCTACACACCTCAAGCTTGCCTGAGTCTAAAATCTACCTTTGGAAGGATTTTGCAGCATCTTTCAGTGAAATTTGAGCTTAAGTCACAGCTGGGAAAAGCATCACTAGTGACATGAGTTTGGTGGAGCTCAGATTTTGGTAGGGGTTGCTGCTGGGAGGACTGGGAGCATGTGAGAGGCCAAGGAGGACTTCTGTAGGTGAGAAGAGCATGGATGCTGGGACTAGCGGTCCCATTTCCCACCCTGCATGAGATGAAATCCATGTGTGTCCAGTTCCCTCCTCCCGGAGCTTCACCAGAGAACAGGCACAGTAAAATCATCTACATGTACATTTAACATCACCTTTTCACCCATCACTGGCCCAGCTCACACACACATGGCTCCAGAGGCCCATTACATCCAGCAAAGACAATGAGTTGCCCCACAAAGGCCAGGAAGCCCCTCACTTCAGCAGCCACACAGCCCAGCGAGAAGCACTGCCTCCAGCTACCGTAACACCAGGTTTGTTCTGTGGATGTCAACACATAATTAAGATCTATGGGGCTCTGTCAGTCACAGAGGAGAAAGAAACAGCAGGGAAATCTCTCTTGACACATTACCAGTGCCAGGGTGCCCGAGGGATGCTGGTAGTGTGGCATAAATCCAACCCACCCTTGGAGCAAGCAGTCGGGTTCTCCGCCATCCAAACTGCCTCTTCTCACCTGCTTTGCAAACCATAACGCCCCCCCCAAGACAAGCCTGTGCTTTCTCAGCGCAGCATTGCTCCTAATCCTTGCTACAAAGGGAACAGCCTCCGTTAACAGCCTCGTGGATATTCCAATCCAGGGTGGTGAGGAACAGATCGCTGCTGGGAAGAGCCAGCACTGCATGCATGGGAGATAGGGTGCTCCAGCATCTGAGGCTTTAATCTGGCACCTCAAAGCAGGGGCTGGGATAGGAGAGCATATTTATACAGGTCTCCCCACCCCTGAGGAGAAGCCCTCCAAGATACAGATCCAGCACAAGGAAATGGCTCCTCTCCCCCTCTACACTCTGCCTGCTGCTTGCCCTTGCCCAGTTGGGATCCCCAGGACCAGCAGGGACAAGAGGTCTCTGGGAGCAGGTGGAGCAGGATGGTCAGAAGCTCTTTGCCTAGACACATCCATTGCCACACCCTCCTCGGGTGCCCAGCCCTGGGGGTGCAATTTCCTAGCCCTGCCCTCAGCAAAAGTCCCCCCCAGAAGGGAGACACACAGCCCCTCTGCTGTTGGGGCTGAGTCCATGAAGCTCATTTCCATCTCAATGGGGCTCCAGGCAAAGGGAGGAAAGGACCAGGGAAAGCAGAGCTTGTGGAGAGCAAGCTCCCTCCTGCCCTAAAACACTCTCACCAGGAAAGCTGCACCCCAAGAGTACACCCAGCTTGGGCAGCAGCAGGACAACTAACCCCCTTTCCTCCAGAGCATCCACCTTTCCCCAGCTTGTCCCCAAAGAGGGACCATCCAGCAGGATGGCGCAGCATCGCCGCTACCCTGGAGCCACTCACAGCTACGCTAGCGCACAAATTGCTTCATTAAATGTCGTCGCATTAAGCCAGTTTCATAAATTTAACGTTGTCCCTGGACTATTGTTTGCCTGAAAATTAAATTATGGCAACATTTATTGTTTCAACGAGTGTGTCAGTTAGGGACAGAGACAGAGGAAGGGATAGGGGCACAGGCAGGTGATGCCATTTTGGCAGTGGGGCTCCTGTGGGCAGGCGACTCCGGTCAAGGTGGGGAACAGTCAAGGCTTCCTTCACTAGGCAGGGAGAAGGAAAGAATTAAGCTAATGCGCTGTTTCAACCAAAGCTACCCATGCAAGATATGGAGAAGTGAGCCAAGCTGCCCAAGAAGGGAAAGCATCCCTGTTCTGGAACAGATAAAGGCTCAATCCAGTCCAGGCAGCCGCCAGTCAGCAGAGCAAAGCATCATCCTGTCCCCCTCCAGGCAGCACAGACCCTGCCTACAACCACGCGAGGAACCCAGCGTGGCAATCCAGGGCTTTTTGATCTTGCCAGATTACAAAGCTTTGCCGCATACAGGAACACTAAAAAAATTCTCATTTATTCTTCCTTCTCCCTTGAGCAGCTCCTCTCTGCAGTATCAGAAACAAAGGTGACAACCTTTCGCTTTGTAAAGAAAACCGTCAAGCAAAGCAGACTATAAATAGCACCCAAAACTGACCTGCATCCCCAGCCGAGGGGAATGAAATGAAGACGAGTGAATGAACAGCTTCAAGGTCAGAGACACTTTTTTTTTTCCCCTTTGTTCAAGGCCTGGTAATTTTTATCCACGCAGGAGAGCAATCTAAAATACATCATTAAGGTTGTAGCTAATGAAAACCACGCGGGTGTTTTTCAGCCCAGTGTCATTCCTTCGCCCATACAGGGATTACAACAGGAGGGAACTGCTTCCCCCAGCACAGGCTCTACAGCCACGACCCCTCCACGCATCCCCACCACACCAGATCAGTCCTGGCGCAGAGCAACCGACCGATGCCGCCCTCCAGAGCACAAAGCGTGGCAAAATCAAAGTGTTGCAGCGTTATCCTGCCTTTCTCTGCGAGACCATAGGGATGTTCCCCGTCACCTCAGCCCGTCCTCAATTTGCAGAGAGCCAGCTTGTCACACAGCATTGGCTCTCTTCCTTCTCTCCAGCTGTTAAATGGCATTAAAAGAACTAAGCATCCATTAAATAAAACTTTCCTACTATTGCTTCCCATGTAAACAATTGCTCTCGCTGCCACAGGGAGGCTTCGTGCCGGTAGCTGGTCCATGGGCACACAAAGAGCGGAAGGTGTCAGGATCAGCTCTGGTACAGCACAAGCCACCCAGAGAACAAGCCCAGGGACCCCAAAATCCAGTGCCAAACTGCAAACGATTTCCCCCACCGTGCCCCCGTCACATCCTCCGCTGCGCCTCGCTGCAGCCTCACTGTCCCCCTCCAGTCTCAACCCAATTGCAACGGCCGAGAGAAGGGAGAGGGGAAGATATGGGGAAACTCTCCAGCTTGAAAGAAGCTAGGAAAGGTTCATAAATGTTTATTCAGTGCCAGGCAGTTCTAAAACCCAGTGCTATGGCTCTGGCTCCACTCCCCTTTGATGAGCATAGCTCCCAGGTGTTTGCTCATCCGCAAGGCACGGCAGGATTACCAGCACAGCCCTGATCCCCACGTTTGTTTGCCCTGTGTTGCACAGGCTAAGTAAGACCCAGGCAAGATGCAGGATGAGCACTTCAGTCCCACCCTGGGTGCTTCTTGGCTACTCAATGGGACACGGTTTAACTCCTGTCCCACACCCCACCACCCAACATGGTCAGCCCCTAGAAAAAACAGGGATGCAGTCCAAGGGGTCTGCACCCTTACTACCACCCAGCGCCCAACCCAGCTCCTCCACATTTCACCCCACAATGCCAATTCCACAGGAAACTTTACTGCTGCCTTTGCTGTCAGTACCAGACGACCATTAGCACCATTCTCCTGCTTTGTTTCAGAAAAAAACCATAATTAACAAGGGCAAGGGATAACAGAGGCCAAACAGCAACTCTTCTGAGCTGGAGATGGCTGACCTTCCCTGCTGTCACATCTCTTCCTGAGGTAGTACTGGAACACGTGGGGACACAGACAACACTGAAATCAGCTCAGCCGCTGCTGAGCACACATCTTCCCTCCTCTGGCATCTTCCCTTCTCCAGCAGGCCACAGGCTCAGGGCAAATTCCTCAGGCACCATTAAATCTGGCTTAATGGAGCCACACAAAAGCGAGGCAAGACACCAGCAGGCCCTTTCCCACCCAAGCATACTCACAGCCCCTGCCTCCCAAACCACTGCTTGCCTGATGAGCCGCTCGATCCCCATATCCTCCCTCTTCTCTGCTGCCTTTGGTGGGAGGATGGGGCTATTCTCCCACCTGAAAAGCCAAAATTAGTCAGTGTTTGTGCCAGTGAATAGGCACAATGGCTACAACAGGAGAGACCCAACAGAGCTGGAGCCTCCCAGCTCATTTCCATCTCAATGGGGTGGCTTTTCACCCTGCCCTGTCCCCATGGGGCCACCGAAGAGACGAGTTCCAAAGCAAGAGTTGTGCTTCCGTTCTTCCCAGCAGAATTCGGGTCGAAGAGCAGAATTAGGATCACAGACAGGGGCCACTGCCCCGCATTCAGCAGCACAGAGATACAGAAGAAAATGCTCAGCAGCTTCATGCTTCACCAACCAAACCAACCTCGCTGGCTGGGAGGGAAAGCCCAGTGCTCGCCACCAGCGCCGCACACCCAGCAATGAGCAGGTCCACACACCTCTTTTCCTGACACAGGGCCCCAGCAACTCTCACCTAGAGGTTTACGGGGGCCCAGCTCAGCATCCCCACCAACAACCCCAAAGCACCTCTCTTGTCCCTTGTTCTCCCTGCACTACTGAGCCACAGCCGCCCCTGCCTCCCACAGCCTTGCCACAATAGAGGCACGACCAGCAATTCCATGCAGCCACAGACCCACAGGTTCTTGATTTTTCCTTTCACAGCCCTATTTCCACCCTATTTCCAGGGTGGCAACTCCTGTCAGGGCATGGGCTTGTCTGCAGGAACTGGCCATGAAGATGATGCTGCTGCATTTGGCTAGCACAGACCCATCAGCTCCTGAGCATGCCCCATGGGGCACCACGAGTCGGTTCAAGGGGCTGCCAATAAGTGTTTTGCCCTCAAACACGTTTTTCAGGGCAATTAGAGAAGCCAGCGGTCCTTTTGAAGACACGGGGTCTTTGGGATCCGCCTCTATCCCTGCACCTCCTCCAGCTTCTGCAACTCGCTGTTCCCCAAAAGTCACCTTGCCCCGACAACGGCAAAGCCCAGCGGCAACGCTGCCTTACCCATGGGCAGCTCCGCGGTAGCCGGAGCGGGCTGACGGATGGGGTTAGGCGGCACGCTGCCTGCGGGCGCCCGGTGCCGAAGCCAAGGAGAGACGAGACGTGCACTGTCAGCATTTTCAACGGGGAAGGTTGGAGTAGGGCTGGCTGCTGCTGCTGCCTTCCCGGCTGGCTGGGCGCCAGGCTCCCAGCCCTCGCTCACCTGATGGCTTTGTGCAGAGAGCAGAGCAGATGGGGAAAAAAAAAGAGGGTTATGGCTTGTGAGTCAAAAAGCCTGGGGGCACAGGGGGTGGAAGAAGCAAGCTTTGAGGAGAGGGAGCTCCCTAACACCTCCTCTCCTTCCCCAAGGCTGCATTGAGTACACCGGAGCATGTCTCAAGAGAGCCAGACCGTGGAAACGTTCATCCCCATCCATCCCGCGTGAGACAGGAGCACGAACCCCGGCGACATCCCCCTCCAGGAGTCACTCGAGGACGAAGCTGGCAGCTGCCTGCAGCCCTGGCCCCACTGCCCCAGCCGGTCCCCAAGGCCAACGGTTCACAATGAATTTCTAATTGTTTCCTCCAACAATGAGACATCCTGTTCGGAGCCAGGCGGCTCAACAAAGCACGACACCGACAAGCGGGGCCCCTTCCTGCTGAGCAGGAGCGGGGAGATGCCGAACACTCGCCATCAGGAGTAGGGGGACAGGGAAGGCTCCGTCACCCCCTCCCCACCGCCCCATCCACTTAACATGCCAGCTCTCCAGCCTCTACCTTGATTAAAACAGCTTAACGACTCCAGCAAGAGCTCTCGAGGGGGTGGGGAGCTGCCGAGAGGTATTTGATGGATTCACTTTGGCAACCGTCAGCTACCTTGTCATGCCAATAAAATTATTGCCATTGATTGGGGAGCAGCACAGACGCATGCTCTGAGGAGAGGATCTCCCTCTCGGCGCAGGTGCCCACAGGGACTGTGCGCATGTGGGGAGGGGGTGAGGGGTCCTCAGGGGATGGGATGGAGACAGAGCAGGAAAGGGCAGAGGGAAGAAGCAGGAGGAACAAAAGGCCCTTATGCTGGGCAGCCAGCTGGGGAGAGGCAGCAACACGGGCGGGAGAGGATTTCCAGGGACTGTGCCGGGATCAATGCTCGAGGAGATCTGAAGGGTCACCGGCTGACACCGCCAGGGCCAAGAGGCTCATACCCTAAATCTGCCCCCCTAAAAAAAACCGCTGAGGCACAGGCAGCAAGTAGGGTAGCTGGCAGCAGAGTCACAAGGGCGGCTGAGCCCTCCTGCGCGCGCCGGGAGCCGGATTTCACGCACCGAGACACAAAGAGCCCCTTTTCAGCTGGAGCTGCTTACCCTGAGCACTAAGCAGAGGGCGACGCAAAAGGACCCACGGGAACGGGGACCAGCAGAGCAGGCAGAAAGCCTGGCAGCTTCTCCTTCCAGCTCACGTGGACCATGATCAGGTCATGCATCATACCAAAGAGGGGTATGATGGGGGCTTTTGTGATGGGAAGGGAGCCTGCAGGCAACAGGGAAATTCCTGAAAAGCCCCCGGTCAGCAGCTCTCCCACCCCACGGCACCTGTTTTCAGGTCATACTACCCAGACACACCAAGGGTTGTGAACGCAGCAAAGCATCCTTCTCCGAAGCTTTATGAGAACCCTACTCAAAGGAGGTTGGCTGCCAAATCTGGACCCTTGGCAGAGCAGGGGGCTGCAGAGGAGCCCTTAACCCTCCCCAGGACAAGAGAGGAGCACTGTGCCCCGCTGTGTAGGGATAGGGATGACCCACTTAGAATGAAGAGTTTATTTATCATTATTAAAGTGGAGAAACCAAAGAAGCCAGATGTGGGGCCAGTTCAGCTTCGCTTTCCGTGGGAGAGAATAAACAAGCTGTGGCAAGCATGAGCAGATCCCAACGGAGAATTCCCGACTGATGCGCTCAAGCCTGAGGCCAGGCGCTTCCAGGACAGGGTAGGGAGCTGCAGGGATTACAGTGGTGACTGGGCAGCCAGATAATACTCCAAAAAACAAGAGCTTGGCTGGTTGCGAGGGATGTGTAGTCTGAGGCTGTCCTGGCTGGGATGTACAGGCTGCACTGTCCCATGGCCATCCTTAGGGATCTCCAGTGCCTGGATCCCAGGTGAGGGTCGGTATCTGCTGTGGGACTGTGGCAGGAGGGACAGATTGCAGACTCCTTGCTTCACAAGCCGCGGGGGGAAGCAATAGCAGCGGGCAGGGAGCCAGCAGCTGCTTTGAGACAGGAGCTCAGCTCACCCCCCAAAAATAACCAGGCGGCACCCAAATCCGGGTCAACACACAAGGGCCACACTGGAGCTCAGCAAGAGCCCTAAGGCGGTGCCTTGTTTGCATAACAAGGAGCAGATGGCAAGTTAAGGAGGGCAGCCGGGTCTCTGCACTGCACCTCCCAACATGCCCCTCTGTCCTGGCTCCCAGCCGCTAGCCCAGCTCGGTGCGGTTACTGGGAGCAGGTTGCACCACCGCCACACACTCTCCAACATCGTCCTTCCGTCTCTCCCTACAATGCTTCAGGTACACTCAAAATCGAGCCTTTGACGCACACACAGGTTAAGAGGTGACTACAAGTGCAGTGTCAAAGCCGCCTTTCCAGCATATGACCGAGCACTCCCATTGCAGTGACACACACAGCTTTATGCCCACTCAAAAAATAGGAAAGACCACCTGGGAAAATGACAACTGCCCAATAAAGAGACTGTCAGGTGAGGATAGGCGGTTTCCAGGAAAAATCCAAGCATTAGGAAGCAAGCCTCTCCTCCTTTGTGCAAATATCCCCTGGACACCTCTGCTGTAGCAGGCTCATAGCTCACGTCCCCACGTCACTTCCTCATCAGCAGCATCCTCAGGCCGCGGTGTGCACGGCCGAGTGTCCAACGCACCAGCTCGGGAGCGTGGAGGATGTGGCTCCTCGCCAGCCCCAGTGGCGCAAGAAGTCATCCCCACATTGCTCACCCAGGCAGCAGCAGGAATTCCCCAAGCGCCCCAATCCCATGACTGCTGGCACAGAGGACAGCAAGCACGCGGGGCCCAGGGCTTTCCAAGCCTGGCATCTCCGCATAACTCAGGGCCAGCCAAAGATAACGGCCTGCCTGGCAACCCTGTGGGCACAGGCTGAGAGCAGGCTGCTGTGGGCTCAGCACCCTAGAGGTCCTGTATCTCCATGCCCCCGGTGCCTCTACATCCCAGTCCGCAGCCCCTGTCCCATGGCCAGTTTTGCAAATCTGACGTTGTTTGCAATATCCTTTCACAACCCCCCCAAAATTAGGATCTCTGTGCAGCTGCAGCAGGTGCTGCACAGCACCCCAGCCTCGCAGTGGCAACTGTTGGCAGCAGGGCCGGGGAGAGGCTGCAGGGCAGCCAGAGGCTCGCGTGGCTTTTTTTTGGGGGGGACAAAGAGAGGCTCTGTCTGCACGCAACAGCCTGGACAAATGCTGGGCATGAGAGCTGCCATCCAAGGAAAATCCAGACGCAGCAGTGACTCTGCCCTGACCTTACCCCAGCCCAGATGGCGAGATCGATGCCCCCTCAGCAGTGCAGCATCCATTACAGGGCTCCTGGGGATGGGGAGCAGAGCACCCAGCTGTCAGCGCAGCCCTCCCTCCCTGAAGGAGATGCTGGGGGTGCCAGCAAGTGCAGGGGGGACTGTCAGGAGCACCAAGTCTAACACAGGTGCTTGCCAAGGGGGTGGTGGGGAACACTGATGGCTTAAAAGCAGAGGGATTGCAACTGCTGCTGGGGGATGCACCCCTCCTACACCCTCTGCATGGAGGAGCCACCTTGGCCACACTCTGCTGTAGCCCTGGTTGGGCACACGTCAGCACCACTCAGGAACAGGTCAGCAGTTCCCCTCTCATGCTCCCCAGGCATAAGTGAGCTGTTCCTTCCTTCCCTCCCACCAGCAGCCGGGCAATGGGATCAGGTAGCTGCTGAGGCAGCGGCTCTGCCAGGCCTGCCAGGCAGGGGTTGTCGAAGAAAGGCTGGGATATCCACCTCAAGGTCACAGCAGGGGATAAGGGGGGCTCAGTGCCTGCAAAGTGCTCTCAGCTGCCATCAGAGAGCTCTGCGACCTCAGGATTTTCGGGGTGCTCCAGACAGGATGAGCCTGCAAAACCCATCCAGCGTCCCAGTGCTGGGACAGGTCTGAGACCCACCTCTTTGTTCCTCATGGAGCTTTTGCTCCATGTCCCCAGGCCGTCAAGGGCCAGAGAGCCAAAGCAGCTTTTTGGGGCACTTAATTTAGAAACAGCAAAAAAGAAATCTGGGGAAAAGCCTGCACAAGAGAAAGATGCTCTGACCACACCTGGGCTCCATGAACTGGCTGCAGCCCGCACCCCAGTCAGGCACCCACTCTAGATCAACGCTTTCAAGTGGCTGTGAAAGTGCAAAGGCCAGAGAAAAACTGAAAAAAGGAAGGAGAGAATAAACAAATATTCTGTGCAAAAAGCAACTACCAGCCCCTCTAGATAAATAAGGAACTAGAGGTGTAATATTGTCCTCGTGGCTTTGTGAAACCTCCTCCCACACACTCCTTCCTTCCCATCCCCACTTAAAACCTCCCATCTGGAGCCCAGCGGCAGGAGAAGCTGCCAGCAATGCGACACCAGTCCCTCTGGATCCCTCATCGATCCGGAAGGCAGGACGAGCTGCCTCTGTCGGTTCCCTGCAGACCTGCTCAGCACTGGCGCCGCCATACGCCCCCCCCCAGACTGCAGAAAGCCAAGCAGAGGATGTTGGGCTGGAGAAGACCTGAAGCATCCTGCCCTACGCTCCAACACACACTGTCCATGTCTCCCCTGTCCCTAAACATGCTACTAATAGGCAGGGCCACAGGCAGGTCAGGGGCCCAGAGGAACACAGGCAGGGCAAGCAGGACATATGGGGACCACTGCCCACAATGGCACCCCGCTCCTGATTGCTGTCAGGGAACCCACCCTGCCTCCAGTGTACTCTGACCAGCAAAAATCAGGAGAAGCAACAAAAACACAGGATTCTGTGCCCAGGACAGGGTGCTGGAGAACCTCATAAGTCACAGACCAATGGGCCTGATCTGCCTGTCAAGCCCTGGTCCTCCTGCCCCTGGCAGGGACCATACCAGGACCTTCACGCTGTCTTTCCCTGGCTGAGGATGCAGTTAATGCAAGCTGTGTTTATACGGGCCATGTACAGCTGTAATTATAGGCATGATGTTATGATAACAGGAAATCCGTGCCCTGTGGAGATGCAGGCAGAGAAAGGCGCACACGGAGCTATTCGGTAATTGCCACCAACAAGCGGCCTTTCATGACGTGGCAGGGTACGGGAAGAGAAGTCTCCTCCACACTGGGCTGGAGCCACCAGCACCCACCTCCACCCACCCTGTCTGGGTCGATGGACTAAGCCATATGGGCTCGGACAGACAGAGCTTTCCCCAAGGCAGATACAGAGCAAGTCCACCTGCCCTCAGACAAAACAGGACAGGCTCTGATCCACCAGAGGCCAGCAACTCGATGTCCCTACGCTATAACTCTTCCAAAACACAGAGGTTTTGTAAACTTGGTTGACAGAGGGGAGCAAGGGGAAATTGCCCCACATTGGCCTTCTG
The DNA here is from genome assembly GCA_013396935.1 of Baryphthengus martii. NCBI lineage: Eukaryota > Metazoa > Chordata > Aves > Coraciiformes > Momotidae > Baryphthengus > Baryphthengus martii. Next base: position 179,886 of record VWZK01002413.1, on the reverse strand, counting down.
CGTGTTACCCCAATATATCAAGTCATTCTGTGACGGAGGCACAGCCCTACCTGTACCCTCAAAAGGCCAGTGAAGTGAGAGGTCATCCCTCCCCACCAGCATCACTAAGGGCTTTCCTACCTTTTTGATCTTCCCGCTCCGCGTGCCTGCAAAGACGACGGTTTGTCCTCTGTAGTCATAGGCAGCCACCGAGGTCATCCCATCCTCCTTATCCACAAAAAGCGGAGTCCCCTCGATGGTGACGGTCCCGCCCAGCGGCTGGTTAAAATCCTGGCCACAGAAATTGTCGTCGATCTGCAGCGGCTGTCAGAAGAAAACAAGAGATGAGCTTTTTGCCTAAGCCTCGACATGCTGGATGGCCATCAGCCATCTCCCACCTCCACCCCGTTGGCTACAGCAGCTTCGGCAGCCCCATCCCTTGCCCTCCCTGTCCCAGCCTTCCCACCTCACCGGCGAGGGAAGAGATATGCTGATGCCTCCCTAAAATTCCCTACGTGCTGATGTAAGGCATTAGGGGCACATTCAAGGCACGTAGCCCCTCTATGCATCTGAAAAAGCTTTGCAGATTAAGGTTCTTGGTCCTCTGAATCTTTACAGGGCAGCACTTAAAACCCAGAGGAAGACAGCGCAGCATTCTTTCTCCCCCTCCACCCCTGCCACTTCCATCTCAGACATGTGGGATGCCAGCACAAGCTCCCCAGCACACACACCCGTCACCTCGGTGCTAGCTTCAAACACAAAAAAAAAATGGCTTGGCAGTAAGGCAGGAGAGGCTGAATTCTGCACCCTAGTCGTCCCTCAGAGACAAAACACTTCCCAGCCAAGGCTATGCCAAGACAAACAGGTCTGGACTCCTGAAAGAGCCTCACTTCACACAGCAGAGCCTCCAGCAAACACGCTACCCACCTGCCAGCACTGTTCCTCCTCCCGCAGGAACGTCTTTGGGAAATCCCCACATTTTTAAGTGCTACTTTGCACCAGACAAGGCGCCCGGCTCAGCCAGCTGCCTCCTTGGTTCAGCGCTCGCCCACAGGTCTGGGAGAAGCTTTTCCAAGCTCTGCCCAGGGAGAGGCAGAGGCAGGGCTGCACCGGCCCCTCTCCACCCTCAAGGACCCTCAACAAGGACAGTCGTACCAATGGGTAAGGCAAATCCAACGGGATGACCCCTATGAAAGTCAGAACGCGGGCAGGGGGGTAAGACCAGGACTGGATCAGCAGCACTCGCCCCCTCCACCGAGTATTCTCACCACACTGCCCTGACCTGCTGAGCAGAACAACAGACTTTGGCCATGGATATTCAGTCTGAGGGGCACATGGGCCTCCCAGAGGTCCCACACTAAGCAATGATCTCGGTCACAAAGAACCGGTAAAATCTATCCTCAGCAGCCCCCAGCCTATTCCAGGGGCTCTGGCCAAATCCCCAAAGGAGCAGCAAGCCTGGGTGCAGGGCATCCGGTGCTAGCTTCAAACACAGCCGATGGGGAGACAGCCTGCTGCGGCCATGGGATTTTTCCACGTCACAAGATTCCTTATGTAACTTTGAACGTAAAGGGGAGAGAGGTTTTTTGGCAAGCAGAGGCCTCCACATGCATGCCAGTCCCCAAGGGGTTTTAAATCCATACAGCATGTGCACGGAGCATATGGGAAAACGCCGAGCTCCCAAGCTCCACGTACGCAAGGGCAGTACAGAGCTCTGCGATTTCCCCTCGCTTGCTGCCTTGGGAAGAGAGGGGTCAGCCCAGACTGGCTCCACCAGCAACTCACAGCAAGGAGGGAAAGCACGGTGGTTTTGCACTCGCAGTCACAACAGCTTCAACCTCTGGAAGCCCTGGGGAGGTCGCTCCCCTCCTCACCATGCCACCACACCGGCCAGTGGTCCTGCTCCCCGATGCAGTGGGAATGCAGTGCCATGCCAGCCTTCCAGTGGGGAGGACGGGGAATGACACCAGCTGGCCAAGTTTGGCCTCCCCAGGCAGTCAGGGGATGCTGGGCTGCTTCCTCAGTTATTCAAGTGTGTTTGTGCTCGGTGCCTGATACAGCCAAAGATCAGCTCCCTTCCCTGTCTGACCTTTGCTCTTCCTTCCCTAAACTGAGGGAACTCCTACAGCCTGCGTGAGAGATGTGGGGATCCCCCAAATAGGATCATGGGGCACTACACGCCTCTGCAAACACAGGAGAGGGAAGAAGGGGAACTGGGCATTTCTGAACTGGGCAGCACCCAACTGCAAGCGCCCTCTCCTATTCATCAGCCAGCACATGCACCAAACACCCTCCTCTGCATCACCAGGCTGGACATTTTAAAGCAGCCGATCAAGAAAATTATTTTCCCAATCACACAGCAAGACAAGAGCAATGCTCAGCTGACACCCAGCTCTCATCCCAGGATCCTTCAGGTGCTTTGCTGAGCACCCTCTGTCCCTGACAGCCTCCCAGTAAAGCATCCCAACCCCTTCCACCCAGCCACCAGCAGTAGTAGAGGAGTTAAGAGCAATGCCATGAAGATATTGAAGCCCTGCCAGCCCCTGGGTGCAGCTTCTGCACTCTTTGCACTCAAATCTGCAGCTTCCTCAACCCCTCGGCTGCTGAATATGCAAGAGAAGAAATGTTTACGGTGTTTACTCCTCTCTGCTTTGTCTCAACAAACTCTCTGGGAAACGACAAATACAGCTGCGCTCCGGGACCGCGAGGAGCGCCCGCCGCTGCCGCCACCATGCCGACATCACCTCGATAAATAATTACGCCGACAATTAGCTCATTAACAGCAAACTGCCTCGTTAGGGAAGCGCAGGCAGGCAGCACAGCGAGGTCGGGCCAAGGGCAGCAGCATGGGGGTTACGGCACTGGACAATGTCCCCAGAGGATGAAGGCTTTGGGAAGAGGAATGGAGGGACGGAAGGACAAAAGGATAGGACAGAGGGACAGCTGTCACCTGGTCAGTGCCGGCAGGGACTGACACACACCACAGCCTGCAAGGGCCGCTGACCTTGCAGCATTTCAGCTTGCCAATGCTGCTGGGATCTGCAGGAGGCATCGAGCTCCGCCAGCTCTCCCATTTGCATAAGGGCTTGCAGAGACCAAGGCCTCAACCCATTGCAAGGGAAGGAAACTGTTTGTTTTGGGAGTTTTTGGCATTGGTTTTTGTTTGGTTGGGTTTTTTTTAATTATTATTTTTTCTTTTGTTTTCAATTCAGTGTTTTGCTTTGGCATCCCTCTAGACTGCCCCTGGTCCCCAGACAGCCTAGACACTAAACCCCACAGAATGGCAACTTTCTCCTCTCTCCCAGCACTAACCTGCCTCCCTGAAATAGGGTCAGAGAAGTCAGATTTCCACGAGAAGCAATCTGCAGGAGCATGGAAAGTGGGCCCACAGCACCGAGTGAGAGGCAGCAGGCATCTCCTTGACACGCCTTGTCTCATTGCCTCCCTTCAAGCCCACTTACGAAAGCAATGAGGGAGCAGACAGCAGAGGCGAAGCTCACACCACTCAGCGTTATTAATTAGCCAGTAATTCACCAGTTAACACCATTACAGGCTCAACTCATCCCCCTGTGCCCCCTCAGAGGCTGTGATGGAGGATGTAGGGGACACAAAGAGTCAGGCAGAAGGTTGCAGGAGGCAGGTACCGAGTGCCAGGCTGGGATGCCAGGCTTTTTGCACGCTAATCACTGCCCAGGAATAATCCCAGTGTGGTACGGTTCGTTAAAACCTGCATTTCTCTGGCTGCCCGCAGGAAGGATTTGGCTTATCCGGGACCAGTTTGGGCCAGTTTGCCATGAGCCATTGCCAGCAGGCTGGGCAGCAAGCCCCACCAAGGACTCAAAACTCGTTTTCTCCCTGGGAGAGCCTAGGGAAAGCTGCTGCTCCTGGCACCAACTCTGCCCAAACTGGCAGCCCAGGGGTCAAGGACTCCAGGGACTTTGAATCACTCCCTACTGCAACATCTCCACTCCAGCTCCAATCTGCTGCCCTTTCCCAGTCCTCCTCCATCAGACCCTCATTCCCCTATTTTAGGGACAGGCGCACTGGGCCTATGCACTGAGCACATCTGGCCATGGGCACACAGACTTCCAGTCCCTGCACTATGCTGGGGAAACAAAGAGCCGGGCTACACAACACCAAAGCTCTCCTCAGTGAAACACCGTGAGCAGCAAAACCTCTGGAAGGGCTCAGCAGTAGTTTAGACAGCGAGGCTGGTGCAGGGGAACGGACCAGACAGTCCTGCAAGGTGCCTTTGCTGCGTGTGCAAGTCTGCTCAGGTCTGAGTGCACCAGCATAAGGGATCTTGTTCCCAAGCCAGCTCTGCTTCCCATCCCACTGCCAGATCGCTGGATCCCAGAATGGGAGAAACAGGAGACAGGAGTTTGCTCTCCTCACCAGCGCTGTGAAAGAACTACAAACATCTCCCAAGCTGGCTCCCAAGCCTGGCGGCCTCTCTTCCTGGCTCCAGCACCAGCTCCAGTGAATTAGAGCTGCCCCACAGCATTGGGGGATGAGCATCCCTTGGCCCTGCACTGCCAGAGGTCTGACAGCCAGGGTACTGGCAAAGCCTCCTCTAGCATGGACCAGCCCCAGCCCCTCGCTGCTGTGAAGAAGCAGAGCAAGAAAGCTCCTGGGATGTTTTCCATATGGACGGGGCATAAAACCCAAGCAACTACTGACTTGAGCAATTACATTCTGCCTCCTTAAAAATAAAAAAACTCCACGTCCTTTATTTTCTGGCCAGCCCCCACCACAAAGAGATCTGTCACTGCCATGACCCATCCCAGAGGTGGCTGCATTTTACGAGGGGCACAAAAATTCCTGCCAGAAGCAGGTTATGCGCTCCACAGGGTCTGGTTTGGCTTGCTCTCAGCACACTAAGGGGCTGAGGGCTTAACTCACAATCCAGTCGTGCCTTTCCCCTGTTCTGCTTGGCAGACGGAGCACGACAGGGACAGAAAATACCACCTGGCTCCCTTGAGGAAGGGCAGCACCCATTGAAAAGCAGGAACCACCCCATGGTGGCACACACCCCTCCAGCCCACCAACAGCCACACCTGCAGGACCCACAGAGCACCCTGAGATCCATCTACTCACAAATGCCTGGCCACCAGGTAGCAACACCAAGACCTTCCTAGCATGAAACTGCTTCTGAAGTAGGGGTGGGCAGAGCACCCTCCTCAAACCTGGGGGGCACAGTGCTGCCATGGGGCACTAGGAGAGGCAAGCTGGGAGTGCAGGAGGAAGCTGCGAGCATCTCCACCGCCACAGCCAGCAGCTGCGCGACCCAACAGGCAGCAGTGTAACGATTTCATCATTTTCCAGCAGAATTGAATTAGTTCAAAGCCAAAATCTGATTTGCAAGCCCAGCGCTCTTGACAGCAAACCCTTTACTTTGTCAGGCAGCTGTTAGCTGTCTCCTCCAGAGCTGCAGGGAGGGTGGTGGGAGGGACAGCAGAGCTGTTCCACAGGGATCCCCTACCCACCTGCCTGCACTGCCAGGCACCCAAAACCCTCCTCAGGCAGGGCTGGGAACTTGGTGACGGGTGTCGAGCACCGGCAAGCAGGGCTGGGGGAAGGTGAGCAATAGCAGTGGTGTTGGGATCTCCACCAGACCCTCCCAAACACACACATCAGCACCCAAAATTCCTCTTTGGCAGTATCTGACCCTGCCTGGAGACTACCCAGCTCAGCTTGGTGGAGCCTAGTGTAAGACCCTCCCACCATCCAGCACCATAGCTTCCCTGCAACCACTCATAGTTTGTACCATCCCCGGAAAAAAATCCAGCAATATTAATAGTTCATCTGTAAAACAAATCCAGAGCCAAGCAGGGAGGCCCTCCACTTCCCACCACTCATAGGCCCCATACAGACCAGAAGAAGGGGCCAGACACACCCATGAGCACCAGTCAGGAGGACACACCTCTGATGACAGAGGGGAGCACTCCCTCAGTTGGGAATCACTGCTGTGGGATTCTGGTACTTGCCTCTTGCACTTCTAGACAACAGTTTGGACTGGCCATGTTCAAAACCCACCTCATTGATGGCACCTGGTGCCCTCTGTCCTCTCCAGCAGCCCATGGAGAGGGCATGGTCCCTCCACGTCAAGCACCTGCCCAACTGCTACTGGGACCACCAACCTCACCACTTCTCTCCATCAGGTCTGTGCTGCCTGTTCCCCACACCTTCTGCTCAGCCACTGGTAAGAGCCAGGCGACACAACACAAATTCACACGTGCCATCTGCAAGGGACTTGCCAACAGAGCTGCAGCCCTGAGGACTGAGTATCCTGCCCTCCTACCGACACTCCTTGAATCCATAACGCAGAGGCACCAGAAGCAGGCACCTGCACCGGCATGGGGACCCTTGCTTGGGGCTCTCCATGGACACCGACACAACCCAAACCCAGAGGGGCTAACTCACAGCAAAGCCATGATTACCACAAGGAATGCTGCCAAGTAATCTGAGTGTCCAGCCCTAACTGTGCCAGTCCTCCCACTGGGAAAACACGGTCAGGTCACTGGAAAGGGTCTGACCAGAGAGCACCACCAGGAGTCAAAAACAGCCTGGCTTGGGTAGAGACAAAGCAGGAACTTACCGAGTTGATGCAGCCCAGCTCCTTATTCAACAGCCAGGGCAGTGAGAGTTTCCCTTCCCCTCTGTAGCACGACTGGATACGCTCCTTGATCTTATCCTTGATTTTCTTCAACGTGAAGAGGCAGAGCACAGACTCCTTGGGAGGCTTAACCCTGTTTTTCTGGCCCTGGGAGAAGATGGTGAAGAGGATATCCTCCCGCTCCGAGATACCCAGGTACTTGGCCAAAGCCTTGCCAGGCTTGGTCAGGTAGGCATCCTGGATCAGACGGTACTCGATGCCGTCCTGCACGCAGCCAATGGGGAACTCCACGTAGGAGTAGAACTTGGGGTCGTCCACACAGAGGCGGACGATCTTGGAGGTGAAAAACTGCTCCCCGGTGGAGTCAGGCGAGGTGAGCTGGGTGTCCAGCTGCAGGGTCAGGTAGTAAACAAACTGCTCACTGCTGAAGCTGTAGATGTAGTAGATGTCGAAGGTGGGGAATTTGGAGAGTGTATCCGAGGGGATCTTGAGCTGGGAGGAGACAAACTCGTCCTGATAGACAAAGCCAAACATCTCTGCGTTCTCCTCGTTGGCCATCAGCTTGCGGCTGGAGAGGGTGGGGAAGTACTCAGACTTCCCGTCAATGGGTGTCCCAATGAAGAGCTTGTTCTGCCCATTTAGCACCTCAATGATGACCCCAGACATGGTGCCCGACTCGTTGACGCTGGAGAGGTAGTGCTCCTTGCGGTGGTGGGGTTCACCCAACTTGAAGAGGTCATCCAGCCGGAGGAACTGGCAAATACCCTGGGAAGCGCTGCCACACGCAATCAGCCGGTTCCCGGAGTAGTCCACCAGCAGCAGTTTGTTCACGTTGTTGGTGGTGACCAGCCCGTGAGGGCAGGACTGAACGCTGGGTGGAGGGTAACACTTCTCATTGTCCTCCACAGGCCCTGTCACATGGGTCCTCAGGAGCGTGAGGTTATTGGAGAGCTTGTAGATCCGATTGACAGCCCCCACGTAGACCTCCCCGGTTTTGTTGTGGACCACCAGGTGCGTCAAGCTCAAGTCTGAAACCGGGAAAGTCCTAAAGGGAGACTTGGGGCTGCCTTCCGCCAGCGGTAGCCAGGTGCTCCCCAAGAGCAACAAGGTCCAAACATTAAGGGAGAAGTGGTGCTTGAGCCAAAGGAGCCACATTGCAGCAGCCTCACACCCAGCCAAGGCCATGCCCAAACCCAGCCACAAAATAAATAGAAACAAACCCAAACTAAAGGGATGAGGGAGGCAGGAAGAGCTAACGGGACACAGTCTCCTCTGCTTCTGCTGTGCTCGGCATTCAGGGCATCGTGGCCACAGCCAGTCCGGTCAGCCCTAGAGGGAGAGAGACAAGAAGAGCGGGGTTAGGAGGCTTTCCTGCACCATGTGAAGCCTGTTCCACCCCACCCAGCAGAGAATCTGCTGCTTCACAATTTTCCAGCAGGCAGCCTAACAAAATGTCCCTCACCATCTCCTGCCACGGAGGAAGACACGTCCCCAGTGCAGGGACAAGGGACCCTGCGAGATGCCAAGGATAGCGCCACCTGCTCGCACATGGCATGCCCCAACCAAGGAGCTGCCATGCGTTTTGTCTCACCATTCCAGTCTCAACCACCAGCCCCACCAGCCAGCAGCCCCCCTCCAAGGGTCACCATCCTGCCCTTAACCCCACCCAAGCTCCCTCAGGAAGAGCAGCAGGCACCGGCTGGACCAGACCGGCACGTCCCTGGCAGTCGGCAGCCTCGCGGTGTGCTCCAACACACCCATCACATACAAACGCTTTCAGCAGGGAGTAGCTGGTCCTGACCTGCTTTTAAGACCACCAGCAGCACCGAAGCACTAGCCAGGGATGGCTCCTAACAAACCTTGAGAGGAGCCTCCTGGGTGGCTGCCCCTGCCCCGCTCCACCACAGCAGACACAAAAACCCAGCTTAGTACAGTCCAAGCCCCTACACACAGAGGAGGATCCTGAAAAGCACCTTTTAAAGGAGCTGCGAGAGCAGAGAGCCCTGGCACGCTGCCTGCCATCCCTGCCACTTGCCTGCCTGACAAACCCCAGGAGGGCCGTGGGCAGCAGCAAGCAGGCATGGCAAGGAGAAGCGCGTCCTTCTGGCATTTATACGCATTAAGAAACCAGGGTCAGTTATTAGGCAGTTGGCTTGAGAGGCTCTGGAGGGATGATGGGGCAGACGCAGGGAGGATGGAGAGCCCCGCATGCTGCTGTGCCACAACTGGGGCTTGCCAACGTGGAGCAGCAAAGCAGCAGGGAGCCAGCCAAAAGCCCCACACCAGCGTGACCTTTGCATTCCCAGTGGTGAAGAGGAGATGGCTGCAGGTAGCTGACCTAGTTCCGCCTCCAGTGTCTGCTCTGCAGCGGCTCAGTTACAGCCCCCTCCCTGTCTTCTCCGTTCTCCACCACAGGCATCAGCACCTCTGGCCTAAGGTGGGGTTGTGTCAGCACACGATGCTGTCCCATCAACACTGTCACAACCCATCCAGCCAGGGTGGGACCGTCACTTCCAAGATCCACGGCCGGGACATAAGTTCAGCCCTCAGCTCCCCACCCCAGCAGCCATAGATAAGCCACTCTGAAAGCAAGCAGGGGAGGAGAGGCTCCCTCTCCTTATCTCCCATCTCTGACTCAGCTCAGGGTAACCTGCAGGAGGATCCCCACCAGGGAGTGGCACAGGTAGGAAATATGGCCTGCGGTGACTGTACAGCTCTGTCAGCATCTCAGACTGGGCAGGGCATCTTCAGAGGGCAGCGCAGGCCCGCTGGGGGATAAATGGCTACCCCAGGACTCAGCAGCCTGCTCTTAGCAGGGCTGTGGGACCCATCAACCAGGCCCACGGGACCTGTGAACCAGGCCCCACACAAACCTTGGGGTGCTGCATCACCAGGTCAGCAGCTGGGCCATGTGGGTACCACAACATACCATATAGCATCCTTCAATTCTGCTGCCCCCTTCCCAACCCACAGATCCAGATAGGGAGAGATCTGAGGGAAGGGAAACATCTTTTTCCCCTTTTCCCACTCCCAAATGAACATGAACCTCCCAGCCATCTTTGCAACCCTGCAAGCTCTGCAGCAACCCTGGGCAAAGCTCCTACACTGCTTCCAAACGTTCTCTGCAGATCTGCCATCTCCACCAGCTATCTCCTGCCCACATGCTGAACACCCTGCTCCATTCTGCCCCCCAACACACTCACCTCCAAGGCAACAGCCTCAAGGCAGGTTCGGGCAAGAGCATATGAGCAACGCTAAGATCAAAGCCAGCTGCCACAAAGCTCTGTGGCTGTGAAGACAACCAAAGCATGAAGCCACCAGCCCTGGAAATCATCTGCACAGTCCTAATCCCCTATTCCTACCATCTTTTCCAGCACTAGGAGTTTTCTAGCGAAGAGCATGAAACCTCACCACTGCCAGGGTGAGCATGCTCCCAGGGGTCAGCCACATTGACCAGCACCTTCACTTTTAGAGGTTTATCAGCAAGAGCCTAACTACAAGTACCCCAGATCAGAGCTTATTAGTCCTGAACCACACCGAGACACAGGCCCAAGCCGCACTGTCAGCACAAACGGGCCAGTCAGCTCTGAAAGCCACCAGCCCAGCAGCAGCAGGCAGTGCGATTTCCTGACGGGTTGCCGGAGAGAGGTTTCCCACCTCAAGAAACCAGCATGGGCTCTCACCAAGGCGCCACGAACACGAGGCTGAGCCACTCCAGGAACAATACAGGCAGCTGCCTTGGAAGGAGATCACCATCAACAGGAAATTCACGTGCCAGAGACGTGCCATTGAGAGGAGGAAGAACAGGGAAAAGCCAGTGGAGGTGAAAATGGGCGCTCGGAGTAGCGTGGGGATGCCAGCCGGAGCATCGCCCTGCTGCGATGGGTGAGCAGGACAGGGAAGTCACTTTCTGGGTGCATTTCTATGATTCATCGTTTCTATTTCAGTATGAGAACTGGAGGTCAGGCTGCTGTCACAAAACAGGGCTAGAAAGCCCAACAGGAGATTCCCAATTTAACATAGGAAACTACTACTCAGAAGCTGAAATGAGAGCAAAGCAAGACAGAGCTGGGACACGCCGAGAGCTGAGAAATGACACTCTGCAGAGCTCCTCTGAGATTTCTGCTCCTAAATATATTTTAGCAGCAACACCTCGTCCTAGTGACTTGACATCAGTGGTGGTTTTGTCCAGTCCTGCTTAAAACCATCAGCAGTGATTATTAAAAATCAGGAATGCCTGTCCACTTTCTTAAGGATTAAACAATTTGGGTTGCTGAAACTTGGAATAAATTAAAGCAGGGTTTGAGCCCAGAGTGGGCAGGCAGCCCTGCGCTGGAGCACGGGCTCCTGCACGGCCCCGGCTCCCTGCCCTCGGGAGCAGCGGTGCAGGGGCCAAAGGGCATTTCTGTTCTGTCACATCCGCACAGAGAGGTCGCAGTACAGCTAACGGCAGGGCAGCTCCTCCACTGGCATGCGCTTCGAACCACACAGCACCCAAACCCCACGGGGCTGCGCTCAAGTAGCATCTCGTCCCAGAGAGGACCCAGCCCAGGACCACCACATGAGTGCTGCCAGGAATCGAGTCCTGCACCGTGCACAGCACCACCATGGTCCACAAGCATGGAAAACCCTGAGCAGACACCCTGGAGCCAAGCCCAGCCCTGAAACAGGCTGCAATAAAGTAATACACACCCCAGCAAGGATGCACGTGTGCCAACTGGGAGAGCAGGACCAAGAATAAGCCGTGTTACGCTGCTGCCTCGGTGGCGAGCAACGCAGCGCAGAGATCCCCATGCAGGGTTGGCTCAGCCTGCACCCAGGCCACACCACCGGTGAGGCAGCACCACAGGCTTGTGGTTTGTTTTCCAAGCACACACACACACACACACACATATATATACACATACAAACATATACATAGAGCAGGAAACCTGCTGTCAGAAACAAAGCCAGCAAAGCAATCTTGCAAGCATCACATCCAGTCTCTTTCATTCCCCATGAGAGAGGACGCTTGCTCATGGTTTCACCTCAAAAGTGGCCAGGTTGAGGCGATCGCAGCTGCTGCAGGACCTGGATGGGGCTGCCCTTCACCACGGCTGACACTCACGCACCCCGGCTTCAAAAGAGTTTTTCATCAACAAGCCACTGATGTGCCCCACAAATGCCTGCACCCCACTTGCTCGCTGTTAAAGAGGTGGCAAAGGTCTGCAGTGTTCCCTCCCTGAGGCTGCGAGCTTCCTGGTCCCACAGCAGAGCCAGAAATTTGCAGTTGGGATGGGAGATTGCGGTTTGGGAAAATAATCATCACTTCTGATAGCACAAAAGCAGGAGTATTGGGATGGAAAAACACTAACCTTAAAAGGCAAAGACTGGACAGAGCATTAAGGACCAGCTCTCCACTCCTCCAGGCAGCGAGTCCAAAGCACTGATGGATGCCGAGTCAGCACGGACGGGCAGGCTACACAGCGGCAACCCTTGCATAAACAGCCAAAGCCAGGGTTTAAAACATCCCAATGAGCACAGAGGTGCACATCTGGCACCCACTTGCGTTCTCCACTCCTGCATCACCAAGATCCTGGCTGCCTCACATTGCCACCGGTGCTGTCCACCACCATGTAACGCCCCAGAAGGAGCCCCACACCATTACTGGGGTCCCAGGTGGGTCTGCAGCTCCAGGGTTAGGAAAATCATCATTTGTCTTGGAGAGAAGCTGCTCTCAAGCAGTGGGATGAGGCTGCAAACTGCCCCGAGAGCTTTACAGCATTGCACTTTGCAAAAGAGGCTGGAAGAGCAAAGCAATGGAACTGAAAATTCCCATATAACTGACCCCCAAAAGGGGAAATGGCATCTAACAGGTCTTGACCTGCAATCTCTCCAAGTCACTTGCTGCTCTCAGCAACAGGAAACTGTCCGAGAGGAGATCGGCTCCATTTTCAGACACACACGAGCTGCTGAGATGCCAGTAATTGGCAAAGGGGAGAGAGGGAAGACTATCTGGAGGAGAGAAAAGCCCACAGGCCAAAGGAGAGTCATCCTCACCATACAGCTGGAGTATTTTTAAGTTCCTCTGCCTGGGAAAAGCCTTGCAACAATGAGGAAAGGCTGGTGGTGGTACACTTTAGAGCTGTGCTACATATGCAATCATCTGCAACAAGGCTAAACTTTAACTCCTTCCTCCACTGCACATAAGTCATTAAAAACTATTTAGCTGAGGTCTCCCCTAACAAGTAAGTTAAATCATTATAAATCTTATCACCGGCTCCAGCCACACTCTGATGAAATCAACAGCAAGCTCTGAAGCAGCCCCATTCCAATCTCCATTACTATCACTGGCATCAGAACAGCTTTAGCTTCTTGAGTCTCCTCCCAGGCTCCTGCCATCCCTCCACGTAGGGGCTGAGGACTCCCTCCTGCTCTGCCACTGCAGCACACATGGGCATAGCAGCCTCTGCTCCTGCGAGCAATGAATGGGCAAGGAATTCAACCTCTTCTGTCCTGAGAAACGTGACAAGGAGAAGCAGCCATATACTGCCCACAGACTACAAGAAGAAGCTTGACCCTCAGTAAAAAGGGGCATAAAAGAACAAGTAGCAAGGAAATTAAATAGCATTTCTCAAGTACACAATTCCCCTTCTCTGGCCCTCTGCAAGAAGTCCGTCACACCAAGGAGAACAGCTCTGGAGTCACCACACGCTCTCGCTGTCAAGAGACTGCACACTGCCCAGTGGGGAGCCGTTCCCCAACGGGCTCACGAGCATTTCTGAGATGGAAACACAGGCTTCTCCCAACCACAGCGTCCCAAGGCAGAGAGGCACATGAGGACAGTCTCAGCAAGTCCTGTCGTGACCACTTGTCCCTGCCACAGAAACCAGGCATGGACTGAGACCTTACACGTATCCCCCAGCTCTGTTCAGCTACGAGAGTGAAAGCCAATGGCTGTCCTTTAGTCTCACAACTTGTCTGGGTATTAAAGTACCTATAGGGAACCTTTAAGAGTTACCAAGAGGCTTTCTATATGCAGCCCACATGCTGGATGCATTCTTCCCAGGAGGAGAGTGCACCCCACCCTCCCCCTGAGCTCCTGCAGCCAAGGCAGCAATATAAAGATAGGGATCAATCAATACCCGGGATGGAAACCAAGGCACAGCCCACGGTTGACCATCCACACAGGACAGAGCCCACTGCTTCCCCATCCTGCTTCAGGAAATTTGTCCTCAGCATACACAGAGCACAGCACCTCACCTCAAACCTCTCTGCGCCTCTCATCACACTGCAGATGCTGACCCAAGGCACCAGGACCCCAGCTATGAGACTGCAGATTTCTACTGTCAATACCCAGGCCAGATCAAGGCTTCAAACCCCAAACTGATGTGAATTTTGCCACCTCAACCAGGACCAATTGAAAACATTTTGTCCCCAGCTTCAGAGCAAAGGAGTCCAGATCAAATCCCCTAAAGGCCACCTTCCACCTTGGCTTTGGTCCATGCACTCCAAACCCTGGTTCTCACATCCCATCAGTCCATTGCCCCAAAAACTACATCTCCCAAAAACTATTCCTGCTGCCAGTGGTCACCTTGGTTCAGCCAAACCTGCAGAAACCCAGAAGGTCACCCACAAGCCAGGTCTCCCAACAGCCAGCAGGGAAGTCCAATAAGAGGTCCTCCAGCCACCAGCATCCTTCCCTTATATCATCTCACTCCCTGTGGCATAACACATTGCTCCTCACTCCCAAATCCGTTCCTCCACATCCTTTATCAGGCCAGGCCAGACACTAACACCAGCTGATGACCTGACCTTCCCCTGACGAATGCACCTCTTCCAGTCTGGCTATCCAGACTGGGATTTGCCCTTTCCAACACCCACACACTCCTCCGCACCTCCTAATCACTTTCACAGTGGCAGAGCTGCACTTCCCCTAAATCTCACAGGAAATCCAGGGAGCTCCCACTTTGCAATGGAGCACGGCCACAGGAGGATTCCTGGCTGCTGGACCCCCTCCGCTCCCAGCAAAGGGAGGTCGCTCTGGGGCTGGTTTAATCCCGGCTGATCTGAAATTCCCATGCTTCCTCCCAGCCCCAAGCTGACACCAGCGCTCATGCTGTCACGTGGCAAGCTGAGCAAAACTACCACCACAGTTTGGTATATCTGATTAAAAGACCACAAAACTTCTTCAAACAAGGTTTCCTCAGCTCAATCCCAAGCCATGTCCACCTCTGCTTCACCCTAACCTCCCATCCTTCCCTCTTTGACATTCCAGTCCCACTGCACCGAGCACCACAGCTGGAATTGGCTCAGGTCCCGGCTCCACTTCCCCTGCAGAGGACCTAGCTCAGCACGGCCCCACATTTTATTTGCCCAAGGTGGAGCTGACGCAGTCAGAGAGCTAGTGGAGCCTTGCTCAGCAATCACACAAGGCAGAAAGGGGAAGAAGAGCCCAAAAGCCTCCCCACAGCAACACCACCACAGGGGAAACTGCTCCGGGAGATTTAATGGGAGCTTCATTTGCAGCACGACGGGCACAGGGCACCCAATAAAAGCAGGGAGCCATCGCACACACGGCAGCAAGGGCTGTGCCCGCATCCTGCTCTCCTGACGACAGCGCCAGCACGGTCCCCCTGCTCCGGCACACCTCCACCCCAGCAGCGAGGGGATCTTACCCAATCAACCTGCGGATCCTACCCAACCGACCTGGGCATAGCAAACTCCAAAGCATGGCTGCAGCTCTGCCCAAGAGATGCTGACTGGGAGAGAGAGCGGAGCAAAGCTGCTTCTCTCCCTGATGACCCTGGTTGCAGCCGCAACGCACACCGGATACAGGCGCGCTGCTGCAGTCTGACGCTGGGCACAAGGGGCCGAGACCCCAACAGGCATCAACGTTATGGATCTGCATGTCTGCTGTGAAACCAAGAGGCGGCGGCTCCCTGCCTGTGCTGGGAGGGCTGTCCAAGCGCCTCTGCCAAAAATTCACTTTCTGCTAATGAAGGCGACTGGATGGCAGCTCCAGCGAGTGCAGTCACCCCATGGTGGGGCCAGGAAGCCACGCAAGGCACACCCAGCATTCCAACAGACATCCTGCTCAGAGTCCTGGTGCAAGCTGACACGTGCCCCGGCACGGGAGCATCCCTCCCTCCCACCTCTCACCCACGCAGGCACGAGGCTGTGTGGAGCAGGACCTCTGCCGCATGTGCCAGCAGGCCCACGGGCACCGCCGTCGTGCCGATAATACGGAATAATAGCGGGTGTCGGTGGAAGCCAGGGCTGCCGGCAGCATCGCGGGCTCGGCGGCGGCTCTCCTTCGGAAGCAACGCTGCCTTCCTGCCTTCCTCCTCCCCCATTTCTTCCCGATGACATCAGCCTGAAAAACAGGTTCTTGACTTCAGAAGGCTCATCAGGCTGTTTCTGGTCCCGCCGGAGAGGGGAGAGTCCCTCGTGACTCCAGAAAGGATGTAGTCATCCAGGAACTGGACCCCTGAGATAAGCAGGAACGGGCAGGCAGGGACCCTGTCGGCACGCCAGCACTTCTAGGAATAAAAAACACCGAGGAGGAGATGAGGGTGGAGGGAGTGCAACACTGCAGCGCTGGGGAATGTTTTTAAAATATTTTACAGAGGCTTCAGCAGCTGTAAGTTCGAGCTTGGGCTCACGCCCTGGCTCTGCCACTGCTCAGGTACAGGGCAGCCTGACCCACCCAGTACAAAAGCCAAGACACAGGGCCGGCTCCTGGCTCCCTCCAGCTCCCAGAGACCATCAGCAAGTTCCTCACACTGGCCAAAATGACGAGACAGGTCTTAACAATCCCCAGCAAAGCCTTCTGAGGGCCACAGGGCTGGACTTGGACCAGCAAGGAACATGATTCTGTGAAACATCCTGCTCACCGGCCAAGCTCAAAGATTATTTTTAAACTTCTCCTAAAATATTTTTGGGTTTTCCTCTTCCCTTGTTGAAACTAACAGTCTGCACAGGAAAAGCGAAGCAGCCTCCCGTACACAAAGCACGGCCGCACGCACAAAGCAAACAACTTACTGCCATTATAATTACCTGCGATGTTATCGGCAGCTCTGGCAGGGTCGGCAATTGCAGAAGGAAACGTGGTTTTCACATTGTGCCATTAGAAGCATGAGACCATCCTTCCTCCCACCCTGCCCAAGGGCTCAGCCACCAGCAGTACCCCCTCATGACGACACGACGTTAAACGGGGGCACCAGCCCCTGGCCACGGGGCTACATCAGGCAGGAATTTTCTTCCCCAACACAAGCATCAATGGGAACCTGCCTCTCCTCTCACCCAGGAATTCCATCTGCAAGAGCCTGAATATTTTGACACACAAGCAGTTGCTTAACTAAGCACGTAACGCAAAGGGACTTGCAGAGTTCCTGCAATGACATCAAGATTTCCCTGGATGGGGGTAGCGTCGGTTGTGTCCGGGGCCTGACGCTCTGTGATAGCAGAGGCTGTGTCCCCTGGACACAACCGACCTTACCCTAGAGGGAGCATCCCAGCCAGCCTCCTGGCGATGGTGGGAGTGCAGCCCTGCTCCGTACTAACCCCTCACATGCTGGAACACAACTCTGCTCCGCCAAACTCCCAAGAAAATGTGAATCGCTCAACATTTATCAGCTCAAAACACCCGTGCAATTAGCAAGATTTTTTTTCTCCCTCCAGTATAATTATATACATTTTAATGCAATTACCACCCCTGTATTTTGTACATTAAACAGTAGGCAACTGAAGGAAGAGAGAAGCTTCCTTTTTCTTGGCTTTGCCTTTCTGAAAATAATAGTATGTTGCAAAACAGCTCTGGCAGAAAGGCTTATCTTCGCTAGAGAAAGAGAGGGAGCAGATGGAAAATGGGAAGGGGGAAGGAGGGATCTCCCAAAAGGAGAGTGGGGATTGCAGTGTCTCTTCACACCGCCCTCACCTTCCAGTCCCTACACGTACCTACACCTGGAAAACGTCTCCAATACCAGGGGCAGGACTCGGAAATAGCCTCAGCCTGCGTCCTCCACCGCCAACAGCAAAGAAAACCAAATCAAGCAAATGGTCATCAGTTACTCAACCCCCGAAGCCGGGGTCATTAGCTGGATTAAAGCTGCTGAGCTCTGGCCAGCAGCAGGGATAGCAAAGTGCAGTTAAACTGCCCAAATTGGATTACTACTGCTTTTCGGTCTCCGTGCCAAGTTGGCCAGCGTATTGCGGGATGTTCAAAACAGGGAGGTGGGCACTGAGCCTCGGGGCTGATCCACCGGCTGCTGGGTAGGGAGATGACAGATGGGGAGGAGATGGTTCCCACACAGTGGGTCCTCCAGAGCCCTGCAGCCTGTCCCTAGCACCCCTGCCAAGCTCTCACCCTGGGCACTTTCTCCAGAGAAATCCCTCACAAGCTCAGCTCAAGGAGCAAAGAGGATATTGCGCCGTCGCTCGCACCAGGCCCCGGATCAACCCCAGCAATAACAAATCTCCTCTGCAGTTCAGATGGCTCACAAGCATCTCAGTCCCCCGGCACAGATCAGCATGTAGCAGCTCATAGGGCAGGGATGGACTCAACCCCCATCACATCAAGGCACCCCGCACCATAGGGACAGAGGGGTCACGCGAAATAGCCTACCTTGCACCGTGCAAGCAGATTTCAGAGGACAAAGGAGCAAAAATCCTTGTGGAGTGCAAGTCTGATGGTCTGGACATGGAGTCTGTCTCCAGATCTAAACATGTCAGCACACCAGCAACAAGGAGAAGGTTTGCCAAGCATTGGCTAAAGGGAAAATAAGCTCTTAAATGTTTTTAATTCAGGGTTTAAAGTGGTGGCTTCCACCTGGAACAAAGGTTGGAGGCAGCCACAGACGAGGGATGCTCAGGGAAGCAAGGTAAACGAGGACACGGTCCCATGCCCGGCCATGCTCTGACGAGCTGGGGGGAAAGACGTGCATTTTGGCTACAAAACATGCTGAGTAGAGGGGAGACGAGCCATGTCTGTCCACATCTGGCATGCAAACCATCAAGATTTAATTATTGGCTGGAGCTTTTCTCCTCCATGATGCACAAGACACTTGCTCAAACTTGGCTTCCAAGTGTAACTGGAAGACCGCAACAGGGTATCTACATGGCTTCCATGCTGCATCCTGGCTAGGACTCAGAAGGGCATAGCTGAGGCTGTGGATCAGAGACAGTGTCAGACCACACACATTCTCACAACATACTATCTACCTGTAGTAAGATGTTCCCCATAGCACTCCCCAGAACCTGTTATAGGCTATAACCAGAGAAGAAGCTGGTTGTCTCCAGCCTGAAACCAAACCAGCCACCCCAGCACTGGACAGTTGCAAATGCTCACTCCTCCCCATTTTGCACAACACTCAGCACCAGTCCCAGCGCAAGCCCAGGAGAGGTAAGGGATTGTGGGTCATGCTGGTCGTGATTCCCAGCCCTTGGGCCCTCCTCCACACACATGGCACACCACCAGTCAAACGCTGGTCAGGAGCACTCTGCCCACTGGTTTCTTCCACACAGCACACAAACTTCTCACGACACAATTTAGATCACAGGGAGTAGCAAACCAAGGTCTCCATGTGTATATCTCACCAGCTCAGGTCAATACAAAACCCAAGCTTGGAGATGGCAAGGATGGCATACGAGCATGGAGGTGACCCATGTCCACCTTCCCATCGCTGCACAGAAGGATGGCAGCAGCTCCACAGCCCTGCCTCTTCCAAGGTCCACCTTCCTTCTGTTGTGCCACGGTTGCCAAAAAAAATATGACCGACCCTCAGCGCAGACACAAACGACCACAGCGCTGAAACACCCTACACAAAGCAGCGGTCGCAACGAAGTCCCACGGGACTCAGCAGAAGCCTGATGCCACAGACAAGGCTCTCCCCAGTTTGCAGGGAGCTGGTGGTGCCAGCACAACAGCACTGCTTGGAAATTCCCAGCTCAGGGCTGAGTCCGGCTCTCGTCAGTGGTTAGTGCTACAGCCCGGAGCAAGGCAGGCAGCAACAAAGGCCCTGACCCACGCTCAGCCTGGAGAATAAACACATACGAGTTTCCTTCATTAAGTCGGATCCCAGGACCGTATCCTTCCCTTTGTTCAATGGATGTCAAACGCAGCAAACCCATCGAAATAAATCGCCTGGCATGACGTTTACACCCAGGGAGCAGGGCAGGGGCCGGTCCCGACTGCTGCCGGCATGGAGGAGGGGAGGCAGCCCTGCCAAGCACGCAGCAGCGCCGCTTTATTACCCTCTTCCATTTCGGCTGCGCAAAGCTCCAGCGAAACAGCGCTCGCCTGGAGCCGCCGGCATGGCCCTCGGCCCCGTCTCCGCTGGAGTTCAGAGGAGTTTGTTTATCTCTCGCAGCGTACTCTGCCTCGCCCGGG
This sequence comes from Baryphthengus martii, assembly GCA_013396935.1. Taxonomy (NCBI): domain Eukaryota; kingdom Metazoa; phylum Chordata; class Aves; order Coraciiformes; family Momotidae; genus Baryphthengus; species Baryphthengus martii. The sequence continues at coordinate 159,922 of VWZK01002413.1, read as the reverse complement.
AACGGGGCTTTGTGTTTCGGAGAAGCACAAGGGCTCTTCTCCACGGCTTCGTGCACAGCTCGAGCGCGCTCGAAGGCGGATGCCTCTGCTCTGCTCCAAACCCGATGCATCTATTAAAAAAAAAAAAATACGCCAAGAGGAAGCAACTCTTGCCGGCGCCACTATTATTGTGCTCACAAAACCGACACCACCAAAACTTTAATCTTCGGGGTACCAGGTGCAGAAAGCTCAGCCACCCAACAGAGCCAAGCTATCCAGCCCCCGGCATTGCCTTCCCGCAGCCCCTCGGGAAGCAGCCCATCCAGGTTCACCGCTCAAGGAGCGGCACCGGCAGTCAAAATCACCGGAGGATGGGGAGCACCGGATCGCAGGCACAATCGGGTATTTTGAATCCAAACTTCCTTACCAGCCTTCCTTACGGCCCCATGCCGCCACAGCGCTGCCAGCGCCGGCATCCACCGGCAACCAGCAGGTCACACCGCAGCGAGCGGGCAGAAGTAAAAATCTTCCCGCCTCGCAGCCGCTTAAGAAATTATCTGTGCATCCTCCCAGGGGCTTCTGCCTCGCTGCTCTTCCTCGGCTTCTCCACCTTTCCACCACGTTTGGCCACCAGTGTCTTGGGAGAGAGACATCGAGTCACTCCTTTTACCCACTGAGTATACACAAAAGACCCTGAGATTGTTCAGGAAGCAATTAGCCGCTGTTCAGAGGAAAACGGTGTTTTCAAATGGATAACCTTTGATGTAGTCAATAGCCTCGGCTCCTCTTTTTTTTTTTCCTTTTATTTTTTTCTTGCAGTCGCACACAAAAGAAATAAAAAAAATTAGAACAACAAAAAAAAAGAAATCTAGAGAAAGGCTCGTAATCCCTCCCGACACAGCCCTCGCTCCGCAAAAAGGGATTTCCTTGCAAGCCGAAGGAAAAGCAGCTTCGGAAAGGCAGCTCATCTGCCCAACTTTACTCCCCTCCGTGTCCCAGAGCAAGCGAGAAGGATCATGAATATTCACACACACACCCCCCGTTAGGAGGTTCTGCTTTTGTTTTGTCCTCCCCAAAGCAGGAGGAAGCGCGGAGCTAACGAGAGAGGTTAATGCCTGTCCTTTCTCTCCCATCCATCTCCTCTTTAACCAGTGACCTTCATGTTAAGCCCTGTTTACACACCAGCCCCCCTCCCCTGGCTCCCCCCACCCCGGCGCTCAGCCAGGGGCAGAAGGAAGAATTTCTCCGCAAGGAGGACAAGGGAGAAGAAGGGATTTCGGGATTTATTCCAGCATGCCACTGAGATTTTGCAAATCCCTCCCCGCTCGCACGCCGGAGCTGCCGTGTGTGTTTGCAGGGCAGAAACGGGAAAGGGAAAGGAGTAAGGGACACCAAACGTGCAGGAGGCTTTATTCGCCACCTTCGCCGTTAATACCGGAGGCGGCGGGCGCGCACCGGCACGCTGCTCCGCACACAGGTAGCGCAGCCCCGGTCGGAAAGATGCCCGGGCGCTGCGCTGCGAAACCACACCACGATCACAATAGTAATGACTGTAAGGAGGGCGCTGGCAGCCAGCCCCCAAGGCTCCCTGCCTCGCTGGGCAAACCCGACCCGGTTTGACGGCGGCCCCGCCGCTTCCCTCGGCCGGCTGTGGGAGAGAGGAAAGCGCGGGGGGAACGGCGGCTCTGCGGGGTTCGGGGCGAGCTCTGCCAGGAGTCGCGCACCGCACCCCGGCGGGATGCGGGGATGGCAGGGAGGGTGTGAGCACGGATGCGGGGCAGCACGATGCGGGGACAGGAACGAGGGGACAGGCGAGGGTGCGGCGCAGCTCGGACGCGGGGATGACAGCGAGGATGTGAGCAAGGATACGGGGCAGCGCGATACGGGGATGGCAGCGAGAATGCGGGGATCCGAGGCAGGGCGGAGACGGGGATCCGAGGCGGCGAGCCCGGGGAAAGGCTGCACTTCGCTCGCATCTCCAGCGGTGCCGAACTCGAGTGGGCTCGCCGCGGTGCGGCACTGGAGAAGCGAACCCAGCCGAGACCCGGAGCTGGCGAGAGGGCTGCAGAAGAGAGGGAGGCGGCCAACCGCGCCGCTGCGCCGGGCAGGGAG
>VWZK01002413.1:143096-157513 GCA_013396935.1 Baryphthengus martii | reverse complement strand
CGCCTCCGCCTGCCCTTAAAAGGGCGATGCCTCAAGAGGAACGTCCCCACGAGCGGCCGCGGAGCAGCGGGGACCTCGCCCCGTGCGGGGCGGCAGGGCTGCGGGACGGCCCCGGGACCCACCTGAGGGCCGAGCTGCGGTTGGAGCCGTCCTCGGCCTCCCCCTTGCAGCCCGCGACAGAACTACCGTCCCCAGGGATGGCCATTTGTCGTCTCTCCGCTGGCACCGCACCCACTCCACCTAAACAGAAAATTACAAAGGGGAAAAAAAAATTGTAAGAGCCATTAAAAAAATATTCATTGGGGATTATTATTTGTCTTTTTAAAGCATATTCAGTGCCAGCCACTTCTGCCACTTTCATTCATAGAATGCTTTGGGTTGGAAGGGACCTTAAAGATCATGTAGTTCCAACCCGCTGCCATGGGCAGGGACTTCTCCCACTAGATGGGGTTGCTCAGAGCCTCATCCACCCTGGCCTTGAACTTACCCAGAGATGGAGCATCCACAACTTATTCTGGGCTACCTGTTCCAGTGTCCCACCATCCATAGAGTGAAGAACTTACTCCTAATTTAATTTAAATTTATCGTCTTCCAGTTTAAAGCCATTATCCTTCATCCTATCACTACAAGCCCTTGTAAAAGGCCCCTGATTCCCCTACCCTTGCACTCTCCCTTTTGCTTTTTTCCCCGTACCTTGTTGGCAACAGTGCTCCCCTGCCACATTGCCTGCCTCCAGCACTGCACAGTCCCCGTGCAAGGGGTCCTGCATGTCTGTGTAGGTCCTACAGAAACGCTCCATCATTTCTCGATTTGGAAAGGACTTCTGTAAAGACGAACAAAAATAAATACAGTGCTTATAATCAGGAACTCCACTGAATTCATGAGCGATTTTGGGGATGACAATGGCAGTAAGCAGCTTTATCCAGATCTGCCCACCAGGAGATGGAGCTGCGGGTGATTATGGTTTACTGGGACCCCACCTTGTGCTACAGCACGGTGGCCATGAGGTGGTCACCTCTCCATGGATAATCAGCACAGGGTGACTTGTTCACCCAGGTTTTCACGGGTGCAACCAGCCAGATCTTTATCCCCACCAAATATCAGCACTGGGATACGCTTTGCCCTTTAGGCAGGGATGTGCTGTTGGAGCTCAGGAGTTGCCCCTATCCGTGATGGGAGGTGTGTGCTCACCTTGCACAGGCACATGTGCACAGACCTCTTCCACCAGCATCCCAACAGGCGTGCGTGCCTCCCTATGGGCCAAAGTACAAGCATGGACACAGCTCCTTGTCCTGCCTGATGCAAGGAACTGACTCCAGAAGCTGTCTCCACAGCAAAGCCTCCTTCAGCAAGAGCAGCGCTGAGGCCACTACAGAGCCCTTTGGGGAGGACACGGAAGGAGACCAGGAGGCTCCTAGTGAATCTCAAACACCAGAACAAAGGAGGAGAGGGGCCCTCAGAGTTTCCAGCAAGAGTTGGAAGGAGGATGGAGGGGAGAATAGGTGATTTCACCAAGTACAACAGCAGAAGTGCTCTTTCCTTCCAACCCTCAGCACTGCCGTGCTCATACCTTGCTTAAAACCCACCCAAGTGATATCCCTGCAGCTCAGACAAGTCCATTCTGACACAAACAGGGGTTTCTGCTCATTCATCGCCGGCTGCCCTTGCCAGCACCCCTCTGCTGGAGACCAGCAGGAACAGGCGTATTCCCCCAGGTCGCAGTGCTGGCGCCTGACATTCTCCCACCTCTTGTTTGCGCACAGACACACATGGGGCCCAGACTTAAAAGCTTTCAAGACTGAGGAAAAGAGAAGGGATTGGTGAGCTGTGCCGGCAGGGAAGCGGCTAGAGTTTGGGTTGCTTCCCCCAGATATGAAAGAAACACTTCATTTTTTTTTTTCCTCCTTCCTCCAAGAGACTAAATTTAGTGAATTCCTTTCACATTAAAAACTTGTCAGGTATTCACATTCAAAGAGTCTGCTGCTCAGGTCTCCCAGGGGAGCTACTGAGACAGCGAAACCTCTTAAACATATAAAGAAGGGAGAGATATTCAGGCAAAATTCCACCAATGCTTTTAAATCTGCCCTCTCCCAGGACCGGTGCATGGGCACTTTGGTCCCACAGCTGCCATCTCCTGCTGCAGAGGCAAGAGGAGAGGGATGGATTCTTCCTCCCTGGAGCAGGACCAAGAGATGCAGCAGCAGTGACTCCCAGGCTGCCCCTGCCATTCCTCCATCCCCCTGCTCAGTGCTGGTGGGAAGGAAACCAGGGCAATTTATTTTGGCTGAACGATGGATTGTCAACATCCATCCAGCACTGAAGGAAACCCTGGTGGCAGAACTGAGAAAAGAGTGGGTGTCTCGGTTGCAGAAGCACCTCCAGCCCTCTCGTGAGCCTCCAAGGAAGGTCCAGCCCTGAAAGAGAGCAATAAAAAAGACAGCAAGAAAACCAAAGCAGGTTTACCTCATACCAGGAGCCCAGCGCAGGGACAAGAAGGGACCTGGCAGAGGAGCATCACAGGTTTGTACTGGATGGGAAGCAGCCCTGGGCTCACAGTGACAGCCGGTCTGATGGCTTGTCCAGCACCGTGCCCGGCGGGCACTGGGACACGCTTGTCACTCACACGGCTTCTCCCCCTGTCTGGGCACCTCACCCCCACAGAGAGACCCTCGTTATCTCAGGAAGTCCGGCCTTTTATCCTGCCTCTCATGGGGCTTTAAATTGCTCTGTTCATTCCCCAACCACCCTGTGCATCTTCACCCCCCTTCCCCGACAAACCCCACGGGCTGACAGCCTGGCCGTGCCCCGAGGACATCCAGTTTGAGTGGCACCTCAAAGGCACTCCAAAGCTCCATGCTCACCAGGGTGCTGGGAGGAAGAGCTGGAGGCAGAAGATGGCTCCGGTGGCAGCTGAATCCAAAGTCCAGTGGTGAGGGATTCACCGGGCTCCTTGTCATTATGCTAAAAGCTGATTCAGCACCTCTAACCCACAACTGACCAAAATTACATTGAGAGACAATCCGTTCTCGGTGCGTCTGGTGAGCTTTCCCTAGGTTACCAAAGAGACCAAGGGGTATTCAGTTCTCTAAAAGCAGCCTGACAACTACTTTGTGAATGAAAAACAAAAACCTAACTGGGAGAGGATTAGGTTGCTGGAGAGAACCCAAGGAGGTAGGAAAGCTCTTCTGCTCAGCTCACTGGGTTAACCCAGTCAGAATGGCGAGGGGCTAAAAATAATCAGCTAAATTCACAATTTTTCAGCTGTTTGCAATTTCTGACAGCTAAAAACTTCTGCACCCGAGTCCTCAAGCACACATCATCTCCCTTGGTTATCACTATGGACCGTCACAAAACGAACGCCCAGAACCTGCGACCAGAATTTACTCCCCCTGTGCCAAACAGCAGCAGTGACCTCAGCCCAGAGGGCCTTTGGGCTGCGAAATCCAGCTGGCCTAGAGAACAGTCTGCAATGCAAACGTGAGCTGTGGCGACCTTCACACCCAAACTCTGCAGCTCAGCTCAGCCCAGCCGGTCTCATGGGTTGCTCCAAAAAGGTGGGGGCTCTAGCAGGGGATCAGCTCTGCCCAGATGTCAGCAATGGTCATTTTTTTTTTTTCCTTCTCCTGTCCTTACAAATGTCTTTGCTAATCCAGACCCAGGGACAGAAAGGCTGGGCAGTCAGAACTGGGTCCAACCAGAGGGTTTGTCAAAGTTTTCCAGGAGGCATCAGCAGCTCTTTAAGCTTCTTGACAGCCAGGATAACAAACTGTGTCTGCAGAGCTCTGGGGATCCAGGGGAAAATTAAAATGGGTAATGAATAGAGCCATTTTTCAGGGGATCGCAGCTGTAGAGGCAAGCAGGGCCAGCAGGCAAAAGGTGCTGAAAAGCACATGGGAAAGTGAGCTGAGGTGGCACTGGAACTGCCACCAGCGCGGCTCCTGGCTCTGCCCGAGAAGTAAAGCACTTTGCTGCCCACCAGCATGGCTTTTATCCTGTGCTTGCTGCAAAGGGCACTCTCCAGATCAGCGGGGTCCACTAGGTATGGCTGGTGAGCAGCTCCTTCCTCCACCCCATCATGCTTGTCTTCCTCAAAGTGGGGAATTTTCTGTTAGAGGCCTTGGTGGGCAGGCAGCACTGCCAGGGGTGGGAAGTAAGAGGTCTGTGGGCAAAGCAGGTCACCTCAAAGACGACTGGGAGAAAGAGGGCTCTGGAAGCATCCTTGCTTCCTCAACCTGTCACACTGGAATACACCCTTTGATCTAGGAAAAGGCTTGGTGTGATGGGTGTTGGGAGCTGTGGTTGTGGGAGATGCTCTGGGAGGCTGCCAGGTCTGTAACAGGAGGTCTGGGCATCAGTGCCAGCACGTGGGACTCAGGGGAAGACACACAGCCGCAGTGGGAGAGGACGGACACTCAGAGGAACAGCTCGCTCTGCTCTTCTCAAAGCTAATTCCCAGCTCCCAAAAGACTTGCCTGCTCTGATGACTCTGTATCCACCAGCCGACAAGCCAGGCGTGCACCAGTCCTTCCCCAGAGGGCAGGGAGGTCCTGCAGAGATCCCCCCGGCCATCCCTGCACCGGCTGAGCTCCTTCATCCTCAGCCCCGTGACTCACAACAGGCTCTTAATTAGCAGGAAGCCTGATGCAGACACCTGTCAACTCCTCCGAGACAACCAGCATTTCACGTTAGCTGCCCTGGGGCTGTTCAGCAGGAACAGCTCGCTCTCTGTATTGATATTCCTTCATCTCAGCCTATTTTCCAAGCCGTCAAGCTGCCATCTCAACCCTCCCAGGCCCGCCACTGCTGGGGAAAGCGGCCTCGCGTCCATCAGCTCCTGGACTCCGACCTCACCTTTGCAGCCGCTCAGGAGCGCTGGAACCACTTTGTGCTTCTCCCCAGCAGCCCGAGGGCTCCCTGCCGAGGAGCTCAGGCAGCCCTTGATGAGACAAACTCCCGTGTCTTGGCACAGCCTACACCAAGTGTAGACTTCGAGTCAGGGCAGCTTTGAAGGTAGGAAAGAAAGTCACTGCCTAATTCCCCACCTGCCCAGTGAGTCTCCGAGATGTGGACCTCTGCCACCACGGACAAGGCATCACCACCCTGGCTGTGGCACAGGGATGCCCACCCATCAGAAGCCACAGTAATAGTTGGGGGAGGCTACAGGGCTGCTTTGATTCATTGCAGCCAGCTGAAGGGCACGGTGCCATCACCGGTGTGTTTAGTGCCAGGGCACTTTGTGAGGCAGAAGAGTACCACGGCCGCTGCACTGGGTCCTGCAGCAGGTTACCTGGGGTGTGCTGAAGCTGGTATTCAGTCTTGCAGAGATGGGAAAAGGCAGGATGGATTGACCCAACTGTTCTAATTGAGGTATAAAGAAATCCTTTGTTAATTGCAAAAGGTGTTAACTCTGAAACCTAATGTTTCAGAGCTGAATAGCAACCTGAGGTCAATGCTTACTGCCTCGGCTGGCCTGTCACCAGCTAGAGCCAGGCAGAGCATCCTTCCTAGGGAAGCACCACATCCTTCAGAGCTCCCCTCCATTCCTCCTCTGCTGTAGCCCACCATACTGCTCCTTACTCCCACCTGCCCCGTACCCTCCCTCACCAGAGCCAGCTGAAGAACCCTTTCATAAAGAAGATTTACCTCCACCCTCACCATCAAGATGACATGTGTCATCATCCACTTCCCAAAGGCTTTCAGATGCTCTACCAGTGCCAGGAGAAGAGATGCTGTGCTCAGCATGTGTAGGGAACAAGGCGAGGCTGTAGTGGTCTGAGAGCATCCCCCTCCATTTCATGCATGGGGAGAAGACAGAAAATGACACAAGGAAGACTCGATGATACATCAGTCAGACTAAACCCCAGGCCATAGCTGCTCCTGTGTTTCAGAACCAAGCTCCATCTCCAGGCTGGCTGTTTCCCCCATGATTCAGGCCAGTGGAAAGATCAACACCAAATCCTCGGGTGGCTCAGAAATCCATCTTCGTCACATGGAACAAGTGGGTGGCCATGAGATGCTGAGGAGTCCCTTCCCTTTCTCCAGTGCCCATGTAAAATTAAAATGGACAAGGAAGAAGCTGCTGTAAATAATGCATTTGTGGTGCACTACACGGCTTCGGGAGCACATATTCATTGTCTAGTCTTATTTAAAGAAACCCAGCCCTGCATGGGTCATTAAAAATGCATCCTGGTTTCAGCTTCATCCCATATACACTCACCACTGTGAAGCAGGTGGCTTGGTGGCTGTTTTCATGCCTTTCCACTCTCAGCTGGGCCCGGGCAGTCCCATGCCGGTATGAGCGAGGCTTCTGGGTCACATGAAAAATTCACGTATTTGGCATCAGGCGTTTTCCATCCCTCTGCTCCCTGCTCCTCCCTCACACCTGGGTCTGAGGACTTGCCCTCTGCTGCTGCCTCCTAGACCCCAGCAGCATCCTCCAAGCTAATAAAGAATGCTGTCAAGAACTGCTAAGCCCCAGTCTGGCCACAGCACCCATCCCACCATTTTCCCACCCTGAAGCCTTCTCCCCACCTCTCTCTGGCTGGTCTTAGTTCTCCCCCACACATTCCCCTTGCTCACAACCTGCATGTCCTTCCTACCCAGAGCCTGCCATGCTGTGGGGTTCACTAGCTCTTGTTGTTAATGGCTGGTGGGAGCTGAGCTTACAGGGAGCCTACTACGTCCTCCATCCTGGCTGGAGACAGCAGCAAGGAGTCAGGCCTCTTAGGATCTGCAGGCTGCGGCATCATGTTTGCTCTTCATTTTCATTCCAGGGATGTGGTGCCCAAGGGTGATGTCCTGGCAGGCACTAGAGGGAATTTAATTTGCCCTTGGTGCTCTGGAAACAGAGCCTGGGGATGAGGAGAGGAAGACAAAGTCACCCAACACCAGGCTGAAATTCACCACGTGTCGTTCAACAACCAGGCAGCCACAAGCCCAAATGCCTCGATAACGGGTCAGCACTTCAGATAACTCAGCTGAAGCGACAGCAGCTCAGTAATGGTGCAGATCCACCGTTTGCAGGCTGAGCTGTGGCCGGGCGGTAGGGGCAGGGCTGCATGAATGGCGGTGAGGAGGGCAGCCGTGAGCAGCTCCGTGCCAAAGACCTGTACCCCAACGCGTGCAATGCCCAGGAACAGCCCGTGTGGCACTTTGCTGCAGAAACAGGGCAGCCTCAACAACTCCTGAACCAGTGAGGCCACCTACACTAGGCACCCCTGTGTTTTGCTAACTACATGGCCCAGCAAAAAGGACGCAGCCATCAGCAGAAAAAATACAGTGAAACTCATGCAGGTTTTATTATCTATTTCTACGGACCCCAAAAGTGATATAGCATGGCTGACNAACAGGAGGCACCTGGGCAGCCTTAGTCCCTTTTACCTGGTTGTGAAATTCATCCGGGTGTCAAGTTCACTTCAGGGATCGGGGTTCAGACCCCAGCACTTCACCCTGGCACAGAGCAGAGAGGAGGACCTCTAGATGTCCACCAGCCAGCCCTGGCACAGCAGAGGCTCTGCAGGGAGGCGAGGGAAGTCCAGGGAGTTTCCAGCCCCAGACAGCGCTCTCGCCCCTTAGATAGGCCAGGACTAAGGTAGCTGCACCCACCCCTACAAGAACAGATGGGTGCCCCGGGTGCTCCCACCTCAATCAAAAGCAGAGCCACCAAACCCCGCTCAGCCCATCTCTGCCTGTTGGAGGGAGCAAGTGGCTGACCGCAAGCGCACGTGAGACCGCAGCAGCGCTTGGGTTGGGGGTGTTATTCACAGTTTATAACAACATTCATCCCCTTTTGCTGCTCACCGCCGCCTCCTCTCCAGGAAGTGCTGAGCCACCAGCCGGAGGCAAACCACAGGCTGGGATAAGCCGGCGGCATCGCTCAGACACACGGACACTCACCCACAGCTTCCCCATGCAGCCTGCGCCCGCCCGGGCACCAGCCTGGATCCTCCGCATCCCCCTGCAGAGCAGCTCCTCCTGAGACACTGCAAGAAAACCTGAGAGATAACACATGCCTGCGACATTAGCAATTAAGGAACATTAATTATAATAATAATAATTATCACAAAATAGCATTTTTATGGCACAATATTATGCTGAAGGATTTACAACATACTGAATCATGAAGTTCGTAATTAAAGTTATTTTAGTTTCTAATTTTGCTTTAATTCTATTCCAATAAAAGATATGATAAATATACCTTAAGAAAAAAAAAAAACACAAGCCGCAGGAAACATTACTTAAGACAATTTTCCTATACAGGGATGTTATATCGCAGCACAGAGATTCCTTGAGGAGCATCACAAATCTTGGTAAGGAAGAAGTGTCCAGCCCTGTGAAATACTGAGCTCCCTCAAATCTTGTCCTGGAGCAGCAGGGCCTTTGCAGCTTGCAACTCATCCATAGCCTCTTGGCTTTACCCTCCTGGCCACAAGCCTTCCCAAGATGGCCTTGTAAGTCACCATGGTGGTTCTGCTGGAGGGATGGGAGGAACTGGAGAGGCTGGTATCCACGAGGCAGCTTTCCAGGAAGAGTTGAGCTGGGTTTGTTCCTCAGGCCACTGCCAGAGGAGTCCTGGCAACACCACTGTGGGCGTAACGCCGCCCAGACAGAGCAGGGATGTTTCACTCCAGCTCCAACTTCAGTCCATGCACCTGTAACAGGAGGTAGGAGAAAGAGAATAAAGAAAAGATCCAAACCATAGTCTTCCCGGTCTTGGAAACTTCCCTTTTTTCCTCACCTCAACTTTTTTTCCATGATACAGTGTTGATTGACTAAAGAGGTTTTACAGGAAAAAACCCAGCCTGCAACTGTTCTGATGAAAGTTCATCACCACATTAAGGAAAAAAAAAACAAAAAAGGAGAGGGAAATTCTTTAGACATGGTCAAAGATCCATGTCTTGGAAGAGATATTACCATTGTAAAAGGATGTTTCAGTTCCCCTTTGTGAATAAACTCCACAATATTAACAAAGCCCAAATCACAATACAAAGGCTGATGCTTACAGCAGCAGCCCGCTCTGACCACCCCAGGTCTTGCTGCTTCAGAATTTTGAGTAACAAGCGTATCGCCCACTGTGCAGCAAGATACATTTGAAATCTCAAACAAGTCCAACGTTGGCTTTGCCAGACCTGCACCACCAGGTTCCTGCTTGCTGCCCTTAAGGAGCCCCCTCTGCCTGACCCCACAGGGCTGTGGTTTAACACTGGGGCAACTCATCACACCAATGGAGCAGCCACAGGGCAAGGCTGGCAGACCTTTACACACATCCCCTCACACACACCCAGTTTACCCTCAGCTCTGCCCCTACCTGTACTGGGGAGCACAGATGACTGCCTCTGTGCCCAGCCTGCAGCCCTGCTCCCCTGGCAGCTCTCCTGGGACTTAACTTCTTCATAATTAATTGAAGCACCTCTGTGCATCATGCTGCCCACAGGGCCTCCTGAGCACAGGTTACTCACCTGGCCATGGACACAGGGAACATTACACATGGCTCTGGAAGACAACAGCTCTTGGCTCAGGTCTTGGCTCCCTGATAGCCTGTAATGAATGACTGCTTTGGGAGGCAGCTGGGGCAGCATCAAGTCCTGGAAAAGCAACAGATCTGCCAGCGGGCGACCCTGGCACCCATGCTCCCTAGATAGAGAGGGACCGCAGCTGGGGATGTGCCCCACGGAACATCCCTCACCAGGCAGGTTCTCCACACCTGGAGGGATGTGGGCTCCCCAAAATAATGACTTCTTCAAGGTTGGGTGCTGCAGTTTAGTAGCAGAGACAGAAATAAGCCTCCCTCTGTTGCACCAGGCTGGTGATTGCACTGCAGCCTTGCGTTCCTTCTCATACACTGCTCCCCGTCTCCTGGCTACTTCTTACAAACTTTCTTGATCTAGGAAACCAAGAACAAGGTAGAGTGGTCTTTTCTGTAAGGATGTGCTAGAAATCCCGAAAAGCTCGGTTGCCTGGGAATTTTAGGATGAAAAGTTCAGGAAGGGGTTTACCCTCCTTAGGAAAGCCTGAAACCACCTGGAAGTTCCAGGCTCTCCATGTTCCATGCTCTCCAAACACGCTTCCCTGGCACGTCCCTGCTGACCAAAGGGAGAGCTGGAAGCTGGAAAAACAAAAGCAAATGCAAACACTTCAGTCTACTTATAAAAAAAGTTTACAAAATCATGATTGAAAGACACCTAATGATACATCACGTGGTCAGCGGCAAGGAAAATACTCTACATTAAAGTCCTCAGATATGAAAATAATCAACATTCAGTAAGACAGTTAATGTATGTTATTTAAATGTCACTTCATTATTAAGAGTGTATATTTTTTGAGGTTTAATAACCATGTAATTGAGGCATCTTTTCTATAGTTAAACCTTGGCAAATATGTTTTTCATAATTAGCTGGTATTTATTTAACATGCAATAACCATCCCATTAAATTTAATGACTTCAATTAATAGGTACAGAGGGGCCTTTTTTAATGTCAATATGTATTCTTAAAGACTGTTCCCGACGCGGTGCCATGAGGAAGCTCAGTTACCTGGGGGTGACCAGGGAAGGCAGTGCCCGAGCCGAGCCACGGGGCTTTGCCGACATCCAGTTGCAGGAATGGGGACCTGCAGGGATCCCACAGTATTGGAGGGGGTATGTGTTTGTGTGTGGGTGTGTGCCTCAACCAGGGCTAGGGGTGCACAAGGGGGTTTGCCAGCGGGTGTCCCTTGGGAACCCCAGCCCACCCATGCTGGCCACCTCCTCACCCTGCCAGTCCCACCACCGGGTGCAAGGAGCCGGGCCAAAGAGCCAGGCAAAGCAGGAGAGGCTCAGCCCTATGCAGCTGCGGCTGAGGCTTGTAGTCTAAATGAGCGAACAGCCCAGAGTAAATTAACTCCTTTAACAAACCATCCAGTACGGAGTTATTAACCGGCTTGTAATAAAGCCCAGCACGATGCTGTGCACACTGCAATCCCACTGGGCTCTGGGCTATAAAACCTCACATGTTCAGGGAGAAAATCTCTGTCATGCAGGTATGTATCACCTCCATCCCTTCAGCATCTCCCTGGCCCTGGGCAGGGGCTTTTCTGCCACCTCTCAAGATCCCTACAGTCCAGGGGGGCTCCTCCTCAACTTTTCCAACCCTGGCAGGACCCCCACATACCTCTCCTCTATCCTTCAGGCCACTGCTCTCCCCAAGCACCTCGCAAGGACCTCACCCACATATCAGGGGACTTGAATTTACCTGAAGGCAGAAGCATCTGAGGAGCCAAGCAGGAAAGTGCACAAGTTTCCCCATGTAGTAAACAGAGAAGCACGCTCAAGACGACAAAGCAAACCCCTCAGAAAGCAATTACTGCTCACGAGAAGTGGTGTACGAGAAACACATCACCTTTCTGCTCTGGCAAAGGTGACGGAGTGTGGAGGCATGGCAGCCAGCCTCAGGGCAGGCTGTAAGCAAAGTGCTCTCCCAGAGCCCCCGAAATGCTGATGGCCAAGGCCAGCACAGCCCCATGGCCTGTCCCGTGCACAGCTCGGAGTATCCCAGTGCTCCCTGGTTCTTTGTGGCCACTCATCTATCCCTGAGGCCATCTCACCTGGGGATGTGCTGCTGGCAGTGGGCACCAGGTCAGGTAGCATCCTTCTGTCTTGCAAACTGGCAGGGTAATGCTGGAAGTGGTCACTGCAGCAAGGGGACACTGGGAAGGCAGTTGCTCCATTTTTCCAGTTGTCTTGAGCCAGGACATGTTTCAGAAGGCACTAAGTCCTCGAAGGCAAAGGATTATAGGTTGGGCTTATACCTCTGGCCATGCTGGCCTGGGTTCAGAGTGACTTGGTTCGCCCTAGGACAGAATCCAGCTCTAGCAGAGCACATAGCCCTGTGGCTTTCCTTCCAGCCCTTTCCATTGCAGTATGGCAGGGACAGGGCAGCCAGTGTCTCACTGTCCTGGTGTCCCTGACACCTCTTTCACCAGCTAAAACCCTCTGAGACCATTTGCAGAGGATGGCCAAAATACGCCAAGGATTGAGCAGATTGGAGAAACATATGTCTCCCCAGGCATGGAGCAAGATGCTGGCAGTGCCGCTGGCCTCTGCCGAGCAAGACGCCGGCTGCCGGCACTCACCTGCCCCATGGGCAGTGAGGTAGCAAGACTTAGCAGAGATCAGTGAATACCATTTAATTGTGGCATCAGTAATTAAGGGACACCATCAGTTGCTCCAACAAGGCTGCCATGAGCTGTCTGCAGCCACCTGCTCCCCTTGCCTGGGGATGCCAGTGCCGGTGGACCAATAATTTCTGGTGCCAGGGCTGTGATCTGGGTGGAAGGACTCCCACTTCCCTGCCTTATTACCTGCAGCTCAGCTTGGGTAGCCTGGCCAGGATGGGGAGCAGAGCCATTGGGATTATTTAGCGCCTCAACCCAGGCAAAGGTGCGTGGCAGAAAAGCTGCCAGCCTGCAAAGAGCCACTCACCCCAACATTGCCCATGGAGCCACCAGGGACCCACACCAGAGGGGAGGCAGCAGCGGCACGTGGCCCCACACAGGCACTTAATCCTTGTTTGCAGCCTGATGGGCTTGCTGGGTGTGCAGCACTAGACGGCTTCTCCTGCAGTGGGGCTCACTGCTCTGGCATCGCTGCCTGCTGCCACACTCCTCTGTTTGTACCCCTCCTTCCCCAGTGTCGTCTTCTCTGCAACTACCCTGTTCCGCACATTCCCCTTCTCCTTCCTCTCCTCTGTTGTCCTTGTTTCCTCCTGTGTCTCTCCATCCTTTTTTCTCACCCTCCCCACCAGCATCCCACTCCAAAAATGCTCTTGCAGTATTGCTCCCATCTCCAAAGCAAGGGTGAGGCTGGTTCCTGCCCACCACACCCAGCTCCCAGTGGATGCCCAAGAGCCCTTGAATGGGGCAGCTGCTGGGACTGCTGCAGTTTCAGCCACCAACCTCCTGGCTTTCCTGGAAAGAAGATGAGACCAGGACATGTCAAAACAAAAAGCCACCTCCAGAGCCCAGACCAGCATTGCTGCTCCCCAGTCCTTGGTGACAGAACACTCGCAGGGGAAGGGCAGAGCACAGCCCAGCCAGGGCAGCCCAGCAATACTGCACAGCAACACGTCGTCCCCAGTGTGACATTCCTAAAGCAAACAAATGCTGCTTCTCACACAGCAGATGGCAAATCCTACAGCAGGGAGGGGAAGCGGGGTGCCCATCAGCACCCCCAGCTATCGCCTTAACTCAGCACCTCCCTTTTCAGGGCTGGAAGCCAGCACTGGGCTCCCAAGGCTCTCCCCTCCACCACTCTCCTCTCCCTGGCTCCAGACATCCCCAAGGACAGCTCTGGGGCTGAGGCCCAGGCCCTCTGCCCCTAGATCCCTCAGCCACCACTCCAGGAGAAAGCATTGAGCTGAAGGAAGAAATGACCTTGATTTTCAAGAAAATAATAATTCTAGAATAAATAAATAAATAACAAGCGCAAGCACAAGTCTGCTTTTAAATTCAAATGTGCAATATGGCCCAGAGCCTTGGAGCCATAAGGAAACTACAGATTTGGGCAAGGAAACAGGGAATATTTCACTTCAGCTCAGTCCAAGCCGTCATGATTTACACAGCAGTGAGGAAGGTGGGGAGAGCGCTGCTCCCCAGGGCCTCTGCAGCTCCAGCAGTCATTCCCCTGCCCACCGCCCTGGGGTTCCATTCCTGAGCCTGAAAATCTTCTCTAGGCTCTCGCACCCTACACCAGCTCCCCACCATGTCCCACAAGCTCCACTTCAGGGCAACAGCTGTGCCAGAGTAGGAGGTTCTCCCTGGGGCTCCTGTGTAATCCTCCAGCACTCCCTGGGCCCAGTTTGCTCCCATTCAGCTGCAGCCCAGGACCCTCCAGCCCAGCGGGGCACAGAGCCACGCAATGTGGCACCCAAGCAGGAGTGTAACTCCCAGCCCCTGCTCAGAGGCTCTTTGGCATCACAGAAACGCCAGTGGCCTCAGCAGCCGCCATCCACCTTGGGCTGGGTATTTACACAGGGCAGCAACATCAGGGCCATGTCCTGTCGAGAAGGATCCTGCCGCTGCCTGGGCACTGCAGCCCCCTCCTTGTCCCAAGGCAAGGGACATTCTCAACTCTAGGGCATCACCCAGCCAGCAGCAGCGGCCAGTTCCTGCCCCTTAGGTCGCTTGGTTAACGCGCCCGGCCCGAGAGCCCGGAGCCGTAACCAGATTCACGTCCTCTGTGGGTCAACAAGCGACACGAGTTTGGACAGAGCTCAGCCCAAGTCCCGCAGCCGGTCACAGCTGAGCATTTTTTACCTCTCCCGTACCAGGCAGACGGCTCCTGGATCGCCTGGGATGCCCACAGAGACGCGCCTCGGCTTTCGACAAGCGCAGACCCTCGCCGAGGGAAGCCTGGGAGCGTCCTCCGGCCCCCTGTCCCGGCC
>VWZK01002413.1:0-142547 GCA_013396935.1 Baryphthengus martii | reverse complement strand
TCGGCAGAAGCGCGGACCGACACTGCCATCTTGTGCTGCCTGCCAGAAGGGATGCCCGGCCCCGCCAGCCGGAGGGGGTCCTGCCCCACGGGGTGGGGGGTGCCCGCGGCCGCTCGGCTCCCGGCTGCGGTGGGTGCTCCGCACCCCCGAGTACCATGGGGCGATGGGAGCCCGGCGCAGGGGATCCTGTGCCGAGGGAACTGACAGAGAACTGACAACGAGCTCAGAGCAAGGGGTAAAAATTCAATGTAAAGCCCCAGATCTGTTTTTTCCACCTTAACCCCACTGTCCCAACAGCCCCGCAGTGACACCAGGGTGCAAGGACAAGGTGAGAACGGGCACAAGGTGATGGCTGTGCTCACGGCCACGTCCTGAGTGCAGGAGCTGCAGGACCCTGTGCCCAAACTCCAGACCCCTCAATGTCGGTGTATCACCCAGACAGACACAGCCCATGCGACTTCACACAGGGACATCCCATGAAGAAACCCCTCATTGTCTGTACTGGGAGGTGCTCCCAGTCTTGCTGGCATGGTGGCTGCTGGTGGGGCCAAGGAGAGGAGCTCTCCTTGAAAACAGCGGGTACCCTGTGAGTCCAGTGCAGCTACCGCTAAAAACACGGGTACAACACAGCAAGGCATCACCTCTCTGCAAAAAGAGCAACATGGGGGTGCAGGGGCGGCTCCTGGGATACGTGAAGGCACATAAGAAGCATCACCCTGTCACCCCATCCTCGCGCACGTCTGCTGGGGCATCACGACCCTGACACAGCGACCCAGGCAAAAGCCACAGACAATGCTATGACACCCTCCCTTCCGTCCCCGGCACACGAACATCCTCCATCACAAGCATGGAGAGCAAGGCAGGGGGGGACCGATCGTGGAGTCAGAGGTGGGGGGAATCTGCTTCACAAATTACCGTTAGTACCAAATGTCCCTTCTTATCAAGACTGGACGGGTATTCAATTTTCTCTTCAAACGCCTGCCTTCTGAAATGGTAATAGAATTTCAAATCTAGGGGAAAAGGGAGGGGAAAAAACTGAATATGCAAGGATTAACAATGAGAGAGAGAGAGAGAGAGACAAAGGAAGAAATTATACCAAAAAAATATAGTCAGAGCCTTTGCAGGAATTAATTAAATACAAATATAAAGAGAAAATTAACAGTCTCACGCTTAAGAGGGGGGAGAAAAGGGCTATTTTCTGAGTTTAATTAACCTTTTTTTGCCAAGAACAATGAAGAAGAGGGAAGGAAGGGAGAGGAGAGCAAAAACTCCTAATTGTTTTGCCTCGCAGGAGATAATTACGGGAGCTGGCCTGGTCAGGGTCTGCCCACGCGGGTTTGGGGTGCATGGTCAGGCTCACACATGTGCCAGGATTGTGCGTGTATAACAACTCATTTGTTGGTCCTAATTGGTACGTAGATTGGGAAGAGATGTGGTCCTCTGGATGCCAGGGGGTTGAGACAGATGAGGAGGGGACATTCCCTCCAGGCAGCACCTTCGGGAAGGGGAGAGTGTTGGGCATCAGTGGAAGATGGCTGGTGGCCACAGTGGCTGGCAGGGCTGTGAGATGACCTACACCTCCATGCTCCCAAATGTCTTGTTTGCAGGTTTGGTATCCGTGGTGCTCAGAGGCATCAGTCACAGGGCAACAACTTGCAGGTAGGATGGGGTTCTGGAGTAGCTGGATGCCAAATTAATGGTCTTTGTCCCCACTGTCCCTCACCTAGGAAAAGCAGGGTGCCAGGCAGTGACAGCAGGATGAAGAATGACAGGACAAGGAAAGGAAAGGCAATGCCAACACTAAGAGGAGTGCCTGTCTCTTGCTGCCCTCATGCTCCTTGCCCCGGCACCTCTGCTTTGCTGCTATCCGTGTGGGAGCTTTTTGGCCACTGTATAGACTCCAAAAGAGGGGAAGGGTACAAAGCCAGACCTGGAGAGCAGAAGGCTCTAGCAACTTTAAAAGCAGGCCAACATCATGCCCAGCTGTAAGGAGCAGCAGCGCTCCCTGTGGGCTGCAGGCACTGCCAGACACCCAGGATTACACCTGCAAGCTCCACAATAACATTTATGGCAACACATAACTCCAGTGACTGGAAGCGATGGAAATGGGCCAGTTGATGTCCCACGAGGCACTTGAACAAAGGGCAATGGATAGTACCGTCCTCCTCTGGGTCTCAGAACTGAGGCGGCTCGTGGGGAGCAGCTCCCAGAAGGAAAGCGCAGAGCTTTGAGGCCAGGGCACAGAGCTGCACGGGGCAGCTGTGAATAGCCAGTGCAATGGGTTTCCCTGTGCCTTTCACTACATCCTTTCAACACCTTGGTGCCATGAGGCTCGGAGAAGGGTCTGTGTCCCTCTAACCCCCAGCTGGGTGATGCAGATATTTCCTGAGGACTCATCACGCGTAACTTCCTTGGGCCACCACCCATGGAGGTGTTCTCTACCCCTTACACCACAAGCCCTCCCAGACACATGCAAAAACCTCTCCCTCCAACCCCTCCTCACCACGATTATACCAGCATCCATCACATATGTGCTTGGGAGGGCACTGAAGAAGCCAGAGTCCGTGATCCTGGATGACAATGCAGGCAGCAGAGCTGGCTTTCCAGGCAGGATTGGCTGTGCTGAAGCCCAGTTTTCAGTGAGTGATTGAGAGAGAAATTCATCATTCCCAGGCAGAAAGCTTCTGAAAGGCACAAACTGAAGACCTAGACGTCTGCACAGGTCTGGCCCGGCCAGCACGGCATCGCCCAGGATGCACACCCAGGCTGCAGATTACCCGGGAAGTGGGACGGGGTGATTAATAAGTTAAAACCAACACGCGTTTATTTAGCAAACATGGCTCCTTATCTGTCCGGGAATAGATTGCAAAATTATTCAAGTGTCTTCAGTGTAAATTATTCTTGGTATAAGGATTGTTTAAATTGCAAGCTGGGAATATTACTGTGAAGTGTACAAGGTATGTGGTAAATTATGTAACCAATTTATGTAATTTATAAATTGAGTTACATAAATTAGCTACACAAGGTACAGCATGAATGTCAAATTGTGTACTCAATTGTCACAATAATAGCTCAGCATCAGATTAGCTTGAGGATTAATACAGATAGTACAAAGTCTGGATGTTACAAATAAATATAAATAAATATCAAACTGTATACTAACAGCTTAAACTAGAAAGTTATTTGCATTAATAAAGTGCAACCACTCAATTACCTGTTGAGGGAGAAAACCGAGGCAGAGACAGTAGCATCAATTTGCTTTTCAGTTTGCCAGACATTCCCAGCATTGGTGTCCTGCAAAGTCCCTTGGGAAATCAGAAACTACCTGAGCCTTCTTCAGAAGTCCATGTCTCACTTCTGGGATAAGGAATATCTTCATTAACAGTCAGGGGCTACAAAATCACTGATGACTTTGTAATTCAGAAGTTTAGACTGAGGGCACCGTTACATCACTTAATCTGCTGCACGCAGGGCCGCGAGTATGGAAAAGTCCCTGAATTTATTGCACAGCTCTGAGACTCACCTGCCATTCCTCACTAGCCCAAACGTTCAGAACTTGGAGGACCCTTAGGAAACCAGAACCAAGGCTGTTAGTTTTCCCCAAGTTAACAGTTAAAGGTACATTTTCAACCAGTCCTTTCCCATGAGCATTTCTCCTTTGCTCCCATGAGCTACTCAAGCCTGAGGTTCAACATGGGTGAGACAACCCTGGGCCAAGTACAGCCATTTTTGGACATACAGACACCATCAGATGAAAAGTGCTTCTCCTGAGTCTTCAAGTAGAACTTTGATATAACTTTAAAACCTGGAAAGCTTGTTTGGGAGGATATGTAGGGATATGAAACAACAAAAGGAAATATTACAGACTGGTTTAGAAATTATTCAACTTTAAAATCTCAGGCTGGATGGAAATAACTGCTTAGAATCAGATGAATCAGGGAGAGCCAGGCTCCCTCTCCAGGGAGCCTTGCTCACAGGGCAGTCCCGCAGGCACTGTGGGCAATAGCAGGGCTAAAGCACATTTCATATTTTTTGTTCCACTATCCACATTCTCAGTGGATGCTAAAGGCTTCTGAGTTTCAGAACTTTTTACCTCATATTCCTCATTAAAGTCTAATTTTCTTTCAAGCTGAGAAAGGCAGATTTCTGCTCTCCAGAGAACAGCTGTGATTATACTGTCATCTACTTGCCCAGGAGTGCTGCAAGGTCTGTAGCAGAGTTAGAGCACCAGCTTCCAGTCCCAGGGGTGACCAGAAAGCAACCTAGAGCACAGTTCTCTTGAGTACAACTTATTAAAACCTTCCTGTTAATGGGTGTGATTGGTTTTCCCATCAAGCTGTCTGAGCTTGGACCTCCCAAGCAATCCCATGAGGTAAGCGCTGGTGGGCAATGACCAAGTTCACCATCAAAAGGATGATATAGAGTCCCTTAAAATTCTGGCATGCACATGGGTCTCATTTTTCTGTGCAATTCATTGCACTGTTGAATAGAGATTTTTACCCAGCAGAAGAGACACGCTTTGAAACCACTGGCCCATCAGATGCATCTCCTGATGCCACACTAGTATCCTGTCACCTTGACATAGGATTCCTATAACCTCTATAGATCTAGCCCTATTCATCAGCTGAAAATAAACTCAAGTAGCTTTATTAGAGGCTATGTCAGGAACAAGCAATATAGGACCACCTGCATCCTCCAAAGAGGACATCTGTTTTGTTCTTTGAGGAGCTGAAGAACCAGACTCTGCTCTCTAAGGGTGCTTCCAAGAAGATAAGCAGTAAGATTTCTCTTCTCTATCTGTTTGTATACAGACTAAATCGTGACCCTGTCCTTCAGACAGCACACTTCATTTTTCCTGGCAACGAGGAGGTGAGGCCAACCAGTAGCTGGGTGGAATTGACAGCTGGCACTGAGGTTTCACAGCTGGGTTTCATTAGGATGTTAGGGGAAAGTAGCCATGAAGTATATTAAATGTATTACTGTGCATATTCTGTTTTCTAACCACCCTCCAGCCTGGGAACGTATACTTCAGGGTACCAAAAAGCACTATATAAAATAATTAGAATGCAGTCTTAAAATAAATTAATGGGCATTTTCTCTTTTTGTAACCTCTTCAACTTAACAATCCCACGGTATTGCACAAGCACCCGATTTCAGTTTGGAACAAACCTAGCACACGGGCAAGTCTACTGCTCTTCAGCTTATACTCTGTTTGGACAACCCTGTCTGCCTTCCCACTGCAGAGCCGTGCTTGGGAGCAGGCATAAACCTCATGGGAAAAGGTGGCTTCAGACACCTCCACACGTGGATGCCAGGCTCGGTCTACGCAGCCATCACAGATGCACAGAAGTTATCGTCAGTTGGCAACAGGGCAGCGGAAGGTAAGGAGCAGAGAGAAAAAATATTCAACACAGATTTGCAAAAGAAAAATAAGTAAATAAGGATTAAAGGGACTATGAAGACTGTTTCACTGAAGCAGCCCATAAAGAGCAATTTCTCTGCCTTTTGTAAGCTTTTATTTTGGCTGACATGATTTAAGCTAAATTCTGAACTGGCATTTCCCCCCTGTCTCATTAAGAGCCACAGAGCTTCACTGCAGTCACCAGTCAGACTTCTTCAGCACTGAAAGGCTACTGAAAAGTACAGAATTAATTTTTAAAAAGCCATGCACATGGCTTTATCAAATGGCAAAAACTCAAATCTCTCCCTTGGTTCAGCCACTCAGAGGGGGAATGCACAGCAGCACTGGCAGAGTTCCTGTTTACTTGTTTTATGACGGTTGTAACAAGGAACCCATTAAATTAATAGCTGTGCTTTATTTTTAATGTTATGTCTAGCTAATCCTGACTTACAGTGGCACTCCCCATTCACAGGAAATAAAAATCAAACTCACTATGACGATGGACTCCATCACTAAGAGGATGGATATGGAGGGATGTTCAAGAGGTTGTAGGAGGGGAAAAAGCAACAGCCTTCTCATTCCTGCTGAGGGATTGTCACTCATGGGCCTCAGCGGGTGCCCATTAGAGACTTAGCTCAGGCAGTTCAAGGACTAACTAATATAAAACTGATCTAAAATTGTTGGAAAAAGCCAAACAATTGCCAGATAGATTCATTCCAGCTGTACCAGCACCAGGTAGTGAAATACAGAGACTCTCCTGTCCGGCCCCTGTGAGAAAGCAACCCCCCTGGGTGGGTCAGCAGTAAGAGGCTGAAAGCTGGTGATACTCTTCTCACCTGTACGGTTTAAGCAACCCAACTGACACACTTCAGAATACGTACTCAGGTTAACGATGCAACTGGGCCAAAGTGAGCCTTCTTAGATCTGAGATGGATTTTGAAGCAGCCCTTCAACTTTGCCTATTCAGGAACTGGTGACCCTGGAGAGCTCGAGCAGCTCTGCTCCGTACTCCAGAAGGAGCTGACCAGCCAGACTCAAGCAGAGCCGCTCTGGCAGAGGCGCGCACACAGAACGCTTTCAGCTGTATCACCCACCCACGCAGGTGAGCACTGACCAAGGACGAGCACAAACAGTTGGTGGCAGCTGCAGAAGGATCTCAGTGGATCAGGGACAAGCAGGTCAAGTGTACTCACCAGGCCCACCTCCCATCCAGCAACGGGGCACTGCATCCTTGTGAGAGCGACAGGCTGAGAGACTCCGAGCACACAGCTCTCAGAAGACATCAGCTGCCTCAGAGCAGGTACAGCTCAAACAAAACAAATGGTGAGGACCAAATACAGAGAAGCCAGCAGGACTCCCGAGTTTCCAGCACTGATGCTCAGAAAGCTACTAACCACTGCAAGGCTGAATGAGTCCTCCTATAATTGCTCCCTGTCCTCAGCCTTTTTTTGCTTTGCAGTCTGGGTGACCCAATACTCTTTCCTAGTCTTAAACAGTGAGAATAACATTGTTTGTTTTTTTAATTCTGTAGAGAAGGAAGTAGAAAGTGTATAGGACTGAACTACATACACCATTTTGCCATAAATGTTACCAGTAGATGGGAATGAAGACAACTTACCCACAGCTGTCAACCCAATATTAACTCAGTATTAAAAAAGGATTTTGAAACTAAAGCTTTCATGGACCTATAAGAAGATGAGCAGATCCTAACTCTTAAAAAACAGCCATGTAAGCCAAACAGTTTTGTTTTGGCTCATGCTTATTAGCAAACCTGCTCCAAAGACATCAGAAATTATATTTATTTCTAAATAAACTTCCTGAAAATAAAGGAGGATGCAAAGCAGACGTCAAAATGAGACTCCAGGTTTCTACTTCCCCTTTTCCTACACACCCTGAGACAGCAAGTCTTCAATGCAACAGTTCTCACAAAAAAAACCCAAACCCAAAACAATACAGGGCAGCAGGAACCAGACACAAGTACTATAAACATCTCATAGCACACTGTACAAATGAAGTGGTTGGATCAAGCACAAGCAAGAAGAGAATCCAATTTAGGCCATTCACAAGGGGTTCTCACATTCAGGAGAAGTTTACATACCAGGTTACATACCCCATAGGGAGCAGTTGATTTCATCTTCAACTTGGAAACAAAAGTTTGTTTGCTGCTCTCCCTAGGAAGGTGACAAAGGAAAGTTCTCTGCCATGTGCTGACCTCTGTAAAAAGTCTGAAAAGAGCATATGTGTCATTAAATCCAAGACACTCTTTTGACACAGAGTCCTCCTGAGACCAGTGGCTGCTCCATTTGCTCCCTCTGGCTTTGCCCCAGGCTGCGCAAGGAGCACTCTGCCAGCATAATTACACACCAGAGTGGGAGATGGAGGGGCATCGTTACTTGCCCTGAACAACCTCGGCAGGAAGCTGACTACTGGTCCAGGCTAATCACTTCAGTCCGCATCACCCGTCGTTCTCCCAAGGAATCAGCCCAGCAGAACTGAGGAACTGATGAGAAACCAAGGCACAGACCAGGAGCAAAGTGATAAGGCTGACAGATAAGGAGGGCAGGCAAGTCAGTTCAGGAATATCACATCCATCTTCAACATGCTTTTTTTAAAAAAACAAACAACGAAACAACAAAAAGAGAAAATGAGAAAGGCAGCAAGCGCGGGTCGACAATCTACAGGACTCTGAATGGTCCTCTGTGGGTTTCCAAAATAGGGCTGATAATCCCACACTGGTGGGTGCAGTGGCTCCCTAGGGTGGCAAAAAAAAAAAGCTGTTGCAGTTGTAGGCTGTATTTTATCCAGGTGCACCCAGTTACAGTAACTGTTAGAGCAACAAGTGGAGAGTCCTTGTGCCGATACTGCACAAGTGACCAAGTCACCAGGCAAACTGAAGAAAATGGTTCTTGAGATGCATACAAGACCGGCAATGAAGCATTTTAGGCAATCAGATGTAAACAATTTAGCGACAAGCTACAGACAAACACTTCTAACCAGTTTGGAAATAAAAAAAATAACAACTTGAAAGACAAATTGAAAAATTCTGCCTGGAAAAGGAGCACACAGCATGAGTTCACAAGATTCAGCAGACTATAAAATAGGGAACGAGACTTACTCTTCTCCCCCTACAGCTACACAAAATCCTCCCACATAGATTACAGGCATGCTTGGCAATTGCCTTCCTCCTCCAGCCTCTCCCGTTATGGACAAGGCAGAGCTGGTAGAAACCTGAATGCAGAGAGGATATTAGATAAAGCGTCTTGCAAAGCCAAGTGTGAAATATTAACAACAGGAGGCAATGAGTTGTGTTTTTATGCAAGATCACAAATTCGGTGCTTAGAGAGCCTGAGATGTTCTCGCACACTGGAATCTCAAAGTGCTTGTTGAATGTTTCATTAAAAAAAGCTACTGAAGCCTACTGGAAAATTTCTATCAGTTCTGTGAATTGCTGGGTCTTCTTTAACTTCACTGTTTTTGTTCTTTTTCCTTCCTGCAGCACTAAGAAATGATGCATGAATAACAAGGTTCTTCCTTCCATTCATCTGACCGGTTTTAAAACAATTCATATTCGTAAAGTGGGCACTCCATAAGCCTGTGTTTTCACATGAAATTACTACAATTGTGCACGTTGCATCTGAATTACCAGATGCATTTGTACACACAATTACCCAATTTGCACACAGAACTGCAACAAGTGGGCAAGCAAAGTGGCCATGTAGCTGTTCAGCTGAAAGCAACACTGTGCCTCAACTGCGCCGAGCATTGGGCAGGTTGGGTTGTAGCAGGTGAAACAGGTCACAAATACTGCCAGACACAAAAGAGCTCCTTTTTATCCAGCACATGGAGCACAGGCAGCAGCGTGGCTGGCTCCTGCCCCTACCCTACTTCAAACTTGCCTTTGGAGGAAACTGTCTCCAATTCAGCTTCTACAACAGATTCAGACCATGTTTATCCTGCTGTCCCAGTTGCCCATTAATGCCAACTGTGACAGTAGCCGTGTGATAAGGAAATCTATTCAACACTGGACACCAGGCTCCAGGAATAACGATCTCTACCACTTTGGAGCATAACTGACACCTGCTGTCACAATCTTGCATGAAAAAAAAAATCATGCTCAGAATATCCAACAAGCAGTCAAGGAGAAACATAAGGAGAGGAAGCCTAAGAGAAGATGCAGGGCTTCTTCCTTCTCTGCAAGGGCCTCCGTAGTATACGAGCAGCAAAAATTTGGGCTGGGGCAAAGAGAAACTCAAGAGGCTGTGTGATCTGTACACTTCTAATTCAGAAGGTTCCTAAGCCTCTGCAAACTGAACTTCATCTTTGGCAATTTCTTATCAACATCTCTGCTTCTCTGTGTTTTCCCCAAGCTCGGATACCTGAGCTGATAATTAGGGCAACAGCAGCTACAAACTGCTCCTGAGCACTAGGAAATGCCAAAGAAAAGGGACAGCCTGAAAGGCAGACGAGACCACAATCCATGTACACACACACAGTCACCAAGTTTGTAGACATTAATCACAGCGTAAGCTAAAACCAAACCCAGCATGGCAGGACAGAGAAGTTTCCCACTTCAAGGCTACACGATGAATTTACATCTCTCCTCAGAGACCAGGAGTTAGGCCAGTACGGAAGTGTGTTGACACACAAGAGGTGTATTTTCAGCTAATAATCAAGCAGTCCCTCATCTGGAGGAACTAAATGACCTTAGAGTGTCACTTTGTCCTTGTTGGGCTGCAAAACAGCCACAATACACCTGGACAACATTAGCTAGAGATGTTACATTTACAATTTTACGGCTGATTTCCGCCCCCCCCCACCCCATCAATGGAGTTCACTGTCTGAACGATCACATCTGTTTATGTTCCACAGACACCTGCATATCTTGAGATGACAGCAACTCTGAATGCTGTAATCAGTTATTTCTCAACAGAGGAATTGCCAATTTGGTAAATAAAGCTCATTATAAAAGAACATGGAAATGTATTACAGTTGCCTAACAGAGAAAATTGTCCAGGGCCGCCAAATAATCAGCTCTGGCATCATAGTCCCCCCCACAATTTAGGGCAGCTGAAGTAATGACATGCAAATTACTCATGCCAAGGCAACACTGGATAGGGGCAAGAGGAAAATGAGGAAGAGACAAAATAGGTACTTTTCTCTTCAAACCAACAATAATTTAAAATCTAGTCAGGGATAGACCTTGGTGCTCCAAATTTCCATGTGCAGAGTTGGAAGTTTTGCAGCTCTGGCTATTCCAAGCAGATCCAAAAGCTGGCACGACAGCAGCAGCAAAAGCTCACCCAGTACTGCGATTTCCGGATCTGAGGGCGTCAAGTTTTCTACTTTGTTTTGGAAAACTTGTCTTTTGTCCCTTGGGGACAGCAAGTTTAACCTGTACAGTGATAAAAAGCTGGACTTTTTGCAAGCTCTGAGTCTAACAGATGAGCCATGGGTAAGCAAACATTGCTTCTGAGGAGGAAGAGGGTTGTGGTATCAGCTCTCCATGAGAAGGAAAGGCATTTTGTTGCTTTAATGAAGATGTAAAGCACTAAGTTGCTGCCTAAAGAAAAAGAGAGATGAAGCAGAATATAACACAGAAAACAATTCTCAGCCCCTCTCATCCATTTTCATAAACACTACATTAAACTCTGACATGACCTCCAAAAATCCATGTTCACATCCTTCAGAAACAGTCAGAGAGGACACGAGCAGCAAACACTGCCAGAGGAGAAGCTTCAGCCAGAGAAAGGGAACCAAGCTAGACCTGCTCCCTCAGTTTGCTGATACGTCTTTCGTAAATCTGCTGCACCTACCTCCGCAAGGATGAAATGCTAGATGCACACAGCTCCCACCGTCCCTTGGCTCTGCAAGGAGACGGCTCAAAACAGAGCACAAGGCTGAAAGCGATAGTGGTTTATGGTAGACAAAGTAGGAACTGCACACAAGAGCTGGTGCAAAGAAAGTTAACTTGGGCTCTGCATTTAGCAGGCAAAGGGTGTTGTTTTTTTTTCAGTATGATTCACCAGCAGCAGTTCCCTTCAGCCAGGGCTTTGTGCTCTTCCAAGTACTTTCGAATATGCCAAACTCATTCAGCCCAGGACCAAAATGAAAAACTTCTGTGATTTATAAACTGTGACTTGAAATATTTCTACTCCTCACACTTGTTTGGAGTTTTTGTTGGCAAGGGTAGCAGACAGAAAACAGCAATTTACAAAGTCATGGGACAAAGTATCTCACAGCACACAGTGACCATTAAACACTTTATTGTTTAGGAGGGCACCTTGGCAGGAAACGCACACGCCTGCTGGTGTAACCAATGGGAGCATGCTAGGAACAGTTAATCCTAACAAGCTAATTGGGTTACTTCAAATACATCGGACCGCTTTCTCTAGAGCAAGTGGACAAAGATAACAGCTCTTGAAACTCAGATGTGGATTGGTGAAACCAAAGCTAGCACAGCATGAACCAGGCTCGTGTTGAGTAACGCCCAAGCTACAAGCTGTGCTAGAAGCACTTGGAGTCAGTATCATTCTTTACATTGTAACAGAACGAAAAAAGGAAGCAATAATGTCCCCCTCTCCCAGGACACTCCTCCCACCTCCAGGAACATCCACCAAGACCAATACATGCAGGCAATTAGAAGGGGAATCATGTCGTCATCTTGGACCGCGAAGGGCAGAAGGCACTGGTTTTAGTCAGTGTCTATCCAGAAGGATGCTGGGACTTCCAAGGGCATCTGTGGTCCCTGTCCTCTGCTCTTTGGTGGCTGATGCTTATCCAGAATTAACTAACAGCTCCTGGAGGAAAAAGGAAACAAAGGAAAAGGCAGCATGTTAGCTATGCAGCTGTTGGCATGAGACTGTTTCCTTCAGAAATGAGAGTGTAATGTTGGCAGGGTGCAAATCCCACAGGAAAATCATCAGGTTTCGTCTGCTGTAAAACATAAGACACTCAAGGAGACTGAGGGCTGCAGAAGCAAGACAGCAGGTCACAATATCAAAGACGAGACTGATTCCGCAAACAAGAGTAAACGGTCAGTTGCAAATGATTGGGGTTTATAAATCCAATGGCCTACACCAAGAGAGAAAGGCCATGGTCTCAGGTAAGCCTCAGAGCAGCTGGGTGGCAGGAGTAAGTTTAGCTCCACACTAAGTCCCAGCCTCAGCAGGACACGGGAACGCTTTGATTAGCTGCCATCAAACATGCACATACTACTCACTCATCCTGGAGCAGAATCAACGTAAGAGCGAGCACTAGAGGGGAGAAGAAGAAAGAGACGGACTCAGAGACTACCCTAACTCCTGACATGTTTGACAGCTTTTATCCTGTTAAGACCCAAACCCTCCTAAAATTCAAAGCAAAATCACACCTACTTTGTCCCCACAGTAACTTCCTGTTTTTTAAGTGATACATCTTCAGATCCTGCAGGTATCTGTGTACAAGCTGTGGACTTCCGAGGGGAAGAAAAAACAGGGGGCTTTCAACCTTTTTAGGATGGTGACTGCAGAGTCTGCTATGATCTCTTCTTTTTTTTTTACCTTAACACTCCTATAAAGTCAAATAAATCAAACAAGAACGCCACCAGCAGTGGACAAGAACACACCCAGCATCAGCTCTAACAGCTCTAACCCCGAGGATCTGGGGTATCGATGTCGGATGCTACTTCAAATACTAGAGAATCAACTCTTATGCATCAGCGATGGCATCTTTGTATCAGGAAACTGCTGCTGTAGTTACAGGAGCAGTAGAATAGCAGGCAATGAGCCTATCAACACATCACTTTTTTCTTAAGCCCTGGGTAGGTGCAGTTCCATTTTGCAGAGTATTTGCTACTTGTCCATCTTTAGAGGACCCTGCTAAAGCCAGCTACAGAAAGACAACTGAATAGTTAGCAGCATGTGGTCTTGCCACTCATTTTTACTCAGGCTCTATTTGAGCTTGGTTCTCCTCTCTAGACACTAGCCTTTCTTTGGAGAGAAGCTGTGCTTCCTAGAATAGGAATCAGAAAGGAGAACATCACAAAATAATGATGCTAACACACTTGGCAATATCTGTCAGAAGGTGAGGATGTAATTTGGGCTACTTCTGTGTAGCAGGCTGATATTCTCTGCCTACTATCTGCAAGGTCAGCATATTCAGTCTGCATTGACCATGCATCTCCAAAGACAGCCCTGTCTCTAACAACACTGAACTGGAAAAACTTCAAAAGACTCAAGAATAAAGAGAAAATTGTTTGCCAAATTATTTAGACAAAGCTTATCCAGAAATCTGACAAATGAGCCATCAATATTACTCGACTGACTCTAATTTCCCAGGTAATTTTTCTCATCATTAGTGACTTAAAAGTTTTGCACGGTGCAATACATTTTAAAAACTCCAATAGCACTCACACAAACTGTAATGAGAGAAGCAGCGACAACTTACAATCAATTTTGCAATAAAGTAATTTGCGGTATTCACACTGTAACACTTTACGGAAATGTGGAGGAATGCTACATTTTGTCAAGAAGACACTGATGTGGCCGCTCTGTGGCTAACCCCCATAGAACACAGTAAAACCTTTTGCTTTAAAGTAATTTTTAAGACTATCATAGTTCTACAATTTCATGTTCAAAATCTTTTTACTCATTTCAGGAGAAAATGCAAATAGCCAGCACTTAACCTCAATCAATTCTTTCCAGACTAAGCTACTCACATACCAGGGATACACTGAGCTGGAGGCTCACAAACATTCCTTGTGCAAAAACATCAGGTTCCATCTCACTCTGGATGTCTAAATGTTCTCAAAAGCTTGTGCATAGTGAGCACTGGACCCAGAAGTGACGGGCTGCCAGGCAGGCCAGACACCAATTTCCTGAGACCAGCTCCCACCAAGGGAGGTTCCTGTGAACAAAGGACACGGGTAATGATACCATCAATCAGCCCACGCTGCTCCCAGTAGTGGCCTGATACAACTACATCCAGGACCAGTCTGTGCTGGATGAAGAAACTAAGTAACGTCCCTTCCCTCATCAGGGACATAGAGGTTTTAGGGTTAGCATTTTTGGGGAACTGAAGCACTCTCAGTACATAAAAGCCTGCACAGAGGGATGAGCTTCCCAGCCGTTTCAGGCTCTCTTGCTCAGATATGGCAGTATTTGCCATGCCAGTGTAGACCACTGCCCACCTGAACCCTCAAATATTGCTAAGGTTCAATTTACAAAGAAAGCAAAATCAGAGTACAGTCTCTCATCGGCTATGATGCTATGAGTTCTGGGCTCCTCTGGACCTTCTGCAGAACATGCCATGTGGTGCAGGCACGAGTAACTGCCGACAACGCTGGAGGCCAGGTCTCCTCTGCCAGCTCCTGCAGAGCATCACACAGCCATAGCACGCTGCACAGTGGAAGCTCTGTAGGACTCATCATGTAAGTTTACGCTTGCTAGAATAAGCATAATTATTTTCACAGCTCCTAGGTCACTGGTTTATAAATCTGTGGCTAACTACTTAAAAACACAGTTGCACCAATTGCATGCCTCACATGCGGTGCAATACCACGGAAGGATGCCCTCTCTCTAAGCCTGAACCCACCCTCCGCTAAGCTAACCATTTACACCAGCCTTCTAACTCCATCTAGCACTGCAACCATGCCAATAGAGAATTGGCACCTCTTCATTTCCTTCCAGCCTGGAATCCTCCCTGCCAGGTGCTACCAGGTTGCTACAACACTTACCTTCAGCAGGAGGAGCCAGGAAATGGAAGGAGGAGCCTCCCCTCTTCTGCATGCCCTTACCATTGCATATGCACCAGACAAGTAGCACGTGAAACAAGTCCAGGCAGCCTGCAATCACAAGCTGTTCCCACACAACAGGATACTCCCAAGTAATCGGGTTAAAGCTCAGCCTGAAGAAGTTTGGTGCCTCATCACAAAGTTAACTGTCCCACAGCTGTCATTAACTGGTCTCTGCTGCAGTCTCAAGCAGAACAACTCAGGAAACAAGTAACCTTGGAGAGGGTACCGCACGCTCACTCTCATGAGAAGGGACGGTGCCCTTTTTGCACAGGGAGAGTAGATTCTTTCTAATGCCACTGTCAGTGCAACATCAGGTAGACACCAGGTTCCAATCTCAATGAGCTCCGGTCCAGCATCTTTCCATATGAATACAGTGTCCATACAAAGGGGTCCATACAAAGGCCACTCCTCAGAGCTGTGGCTGTAGCAAAACAGGAACAGTAATCAGTTCGGTCCTGTCAGCAAATTCAGCTGGAGGGCACGCCATGCTCTCCTCCATCCCTCTCCTGGCAAGCAGGACTTTAAGCTACCGATCTATGTTCTTCTATCGCCATGAGGCCGTGCTCAGGAACAAGAGCAGTCAAAACCATTTGGCTGCTCAGCTGACACAGCCCACAACTTTGCAGCTCCTGTGGGGAAGCCGGTAGCTTTCCTGGTTGGGTTCCAGTTGAGTGAAGAGAAAAGGTCAAGGTCTGCAAGTAGATCTGCTCCACAGATCTCACCTCTGCTGAGGAGGGAGTCTAGTCAACATCCAGCATTGTCCTCCTCCTGTAACAGAGAGCTGAGGCCTTGGTACCAGCATCAGGGCAAACAAGTCTCTGCAAGATTTGCTAACGCATTGCTCTTCTGTTTTCTTCCCGTTCCTTCTTCGTCAGTCTGCATCCCAGTGTAGAAGTTCGGGGCTGTCTGGCTAGTCCGCAGCTTCCTCTGTGGCTCCCTCAGTCGCTGGCCAGCTTTGCATCTCGGCTCTCGGCCTCGCCGGAGGCTCAAAGCCAGCAGAGGAATCTCCCTCCTTGAAAGCCCAGACCCTGAAGAACTTCCTCCCTCAATGTTTGCAAGAGGCATTGTTTGCCAAGCCTCCCTTGTGCTAAGAGACATTTATTTAACCAGCCTTTAGTCTCACAGGGTAAACCCTGCAAGTTTCCTCCAGCAAGTGCCTTACTTTTGTTCTAATATTCCCATAAGCAGTCGCACCACGGTGCTCACACAGATGGGCACTGTGTAGCTATGAAGAAATCAGATAGCAGATCCCCATGATAAATGACTCTGAGCATTTGGAGTGTCAGTGGCAAAGTAGAAATTATTCTCCACAGTTCCTAATTCCCTGCTGTGTGCAGGCAGCTCTGAAAACCAGAATACCTGTGGGCACACGGCAGACTTCAGTAACATGACTGCATAACTTTTTCATCTCAGTTAGCCTAGAAAGAGGCACTAATGAAATATAAAAATCCTGACCTGTCCTAAGACAAGTGTTCAAGGCCTTTCCACTGGATAAGGCATTTGATGTGGGGCTATTAGCACCCCAAATCGCTGCAAGGGACATTTGAGTCACTTTGGTGTGATGTATGCTGTAGGTATTTTTTGGTTATGAGCAATTTGTTCTGTTACATTCAGAGTATTGGCTATTTTGTGGAGCAGCTGTGCTGACTAATGGATCACAGCACTTCTGTGCCATATAGTTATTGCACAGAAAAGCCTCTCTGTCTTCCTCATCCTTCAGGAGTCCAACAGTTTCTGTCCTTGGGTTTGGAATAAGAAGGGGCAGGAGTATGCCTGGCAGCAACAAAAAAAAAACATTAATTCAAAAAGCAATGAAGAGAGTTTTGTTTTCCTTCTTTTCTATACTGGTGTTAATAGCTTTGCAAAGCAGAGAAGTTCACCCAGTGACTTCTTGGCTACTTCCCCAGATGGTGTCTTCAAAGCCGGCTTGACAGCAGAAAAGATGCCTTTCAAAAATCTCACCAGACGCATTGTCAGAACACCCTAGAAAGTGCTGTCACGTGGAAGTTCTCTGGTCTACATACCCCACCAACAGAGTGCAAGGAACAGAAACAGTCTTTTTGGTTTCCTCTCCCCCCTCCTCACTCTCCTTCGACTCACAAGAGCCGACACACAATTTGCGTTGCTCTGCCTTGCCACCTCCCCATCGCTCTGCATCACCCGAATATGAAGTTATTTACTAGCGCAACTAATCTCTAGCTGTTCCGAGGCTCACCTGTTTGTTCATGCATTATAACATTGATTTCCTCCAGACAATTGTTCTGATCATTGTTCTAACTCGCAGAGAGCTCCTGTCGTTAGCCTTGCTTAACAGGAAATGTTTTGCCACTGACTGAGCAGCTCTGCAGTTACGAGACTGCACAAAAAATCATCCCAGTTGGGGGGCTGCGTCTCCCCGCTGAGCTGGTAGCCCCAGACATCGCAGCAGGGAACACGCTCAGTGCTTGATTTTGGACATGTGCTAGAAAATACCGGGGCCAAGAGGAACAAACACTGCTCTACAAAGAGTCACTGCTGAAAGGATGGTCGTTAATTAATCGGCACACAAACTGAGGGCAGTTTTTGTTCAATCGATGTTAATTGCATTTAATCTCATTCTTGCCATTAAGAAAAGCCACCAGGCCAGGCTGATGCTGCTAGTGCCTGACATGCAGATTCCACCCACATTTGGGAGGCAAGGCGAGAAGAGAAAAGTAATGGAAAGGAAGGAGATAACCCTTCCTCACCCCTTCTGCATCACTGCACAATTTCATCGTGTCTGTTCCATTATTTAAACAACTTTTGTTTTCCAATAACTGTACAGAGGAGCTCAAAGGATGAAAATCATACACGGAGCACTTCACTACTAGCTATTCTTGCTCTCCTGGGTATGAGCTTAGAGCTTGGCTAACCTGCACAGCTCTGGCTATTGTGCTTCTGTAAAGGACTGAAATACAGAAAACTGCTTATGTGAAGCAGTGCCTGCTTTTTAGCGCCAAGCTGGTCCCAAGAGACTCGCCAGTGCCCCTCTAAGACCTAAAACTGCCGACTGACATCTTCCATCAGCTCTGCCAAAGTCTTTCTCCTCACCTTGCTACTGACCACAACTGCAGCACGTGCCAAAGCACGCTGAAGTCCGTCCTCCTCTGACATTTTATAACACCAAGCAGTACTTGTTATTAAACAACCTCTAACCAAATTTGCCTTGTAAGTCAGTGCACATTTGAAGCCTGAACTTCCCAAGTAAATCACCAGTGCATCCACCAGTGGTTTGGCTCTGATCTGGGGACTGGGTCATTATCTGCCCAGCCACCTGCTTGGGAAACAGGAACAGTCCTCTCCCCTCTGCAGGAATCAAGCCTGGAGGCAGAGGGGCAGCTTTTCTGCACAGGAAGCCCAAAGCGGTAGATTTCATGACTACAGGCTTATTCCTTCTCCAAGTGCCTTGTGTTTTTCCAAATCAGTATCAAGAATAGTAATAATCAAGATGGGGCTCTGTCGGCACTTTTCCCCCATGGCAGGGCACGCCGCTTGCCCAAAGCCGATGCTGTAGTTTATCATAGATTTTCTTTATCCCTCGACAAGTGTTAGTCCCATTGCCTCTCACCACATAAAGTGGACGTATCACAAGTGCCGTGAAGGACTGGCTGAGTTTTAAGTGGTCTGAAATGGCTCCACTAGACTTGGTCAAGATTGCTTTAAAATCATTTCCCATTAGGACTGCGACCCTCTCTCTTTACAGCCAACATAATGACTCTGCCTCAGGGGAAGATAATTACATCCCACTATCTACACACATCAGAAAGTATACACCACAAACACTGCCCTGCCTTTCTGGAACAAGTGAGAGAAGGCAACGCAGGAGGAAAAGGAGATAACACAGGACATCCCCACAACTGGAGTCACCCCGAGTGTTTCATAAGCTGGTGGATTAGCCCCCAGGAGGGATAAAGGGATCCAGAAGGCACAGGGTGTTTCTAAAGCAGAACGACAACTTGTACAAATCCAGCTCTGGTTTTGTGAGGATTAAAATGAACTTCACCCAACTGTGAATATCCGTTTCCAGAGCCAAAAAGAACGGAAAACTACTTACTGATGCAACAGCATTTCATTATTTCAAACCCTAAGCCCAATGCTTCCAAAAATTAAGGACAGGCAACAGTAATGTTACTGCTGGGCGACGTCGGCTGCAGGGGTTTAACTGCTAAAGTGCCAAGCTGTGCTCTGAGCATAACAGAATGAAACAGTATTTGCAAATAAAGGCAACTTCATATTCTCATTCCTGCTCTTGCTATCAGCTCCCAGGGTAATCAGTAGGAAAATAAAAGGAAAAAAAATAACCCCAGAAGCCAAGAGGCTTTGGATTAAGTTGTATAAATGACCTGTTACCTCCTAACACAAGGAAGAAAGAAATGCAATAAATACCTGCAAAGCCATTCCAGTATTCCGGATTAAATGGATTACAGAAATGGAAAGTACATGATGCAAGATGTTATAAAACAAGATGCCAGGAAAATGCAGGAATTTGAATCAGGCTGGCAAATGATCCCTGCAGCCTGTTGAGGAAAATTAATAGAGAGAATGGGTAGAGAAAGGATACAGTAAGAATAGACTGATGAATACTGTCGTTACGACGTGTAATTTCAGGATGTCAGACTTCCACTTAAATCTGTTTCAGTCTGGGAACAAAAATAGCAAATCCTACTATTAAAAAGCACTGAAAGTAGAAAAGTGCGATATGCCAAGCCTCACTGCAGGATAGGTTTCCCCTGTGCATCCCTCAAGATTGAAGTTTGTGACTTTAATTATTCCTGGAACATTGTGTATAGAGGGATTCAATGCAGGGATTACTAGCAGGATCCTTGTTATAAGTGCCACTTCTCAAACAAATTACACTTCACTGGATGTCAGTAACATACACAAGAAAACAAATTACATAAAGGCAGCAGGACGGCAAGATACAGATCTAGAGCAAGGAAATTTCACAAGGTCACCTAGAAAAATAAAGACACTTAGAATATAAACTCCTACAACATTTCTAATTCCACAGCACATTAAAGCTTCATGTGACCCAGACACAATCCACCCTCAGTACACCAGTGACTCCACATAAGTCTGAGACCAAGCCTAGCTGAGATATGCTTTCTTCTGAAGAAATGCCATCGGGGGGGGTGGGGTGGAGGAAAAGAGACAGGAGATAGAGCAACCCCAGTTGTCCTCTGGACTCCTACGGATCACCCCATCCCATCCCTTGCCTCTGACTTTTCACAGCCAAACGCATATGGATGGGAGAAACCAAGGGGAGAGGATGTCATTTTGTTAGGAGGCAGATACAGCAGCTCCTTGGCTGCAGGACTTCTTCACAAGCTGATTTTGCCTTTCCAGACCTCATCCTGGAACGGATTATTAATCTGCACTAGTTCTAACAATCATGTCTTCAACTCCAGGAATTTTCATGAAGATGGAAACACAGGAAAGTCCAGTCCCTGGGTAGAGGGCAAAGCGCTGTTGAAAACACTTCACAGCTCCTCAGCTATGGCACTGTGCCTTTGAGATGAGACCCCAACAGTAGTTGTTTAAATTCTCATTGTGGGGATTTCACCTGCCCCTTTCGAGTGTTACTGAACCCGGCAGTTTGTCCACGCGCTGCAGGAAGGTAAGCTCTGCCTGGAGGTCCTCAGCCAGAGTCCTAGGCTCTGTTGTCAGACTCCTCCCAACTTCACCCAGCAGCTGTAGATAAAACCCTTTTCAGTTTCCCTTTCGGTACACGAGAGTAATGCTACTTACCAACCACACAGAGATACGATAATTATTCACCAGAAGAAGATGCTAAAGAAATAGAAAAAAAAAAATCTCTGTACAATTCATATTTAGGCTTCAGAGGAAATCTAATGCTTCATCTTGTTCCCTTCTGCCTTGCTTTAGCAGGCTCCTGCATTGAATAAAGAGATTTCCTCTCCAGGTTGGGAGAGCATGTCCACATTTAAGGTATGGCTCACTCCTGTTTAGTCCAGCTTCACATACCAAGTAGAGAGGCAGGCAGAGACTTCTCCAGACACCCTTTTTCCATGCCTAATTCTATTTCTGTTCAGTGATACAGTGAAATTCCACGCAGAAGTATTATAAGCTTGACTGGCTTTATTTGTTTAACAGTTCACATTTTCATTAAGCTGTTGCTATTCGGCAGCCAGTAATTTTGTTTGTGTGATAGCCGTATTCATCTCGCCCGTACGGGTGCAGATGTCGCTCTCCTCTTCTTCTGGCTGAAGAGGCAAAAATCAGCAATGACAGAGCCCAGGGAGGACTGGGAAATCTCATGTGTGTTTGTAGATAGATGTGGGACATAACTCCTACCTGTGTTTGTGAAGCACCTCCCAAAGACTACAGTCGCAGTAAAGAGCCCATAGGTAGGAAAAAAAATAAATTAAAAAAATATATGCTGGGAGATTACCTCCACTGCCCAGGTACAAAACCAGAAATTGAAATATCTTTCAGCAGCATCAGCCCATTTGACTCAGCACTGCAACTCTTTTGCACCAGAAGCTTGTTGCTGACTGAGCATTTACGGTATTTGAGTATCAGATTTTAAAGAATTAATTACAGGTCTAATGCTTGCCAATCTCTAAGCATCTTAAAATGTCTGGTCCCAGGAGCTGCAAGATCTGATTAGATCAAAAGGAAGAGAATTCTGGTTAGCTGGCCTGCACCAAGGCCTGATTAGACAATCCTCTACCAAGTTCAGGCATCCAGACAGAGAAATAATAGGTGTTTTGAAATGTTAATGACCTGAACCGAGACAGTCAAATGACTCAACCGCACCTCTTGGATAGAGGTTTCAGAAGTCACCCAAGAAACCTTAAACATTTCATTCTGCCACTCCCCTTTTAGAATACGAAGGAGCTGAGGAGCAGAGAAGCCCTGCCTGCTGCGTGAGCACCAGGTAGAAATTCCACAGAGAATCCAGGCAGGAGAGCACTGGGTGTTCCCACTGGGAAGGACACACAGACTGGAACAGAGATGCTATGGATGGACTGGGAGGCCATGGAGATAGATGTTCAGTCGGCACAATTATGTGCAGCTGCCCAACCACAGGCACACCCAAGTAGCAAGCTGCGTAAAGCTGCCTGCTCTGCAGAAGCCATTGTAGTCAGTATCTCAGCAGGATGGATTTGTTCTGAGGAACTGCCCACCAGCGCCCCACATAACCAATGCAATTACAGAAACTGCAGATTAGATGCCCTACAACCTGAAACATGGATCTTAGCAAACAAAGGAAGAATGACAAACACCGCGAGATAGATACATCTTTATTTCTCAATCAATGTCTCCTCCTGCATAAATTCCAAATCTCTCTTTCAAGATTAAAACCATTTACCAAGTGAAAAACAAGCTCAGCATTTCTCTAGCTCCTTCCTGTCCCTTTTGCTCTTCAGAGGGCGCCCTGTAGAATACCAGATGCTGGAAAAAGCTACAAAAGCCTCCTAAATAATTATCTCCCATCTCCTTCACTGCAAATTTATAGTCTTGCATCTGTGTTGGGACAGAGACCTGATTCCATCTGTCTAAAACATATCCTTTACAAAAAGGACCTAAAGGTAGAATGTTTAATGGAAGCATCTGAAAGTGTATTAAGAGACTGGAAAAGAAAGCGACAGTTTATAAGCGTGCTGTGCACTTGTCTTGTGGATGCTGCTCAAGTAGAGGGAGAGTTTTCTTTTTTTTTAAAATATGACAAATGATGCTGGTCCCATCTTGTAATTTCCCTCACTGTGCAGCATGTCTGTTCATGATAGATACCAGTGCAGCTGCTTAGGTGTCCGTTTATCTGCTAGAAAAGTATTGTCTGTTTGGAACCAACTCATCCTAAAACAGTCGCCCCAGAGAAGGAGAGAGAAAAGAGGGAGGGGAAGAGAGACGAGGGAGCTGTCAATTGGGAATGTGTCCATGCTCCTGCTGCAAAGGTTCTGGCAAAAAGAAAGCATCCCATTTCGTTTTAACTACATCCTCTCTTCCCCCCTCCTAGACCATTCTTTTCTAGTGTCACTCAACACCTCTTTAAACCCTCTTCCCACAAAGACCTTACCGCTAACGTACATTTAATTTCACACTTGCAACCCGTGAAAACAAAGCGAGCCCACAGCCCTCTTCTGCAAGTCTGTGCCAGCGCAGAGGAGCTCCCAGGTCCCAACCTGAACAGCTTGCAGTTTAAGACAGGTAACATTTAAAAGAAAAACAAGCACATAAAAAGAGAGAAGGGGGGGAAGAAAGAAAGAAAAGGAGAGTGAAAGAGAAGGAGGGGTAGGGCAATCAAAGGGTATTTATATTTTGTGTTTAAAGAGACTTTAAGCAGGAACTTGCCAATTTTCTGTATCCAGGATTAGAACAAACTCAAAACACTTCACCCTTCCGCAGAGCCCTCTGAGCTGAATTTCACTCTCTGCAAAATGACCAATATAGAAAGAAGCTCATAAATCCCTGTGACGTAAGTAACTTCACATTACTCTTGGGGAAACAGAGGCAGGGACAGATTCATTAATTCAAGTAAATGAATCTGTGAAGCAGTCTGGGTTTCTGAATTTTCATAATGTCCCACACAAGAAACAGCACGCAGGGCCCAGCAATTTCCATGCCATGCTACCTGGCACAAGCAAAGGAAGACACTGGAATGGATGACAGTGTTTTTGGAAAGCAAAAACACAGCCATTAAACCACACCTGCCCTAGCCATGTAGCATGGATTCTTACTAAACATATTTTATACCTTCCACCATTTCAGTCCTTGCATCATCAATACCAAAGGCCAAGGTCACATCTGTAAGATACTGCCTCAGAAACCCCCCGAGTAGCAGAGAGCTGCAAAACCTGTCTGAACAGGTGCGTACTTATTCCAGCAGCTCAGCACTGCCAGGGTTAGCCTGCTGGTAACACTCAAGCTAGCAAGGTTAGGGCTGGCTTTGGGATGTTGCGGTTACTCTGCAGCCTTGGTATATCCTAAGAGGATGTTGCTACAGGTAGATTCTCTGTCTCCAGCTTACAATTTCCACATGGGTGCAGAGAAAACCTAGGTCTTTTAAAGCTGTTTAGATAGCTATATGTACACAAAGAGCTTTGTAAGACATTTATGTTAAAGAACTGTTAGAACTACCACTGAATTAAAGGCTTGACTTTTAAGGTAAGAAACTGTCCCTTATGTCTTTTTTTATGAGGTGGGGTTCCTTTGTTTTGAAAATAATGAAATTCCACACGTAAGATGGTATCAGGCAGCTGAGCTTAAACTGTGTAAAGTAACTGTCATTACTGTGACTTAAAACTAAGACTTACATTCAGAAAGCTCAATATTTATTGTCTCAAAATTTAAGTCCACAGAAAGAGCGTCTGCTCCTGCATATGGAGAACTAATCCTACCATCTCTTACCCACGATCAGTCCACAGCTACATTCTCAGACATGAATGATCCTGAGTGGATCTGCTGACAGCTACCAAAGCACCACCCCTGGATGATGTTGACCAAGAGTGTCCAAGCCCCAGACCCTGAATTAAGCAAACTGAGTCCAGTCCCACTGATGCCAGCCAGCTGTAGCTTTTCCCCCATCCTGGGAAGGAAACAGAGGTGTGCAAGCGCACATGCACACCCCAAAGCCCACCCAGCACGGCGGGATAGGCCAGCCACTTGATTTGCAGAGAGCTTTTCCATTTGTCCCACTCTACTTACTGCACCATTTGAACAGACAACCTGCTCCCCTTTCATCTGCTCTGCGGTGGCCATTTCTCCAGAGCTGCCCATCATTTCCTTATCAAGCACTAAAAACGTAGGATCACTTGAGACACAGCTCAGCCTTGCTGAGATTTCACTCTCTCAGCAGGTTGTAAATGCCCCTATAATGTTGGCTTTTTTATCTTGTGTTATTATTACCCACAGCTGCTATTCAGTCTGCAGAGAATAAAGCGCCAATGCTTTCAGGACCCACACAATGGCTCTGTGCATTTGTCAGCAGTTGGACAAACAATACCTCTGTGTTTCAGCTTTATTGGAAACCTTTCTGTTGTGGGAGTTTGACTCTGTGTGTCTCTCCTCTCAGGCAATGCAGAGGTGCGAGCGTGTGTCTACGAATTCATCAGTGATTTCAGGAGCATGTGCCTCTGCAGCTGCCTATAGAACCAACATGAGAATGTGCAGGCACCTGCCTGCAAGCCTGGTGTGCTCCTGCAACCCTCTGGAAGGATGGAGATACGGGCCTGCAGAGCCAGTCTTCTCTATAGATGAACCAGAGCATATGAAGCTGGACAGGGCCCCTCCGTGAATCACAATGAATCTGCCTAAGGGGTGTCACCGGCTCGTATGGAAGTCTGGTGATACATGACATAGCTATGAAAATGTCAAAGCCTCACTTCCACAGATCATGTTCTATCACGAAATCCTGGCTTCCACATAAACAAGAGAGCCTGAGATCCTCTTGTTTGTAAGGAAGGCTTGAAAAGTGCAACAACTGAAAAAGCACAGATTAGAATGCAAGAGAGATTTGAAAAATGCAGGGCTCCTCTAATATGGGGAGACTGATTGTTTTGGCAGATTTGTTATTGCTTGCAGGGGACACTGCAGATGTGTGAACTCTTGCAGAGCTGCAAATACTCCCTTACTCAAGAGAACGAGCCATGCTGCACTCTCTTCACAGATTCAGAATCCAAGAGGGAAGTCAGAAACTCCCCAAAAGCACAAGCTTGATTGTAGAACTGTTTAGAAATATGCACTGGAGTCATTTCATTTGCCTTCTGGTTTTAAGCACCTGAGTCACTCATACCACTGCTGTCTAGGCAGAAGGGCTAGATTATTTTCTTTTATTTATTCCTTTCTTTTTTTTTAACAAAAAAAAAGCAGAACTAAGATTCACGTACTTGTAAAACTTCAGGAAGAACTCCACAAAACTAGGGCAACAGAAAACATGCCAA
Organism: Baryphthengus martii; assembly: GCA_013396935.1. Taxonomy (NCBI): domain Eukaryota; kingdom Metazoa; phylum Chordata; class Aves; order Coraciiformes; family Momotidae; genus Baryphthengus; species Baryphthengus martii. The sequence goes on along the minus strand of VWZK01002413.1, from coordinate 116,449 downwards.
ATACTTCAAGGCTTGCCAACAGTGAGTTCCTGCCTGTCTCTCCATGGCAGGAGGAATGTCTGTCTGTCTCAGCCAATGTTTCCGAGTAAGAATGTCTCATCCCAATAGCCCGTGTACATATAAAACACCTATGCTGTCAGCTCTCCAGGATGAGACCTTGACATTTGCAGAAAACCACATCCCCACCTCCCCTGAATAGCAACAGAAGGCAGAAAAACCTGGCAGATCTGAAAATGTAAGAATCAGGTGCTGCCTTCAGCAAGAACGAAAGTTAAAATGGAAGAGGCAATGGTGAAATGAGCACAGGCTAAGGCACTGGACTTTGGAGTACCAAGGAACTGACTTGCAGACTTCCCAGACCTGTGTCCACAACTGGTCTGTCCCACTGACTCGCTTGAGCTGAGAAAAGAGGTATTTGGAAGCAGGGGATATTGAGGCTTTGCTATCTTAAAGAGAATACATAAAGAGTGAATGGTTTCAGCACACACTGTATTATTGTTGCAATATTATGTGCCTCATGCACTTGGAGAGATAAATTGTAACTCACTTTCTGAGCTCTAACTTTATGGTAACTGGGCTGGCATGAGAAGATGAGCTCTGCTCTCTGTGGACAGAGTAACCGGATTGCAATGTTCTCCTCCCAAAAAGAGTAATGAGGTGCCCAGAGAGCCTACAGAGGTGTCGGAGAAACAGATGCTGTTAGACCCTTTGCAGACCAAAGGCAGATTAAGAATAACACAATACCAGCGTAACAGCACCTTATCAACAGCCTTGCAAGCACTGAGAAGGGGAAGCTGAGTGAAGGCTGTGACACCTGTCTGCATTCCAGCTCTGCTATTACTGCCTTCCGACTTCCCGCACAATCCAAGTGTCCAAATGGCTTTGAAGCAAGAAACAGCAAGACAGGCAGGTGAATCTGAAGTCCGATCAGCTGTCTGAAAAGACAGTATGAATACCTTACATTTCAGTAACACGTTTTATCCACAACATTTCCGAGACATCCATTCAACCTCAACGCTCCAAACCACAGAAGTAATATCTGCCCAGGTAGAGGATGGGCAAAAAGATGCAAGTTAAATGACTGTTCAAGGTCGTTCAAGGACCACGAGACACACACACACACACAGGTCTAGCAAGGAGATTACTCTTCCCATTTGAAAGGCACAGACACACACACAGGGGATTGAAACTGCTTAGCCAGGTGTGGAGCCTGCTGTGATCAACACAGCTTCACCGAGCAGTGACTCCTCGCGCTGCTGTTTCACTGGTGCTAAAACGTAAAAAAGCAAACCTTTATAACAAAATCCATTCAAACAGATGCAAATAGGGATGGGGGATTTTGCATCTGGGCTAAGTTACTACAATCTACACATCCTTTGTTTGTTAGTTATTAAATTACCCACAAGCCATCAACAATTCAAGTCTCTCTGAGAGGCAGAGATTAACCAGGAATTGCTATGCAGAAATGCCGCTCAGCTCTCTCTCTCTAGCGAGATCTGCCTCATGATGAGATGCGGACATTTGGGAACAAAGGTGAGCTTTCCTGGAAGAAATGAGAGGCACAGAAAGATGGGAAAATGCTGCTATGGGGAGCAGAGGATTTGCAAGGCAAGAATTCATCAGGAATGGTTTCACACACACACTGGAAACCACAGCCTCTGATCAAATGCACTCATGCATCTGGAGCAGAGGAAGCCGCACTTCTGTCCAAGCTCTAATGCAAATGAGATTTTCAGTGAAAGACAATGAAGTCAGTATGTAAATATTAATTTAACAATCTAGTTGACGAAGCCTCAGCTGATCCATAAATAGCAGGTTTATTAGCAGGTGATGCTGAAGGCAGCTATCCTGGCTCCTCTTCCCACAATCCCCTGTGCCACCTTGTTTTTATTTGACCCTGGTGACTGGATGACTCTTTGCTGTACGCAGTTTGCTTCTCCACCGCTACCTGCAGAGTCTCTACACACACTTGACAATACAATACATATTTATCAAGGCCCTTACACAACAAGGGTCCTGCAGCACTATGCTCACAACGGCTCACAGTCCTCAATTAAAGAGAGCAAATGGTTTAGAAAGATAGAAGAATCATGCAGCCTCGCTTTTAAGCAGGAGGCAGACAAGGAGCTGGTCATGCAGGTACTGTCAAGCATTTAGAATGGCTTGAGTTGGAATGACTGACAGAGCCAGAGCCACGCACTGTCCATCTGCATTCACACTCCACTTACACTCGGCAAACTGAGCATCTATGATAGCAACACTTTCAGGAACTCTAGGTCACCAATGAAACATTTTGACATCTCAAAACAAGATGTCAAAATCCTGATTTCCTTCTGCAGTTTTATTTCATCTAGAATTATTATTTTATAATGCTTAACAAATCTTACAATTCTTTACCATCTTTCTAGGCCACACATGCAGGAATCCCTTCGCTAACACCGGGAGGAAACAGTGATTTAACAGCAGACAGCAACACCACACCAGAGTTTAGGGCCAGCAGCCAAGAATATTGCCCCTGGTAAAACTACTGTGGCACTACTGTGGCATTGGGATCGACAACAGAACTGCCTTGACTGCAGTATGACTGGCATCCATGGAAACCACGCGAATTAGGATGGTTTAGGCTATTCACGTGGTTTCGTATGTATTCTCCAGAAGTCATTTAAAGCCTCAGTCTTCCACTTGCTTCAAATAACCCTGACAACATACTTGATGGGTTGGGCTTGTAAATAGGCAGATTGAATTAGAGGAACAGAATGGACTTTGTTAGCTCTTCCCTCCCACTTGCTTCAAGTTTCTAAAGTAACCTTCTGAACACAGGCAGTTACTATGTTTCTCCTACCCATATGATAAGAAGAAAGAAAAAATTAAACCCCACACAATTAACACTTTTTTTTCCATAAGGTCCATCATATTCTTACAGTCTGTACAGCAGCAGGCTCTAGAACTTACCCCAACAGGAATCTGCTGTGCCAGGCACTGCATCAACCCTGGTGAGCGCAGCACTTGCACTCGGGACAGGTCTCCACAGCAGTCGGAGCGGGCACTGAGCTGCTGGCAAAGAGTCCGGGTACGTACCCTGCACACAGCCCACCCCGCTGCTGCACCCTCACTTCTTCACCCTGCCCAGTCAATTCCATGATAAGCATTTCCAGGATACCTACTTGTGTTGCCTTGGCAAAGCAGAAACGCTCGAAAAGAGCGCAGTGATCCGTGCCCATGGCAGCGCGGCTCCCTGTGCAGCAGGCTTTGGACACAGGACTGCTCCTTCATTTGTCTGAACAACAAATCTTTAACAAGTGTTCATTTAAAAGTGTAAAATGCAAAGGTTAAACTGATATTTATATGACTGCAACCCTGTGATGGTCTTACAGTCTGTTTTTTTCCAGATTATCAGGGACTATGGAAAGGAAACTTTTTCAATAAAGTTCACTTACTAAGTTGTCTTTTCCAAGTGGACGTACTTCTGTTTTCCATTATTTACGGAAATAAGACAGATGAGTTTGACTTAGCAGAATAGAAACTTAAAATAAACCCATGTTCAGAAACCCTGAAAAATTTAGCAAGAGCAGTGCTACGCATTGTCAAATTGATCATAAAGAAATCATCTGCTCTCATAAATCAACCAGAAATAACTTAGTATAGTAATAGATTTGCAATCATCTTTACTATATTATTTACTCTAATAAAACTGTTGTAAATCTAATATCAATAGACATAAGCAGTACTAAGGAAAAAAATCAAAACATTTTACATCGTTCAGTACATGCAAGATGCTGCAACAAGGCACTGAAACAGCCTTCTCAGGAGAAATTCACACAGTTGTTGTATCCCGTGTCTTTGATGTAAAGTTACGTATAAACCCACAGTGCCAAATGATCCAAAAGAAGCTTGTTCTCTTCTCCAAACCTCTACATGTGCCATTTTCTGTAGCTCCTGCTTCCTTTGTCCTTTTCATATCAGCATATCCATGGCCCAGACCCTTGATTTCCCAGTCCAGCCAGTTGTAATCCAGCAGCGCTTACAAGCCAGGACCCAAAGAAATGTTTGACTTTGGTTCTCTCTGAAGTAAATTTCAAACATCTAGAGCACAGATGAAATCCAGCTTATCCAGAGTAATTCATTCTTCACACTTGTTTAAACATGGTCACTCACCGAGGACAGACTGGCAGCCTTCTCTGTGGGTTGCAGGCTCCACTGCACTGCTAGGAACTGTGCTGAGACAAGTCCACATCACATGTCAATGGAGATGGACTGCACCCTTCAGCTCTGGGATGGAAAGATAAAACTGCTAGATAGGTTCTCTTCCTTGCCGAGTACACTGATTTTTATCAACGGGAAAAGCCAATTAAAGTTGATAAAGACACATTCTCTGCTGATTTTTCCTTACTGCCCACTGCTCAGTGCTAGTATAATGGATAATGTTCTGCCTGTGGGTGTATTTTCTAAGATCTGTCAGTTTTGACAGTATTTTGGCACCTGGATAACTCAAGATCTATACCGAGGGTCCAGGAACGCACCATTTCTCAGTAGCTGATGGGTACATTTTTCAGCAGGGCTTCCCTAATTAAAGGGCTAGAAAGAGATGGGATCAGATTGATAGGTTTTGTAGTGACATGTTTTACACTTAGTTTGATGAATTATACATCACCTTTTGCAACTTTTGTAACACGTGAGAAGAGCACGCAAGAGAAACTGCAGCGATACGTCCAAAACATCACAACGTAATTATGTGTTTGCAAAATCTACCTCTGTCCCTATGCAAGACCACTAAAGATAAACCCAAGAAAAGCAATGCTCATTGATATGCCAAAAAAAAAAAAAAAATAAAAGAGAAATCTATCAAATAGAAACCTGATGCTATGAAGTGAAACACTAGTGCTTTAGAGACACTCCTGACCTGAAAGTGTTTTGCCCTGGATGGGACACAAAAGATGCAGCCAGCCCATCTCCTCCCAGCATCACCCCAGGCTGGGAACATCATGCTGGTACCAAGTGCCTCATACAGCTCAATTAGCAACCTCCCCTGTCAGACCAGCAGGGAGTTTCACCATGTCCTCAGCTGTCACAGTCTTGTCTCGGGGCTAGAGAAACCACTATCGTATTTAATGCTTTGACTTTAATACCTGTGAAATTGCGTGAAGACAATGTATTGTGTGCTGGCTTTGTTGTCTTTCTCAGAGCCTCGTCCCTATATATAGTGAAATAGAGTCCAGAGGCGCCAGCAGCAAGATCTTTCAGAATAACCACAGCATGTTCTGGACTGAACAGGATTGGCGAGTAGTGAGCTTCTCTTGAGGGGGTGCAGGGAGAACAACAACAAAAAACCACCACCCCAAAAAATCCAGGACGTACGAGCCTAGTACCACAAAGTGAAAGTTCACAAGTTCCTTGCCACAAGAGTCTTGTTCAGACCAGAGTAGCCTTAAAGCTGTACAGAAGACAGTCACAGAACAAACATTTGGAATGGGGAAAAAAATATTTGTTGGCAATTTAAAACATGAAACAGAAGAACTACAATGCAGAGCAACCAGGACATGAAAAGCATTTCCAGGCACTGAATGCTTAAAACAATTATTTGAACAGCTGGGAAAATTAAAATGGTAAAATAATAGCTACCCTTCAAAATTCTACAGATGCAAAGAGACTCTTCAATGAATAACTGATAAAGGGAAAAAAAAACATTTTAAAAGAGAAACTGTTTCACGCATGAAGGTCACACAAGTAATGGCTCCTCTTAAGAGCCTGGATTTTCAGACTTGCCAAGAGATGCAGCGGTGAGTTAACACAGCAGCACTTCACCGTGAGGGACCCACGGTCAAATCCTCAACACTCTACCTTACACAGGAAAGCTACTTTGGGTATATCCTTTCTACTGGTTTTTTTTGGAAACTGTTCCGCCCCAAGAAAAGCAAGGTCACACAGGATCACGCTGGAATTGTTGTAGCAGTTGTTGGCTTTCCCAAGGAATTCTCCGGCTCTGGCATAGCCTCAATGGCTGAGGCAACTGGTACAATCAGAGCAGCCACTTCAGGTGACTTTACTACCCTGTTATCCAGAGCTCCCTCGTACACACAACCTCGCTCTGCTAAGAATGTGGAGGTATGTAATTTTTCAGGGGAAAAAAAAAAAGATAGTCTAATGAGCAGCTTGACTATTCTGCTCCTCAGGACAGGGTACACAGGCAGACATATCCAGGGCAAACAAAGCTCCTGCAGAGCCATCTTCAGGGTTGGAAGGAACCCAGGCTCTTGTTTCTGTTCCTCACTCACTTCAAACGCACATCCTCTTCCACATAAGTACTGACCAACTGAACACACCTAATGGGAGACCAAAACCGTGGATCCTTTGGCAAAAAAAGGTAGAATCAGAACAGAAGGCCAAATCCCCCCACCCCAGCAGTCAATTCTTCTATCATACACACATATCATTTCACCAGTCTCCAACTGGGAAGTCTTAACTACTACCTTAAGACAAAAAAAAAAAAAGTGAAGCAGCATAAGCACTGAGATCCTCCTCCAAGAGAACTTTACCTTCACTCAAAAGAATTTGTTATTCCAGGATTATCGGAGCATTTCTGAAGAACTAAAATTTAGTCTCCTCAATCTGTATGTTTCGTGTCTCTCCAGAGTAGAGCCTGCTTCAACCTACTCTGCAGACGGCCATCATACTTCAAGTTGACAGTCATCTGTATCGAGTCCTGATGCTGTCAGGTATCTCCTCCAATGGGCTAAGGATGCTCACTAGTCAAGGATACTAAAAGAAAGCATGAAGGGAACGAGCTTGCAGCCACCCCCACACTTCTTGCTGCTATCACCTTGAACACCCCCAGCTATACAGACCTGGTTTGAGCACTTTAAGGATCAGAAACATCCAACATTTTGCAGATCGGGGTAGTTCTTACCCTGTGCCTAGGCCAAATCAAAGTAGCCTGTGCCACAGAAAGTAACATGGCCAATGGAAGGTTTCCAACACAGGTCTTGACCTTCCCATGATCCTGAGGGACCCTGTGACATCTTTACAGGAGTCAGAACCCTGGTATTCTGCCAAACTACACACTTTTTGTTTAAACTAAAATCATGACTGCAGTTTTAATTCAATATGCTCTCCTTCGCTTCTGACCCTAACCTGCTGGCAAGAGCTGTTAGACCAGTAAGCATTTGCCGGGTTTTTTTTGCTCTTTAGGTGACTATGTCACCGTGCTGCCTGAACTGGTGTCAGCAGCTGGAGTTGCACGTAAAACCACTTCGGAAATTCACCAGCTGGGTACATAATCTGCCTTAACAAAGCTGTTACTCATAGTGGGAAGCCTGCAAATCCATCTCTGGTACCTTGTCATGGCATTGGTCATGATAATAATGTGGAACTGAGATATCCCAGCTTGTGCCCTCACCATACCTGTGTGATGATCAGTTAACAGTCTTTTCCCTGCCCAAGGCAAACAGCGCCCTGCAAGGTTGATGTATAGTTAGGTAATGTACTTTGGGATCCTTCAGGATTTAAAAAGTGCATAATTCTGACAGGATGAGAAAGAAGCTGAAGCAAAACAGGTGTGAGGCTCACATAAGCAACCACACCTTTCTACCCTACTTCCATGGAGTCTCTGAATATTACCCACATTTCCTGGAGTCAAACTCCCCTGTGCCAAGCAGCTTTCATGTTCAGTAAGGAGCACAGGGAGATGCAGAGGATTACTCTAGGTCCTTATAAGCTTCCAGCACTCAGAACCCAAAGACTTCTTTTGCTCCTCTGATCAGCCATGTTCAGACGCATATTTAAAAATAAGACAGACACTGAACTCTGTCTTTCTTCCTGAGGGAACTGCAGCCTCCTTTTTCCAAACTGCCAGTTCAGTGCTGCAGGGAATAGGCAGCCTGGTGTCAGCTCCAATACAGATTTTAAAACGAAAGGAATGCAAATGAAGGGACAGAAAAGAGGAGAGGAGGGAGAGAAGAAGAGGGTGCAGAGACACTGGAAGGAAGCAGGTGAAAAAATGAAGACAGATGGGAAAGGAAAAAGTCTGAGTCCAGGCTCTAGAGAGAGGTGAGTAAATAAAGAGATAGAAGGGGGAAGTAGCAAAACCAGGCAAAAACGCATGTCTAGCTTGCTTGTACATACTACAAGAAAAGCCCTACAGGTGGCCAGAACTGCTCACGCTAGGTGGTGAGGAGGATATCACTCACTTATAGCAGTATCACAGAGCTACATGTAGTTTAGAATATATGTGAATATCTACAGCTTGAGCTTCAGTCACAGAACATTGCAGAGAGCCCTAGAACAATTTGGTCTCTCCTACAGCTCAAACACTTGCAATGCACTGTCCTGACCTAATGGAAGCCCCACAGGAGTGCCAGCAAGGCACTTGTAACGATCTTGAGTTTGGCACACCACAAAACAAAGTAAAACAAACCAAAAATACAATGGAAAAAATAACTTGGCAGTACTACACAGCACTCAGTTCTGGTGCCAGTGGGTCAAAATGAGGATTTCTCAATCTTCATATTTCTGGATCTACCCAATAGGGTTGGCAAATAAGAAATGCCGAGTCAGAAATCAAGAGGACAGGTTCTTACAGCTCTACAATATGAAATTCCAGAAGCTCGCAAAACTTCAGTGGCACTTGAGAAATCTGCGCCAAGACCAAGAAGTGCTTCCAATGGTTGATTCTGAGGCAATTATCAGGAAAAACGCTGGCTTGCCCAAGGTGAAACGCAGTATGGCATGAACTTACCATCCCGCTGTCAGGATGGAGCAGGTACCACAGTCAAGTACAAATGAAAACTGATAAAGCTAAGGAACGTACCCACAGAGAGAGCAAAGCAAGAACTAAGATGGAGCAAGAACAGAAGATCATGAGGAAGAGCAGGCAGGATGCAGATGCACAGTTACTGCCTAGAATCTTGTGGAGCAGTTCAGAGCCACTGAAGAAATTCCCTTACATACCTGGCTGGTGGGTACAAACATCAGTCAGATCCAAAGCTGTTGGGGAGATTAATTGCAGGCAGCTACAGGTGAATGCGCAATTCTTAGAATCTTTTATCCAAGGTGACAGTGTACAAGGCTGCTGCGCTTTGGAAGACTCCTCAAGGGAAGATGCCTGCTTCAGCCTCCAAGCACCACAACACTCCTATGGTGTTATGTTGTCTCTTAAGAAAAGCTTTTCATAGCAGCAATGAAAGCTTTTTGCACTGAACAGCTGGAAACGAAGTCAAAGCACAACCTGGCAGTTTTCCTGGCTGAACAGAGATGCTGCTGAATTTGAGCATCTCAGGCAAAAAGTCCATACTGACAAAGGTTTGAGACAGTGGCTTAAGATACTAAGAGTCAGAACTACAGTTTGAAGGATTTAAAAGAAGAATATTTTAAACCTTATCCTTCTGCTACAGCTGGCATTCAGGGATTATCTCCCTTACCTTTCTCCTTTAAATAATTTCTGTAACACCTATCAAAGCCACCATCTTCCCAGCAGGAGCAGCCAGGACTTGCTGTCAGGTTTCCTCAGATGCTCAGATTAGCTAGCTCTCTTCTCCATGTGGGAACTCTCAGATCCCATAGCTTAGTGAAGCAAGGATTTGGATCTGAGATTCAAGTTTCCATGAGGGGATTTCTGTTATTAAAGCAGATTTGGTTCCAAACACAGCACTGTGAACTATGTGACACAATATGAATCCTCTTCTATATATTCCTGCTGTATGATCTCACTCCTCATTTCTTCACACACCCCTTTTCTCTATAGCTTTGCAACACTTCATTGATTTAACAGAATCAACAAGAGAGCACAAAGGCAGCAGCAGACTCTCAGATCGGAACAGCCGGTTTTCTTGATGGCATCACATCCCAAAGAGAGGTAAGAAATCACAAGAAAAGAGACTACTTATTCTCAACAGCAAACAACTCCACACTGGAGAAGAAAGCACAACCCTGCTGACTATGAGAAAAAGGCAGCACTGGGACTCTGAATATATTTCACACTCCTTGACGAATCATGCCAGAATATTTTGTGGGAACGCGGAGCACAGAGGAAACCATGCTTCAAAGCCTATCACTGTACTCGTAGGGCCTGTGAAAACCTTACAAATACAATCCCCTGCTATACTGTCCAAAGTCCACACGCAGACCTGCTGGCACAACCAATTCCTCAATGGTCACCCTCCACAACTACTAACCTCCGCTCTCATTCAGCTTTGGAATACGCTCCTATCAGACATGCCAACATTGGCTTAATGATAGATGGACAAAGACCAGTGGGGACTGAAAATGATAGTCAAAAGTCATTGACTTTGTGACCAAGCTCTGTACAGGGACAGCTAGATGCAAGAGACATCCACATCACAGCCAACAACCACACTGAGCATCCACTCATGACTTAACACATCTTTGGCTGTTCCACTCAAATACAGTTGTCTGTCACACTAGTCCTTGGACATAGGAGCACAACACCATAAAGTTTCTTTTTCTCTCATCTCAATTGCTGTCCTGCCTCAACACATAGCAGCAAATCCAAGCTACCAAGGAACTGACAACAGCCTGCTGATCTGCAGGAGAATGTGCTGAGGCCAGTGAGGATCAGCAGTTCTTCTGGTCTCCAGAGCTTAAATTTCCCAAGCGTGAAACATTTGACTGAACAACACAAGAAAAAGAGGTGCAGGAATCAAGACCACAAGCTACCTTAGAGCCATGAGCTCTTTTTTCCAGGTTGCTCAAATCTTTTCCGTCAGCCTAAAAGAAGACAACATGCATTGTTCTCTTACAGAGAACAATATTCTGTTAAAGAGAAAGGGCTATTAACTTCAGAAAGCTGGGCCTTTTCTGTAGTCCTCTCTTGCAACAAGGCATTTGCTTTCATTTCTCAAAAGCAAAGAAGGAAATCAATACTTGGAGAAGGCATATTCCAAAGGACAATCTCTAAAAACAAAGCTGCTCTCTTTTCTCTGTTCCTGCAGCGCCACCGTTGTTGAATCTCTCCAGGGGCATTGATTACAGTGGTAAGCACAAGTTTGCCTCTCAAACATTTAGGCAAGCCAGAGTTCTCAAGGGGAAATAGGCCCCTTCATGAGCATCAGAACTTAAGTTCAAATTAGTGTCTCGAAGTTAAGTTACTGTGTGACCAAAGTAGTGTCTAATAAAGGGAGAGTCAATACCATTCCCCGCTGCACAAGCACCACTGGGGTCCCTTCCCTTCACCTAATTGCCGTTTTCACAAGATGTACAGGAACTTATTACTTCAGAGCCTTTGTGCCTTCTGAGGAACATCACTGTAACTCACCAGCAGGTTCAGAGGAAGTAGAGAGTGGGACAGAAACCAGGCACATGGACGCACAACATGGTTTTGTGAGTCCCATTTCCTTAATCAGGGCAGAAATCCAGACATGTCTCGGGGGGGAGCCGCACATTCAAGGGAAGTGCTGGCACATTAAACTCAGAACAGCGTTACTCATGACATCTGAGCAGGCTCTGCCCTGCTCTCTGGGGACTGCTCTGTGTATGGTAAAGCTCCTGACCTTCCAACATCTGTTCAGTTTTTATACAAAAGCAAGTCAGGGCCCTGTAAGGCAGTACAACATCTCTGTTGACATTTCAGTCCCTGAGAGAGAAGCTCTCCTTTGGCTTTGTGTCAGCCACCTTTGGCGACGTCAGAAAATAGTGCAAAGCCTGTTCTCTCAAGCAAAGCCGTTTGCCTGTACAAAGGTTGACAATAAACAGACAAGGGGCAGAAGCTGGAGAAAGGAGACCTGGGATCACTGCACACAATCTCACCTTTTATTATTTATCCACATTTACTGAACACAGTCTGACTAATCCATCAGTGCAAGCGAAGCTGCTAATAACAGCTACCTGATTGGAGAGACTTTCCTGCATTTTACGGGGTTCTACTGCAGCAAACATCAAGACTCAGCAAAACAAGCAGGCACCAGGAACTGTCTCAAGCAGTCTGAGATCCCTCTTACTCCTCTCCCAACCAGCATACCTTTAATACCACATTAAACATGGAACCGGAGAGCGTTCTGTTGTCTCAAGTTCATGCCACAGCTTTATGTGCACGTAACCACCCCCATCATCACGAACTAGAACAAAGTATGACTTTCACATTTAATAGCTTCCAAAATGCTTGTTCTTGAACAAAGTGGCACCCCATGTGCTTCAAGACGTTTGCTAAAGGCTGAGAAGAATTCATTAGAACGTTATGCATCGACTCCATCTATCCTCAGCAATGAACCTGCTTCTGCTCCAGAGAGGTCAATCTGGAGCATGTACAAGTGCTTTAAAGTTGGCTTTTGCAGAACAGTAAGATGGTCACTGGTGCAGTACAAGCTCTCCACAAAAATTTCTCAAGTGCACTCCAGTCTCATCACGCCAGCTTCAAGGTATACACAGTTGGGAACAATCCTACATAGATTACAGCGTCCAATGCATTTTTCAATGGCTGTCTACTTTTACAAGACTTGAAAAGATTTCCTGAGCCTCAGGATACTCCTGAACACACTTAGGCTTGTTACTAAAACTCAAAATACAACTTTGATGTGCCACAGGAATGTTAACCAGTACTGCAGACATCCTACGGCCCAGAAACATTGTGGAGCTTGCCAAATGACAATAAAACTAAGTAGGCCACCTTCAGCACTACTGAAGACAAAATCTCTCAACTGTTCCTGCTGATATGGCCTGAGGGAACCTCTTGTGTTCCAACTCAGCAATAGGTGTACACCTGAACCCATGACAGGACACAGTAGTCACGTGTCAGAGATCCCAGAGGGTCATTAGAAGCACGCATGTAATTTAGCAATACACTGTGTTTAGCTGCAGTCCATGCCTCAAAAGTAGTATACATTTTCTCCCTTCTTTGGCCCATGAAAAGAAATCAGAAGTACTCAAACGTGAAATTAAGATGGCACTGAGATGGGACAAACAAACAGTAATTCAATTTCCTTTCCAATTCCTTTAGAGAGTTCAACAAGTCTTCGTATCACATCTTTAACTAGAAATTTTCCTATTCTGTCAAAGAACTTCTTTCATGAAGTTATCAAGTACATAACAGAAAGAGTACATTACTCGACTTTCTGCCTCACCCAGAAGACAAAAACTTCAATTCTTTGACATTTAGAAACTTTCTGATTTATTTTTAATCTCATGCCAATATACTCCTCTAAATTACACAGTTCTTCCTGAAATTTATACCACAAAGACATGTTTACTTATACTTTTCTTCTGAACCTCTCTCTGATCCTGAAGCAGGCAGATAATCACTTTGTCAACTATAGTTTCAACCCATGATCCAAAGACTTACAGTCCTATCTGTGAAGAGCCTCTCATAGAAGAGTGGCTTCTAAGCAGCAGCCGTGCAGGGACCCATGGTGTAGCTGGGCACCGCTCGTTTGATCCCGTGACAGTCAGCCATACAGACCCCACAAACCACTTCAGCCCAGCATCACTTACCTTTTTCCACGATAGTCAACAGTGCTACATAGAAAAACCTCAAGAACAGAAAGAAGGTGCTATTGACATAACATCTAAAGAAGAAAAGTGTGTCCTACACAAGAACTTAATTGCTTAAGTAGCTGGGCTGGGGCACTGCACAGTACTAAAGAAGAGAATAACCTAAGAACAACTGCAAGTCATGAGGAGGAAACTTCTTCCAGAAAATAAAACAGATGTGAAAGTTTTACAGCAACTGCTGTAAGCTCACAAATTTTTAAGCTTGCTCTTTGTTCAGTGATTCAGAAATATCTGATTTCTTGAGAATATAAATATATATTGTGAATGAAACTTCAAACAAGCAGAAAGGAGATTTGAAGGTCCAGGAATCTGTACAGGTGCAAGTAACTGTAATGGGAAAGCACCATCTCCCTTCAGTTTTTAAGGCACTATCCACAGCATATAAATCACCAGAACACTTGGAATTACCCTCACTGGCAAATTCAAAGAGGAACCCAAGGAACAAGTAAGTGAAGAAAAACATTCTCCATTTCCATGTGAAACAGTCTAGGTCAGGACTGAAGTACACACTCCACAAAGAGGAAGTGGAATGATCACCGTGTACACTTCAACCTGTTCAGGAGTTTTTATAAAAAAAAAATCTCCTGATTTTTCACCAACATTAAACTCATTCTGAGAAGAGAACCAGGTACCTGCAAAGACACAAAAACATTGTAGATGTAGTGGTGACCGTTCAGAGCTCCCAGTTCCTCAATAAAAAAAAAGATAAAAAAAAAATCAATGTAATAATGCTTTACTAATAGATGGAACCAAGTAACCCTTCACTTGCAATTACGCAGATCAGTCAAGTAACTTAACAGATGATCTGCTCAGAAAAATAAACCCAGTCCTTGTGGGCAGTAAACGTGGACTGAAACTGAGTGGGAAAGAATGCAGAGGCAGATGGGTAGAGGTAATCAGAAATGACAGAAAGATAAGCAGGCAGAGGGCAAGCAGAGAGCTTGAAGGACAGAGGCAGAAAAGCTGAGATTTTTACAGTATACAGATATTTGAAAAGTTAAATCAACAGCTTTCCAATAGCATTATTTTTAAAATCATTCCCACTAATACATGTAGGGAACCAGCTGCTTGCAAAATGACCTTTAAACCCTACCTACCGTACCTTATTAGACTAATTCAGAGCTAGAGGTTGGCTGATCCTGAAATCCATTTATACAGGACAAACAGGCATTCAGCAGGGACAAAGAGCGAACACATTGTCAAAATAATTTTGCCTGCATTTCTGGATCCACACACAGTGGAGCAGCGTGATTCTCCAACTTCAGAAACAGTAAGATACATGAGACATTGCAGCACTACCCTAAATTCAGGGCTTTGCTACCTGCTTCCCTCACATTACAAAGGTAAGAAACTCTAATTATAACAAGTGTTGGCTTTCTGGACAGCTTCTGTGAGTGCAGAGGTCCTCAAGAGCCTTTCACCAACTCCTAAAGGTTCCCAACAAAGGCCTCTAGCAAAACAAAATAAAAGATGTTATAACTAGAAGAAAGTTTCTTGCTAACAGATCACAGTATCAGCAGTAGAGCTGATCTAGCACTATATTCAGATCACCGTCTTCAACAGGTCTTGTTCCATACAGGAAGTACCAGTGTCCAGGAAGGTTACTTGAACTGGCTTCAGAAGGTCTAAGACTGATAGCTTTAAATTGCTTAGAAGCATAGCAAGTATAAGTAGGAAATACCTCCAGACAAGAAGGCCTGTTGGGCGGGCAGACATTGTCACAGAGGGTGAAAGCCATCAGCAACTAATGCAGGCACAATAAGCAAGAAACAAAAATCTAAACTTCATGGGAAGGTAACAGATGAATGCTCCACAGTCTCAGACAGAAAGGTTCTACAGAGAGAACAAACACCAGTAAGCAGCATCATGGCAACTTCTGCAAGTCTTCTCCTCCAACATACCATAGCTCTGACGAGCAAAGGATTGGCTTTCTACTAATAGGAGGGTTTCTCCATCATTCATTAACTTCTCAAGTTCTCTTTGGCACTGCAAAGATGGGCTAGTTAGAGCAGTCCTGCTTGCTTGGTAGCAGCTCTTCCACTGGATTAGGACCAACGCCACCAGAATAACCCCTGCACATGCTATCTACACAGACACAGATATCGGGCTGATTGGTGAAGGCTTTAAATGCCATTAGTCCTCAAAGCATTCAGCCCCAAGACTTGCTAACAAAAATAGCTGATGGATGGTGTGTAGAAACTGCAAATTGCATAGAGAAGGAAATCATCCTGTGCAGACTATGACCAACAAGGAGCATAACAAATCTTTGGTTTCCCCAGTTTGTCACAAAGACTTTGGCATCACCGATATAATTTCCCAAGTTACAGCCAAGCTGTCGAAGGACGGATCTAACATTAGCACGGAAGTTATAGAAGTCACAGCCATTTTGGAACTTCTTGGGAGTCTGAAGGCATTTGACCACTGACCTTGTGCTTCTAACCAGCAGCTGTTGTCGACAGCAATTTTTGTGGATCTGTTTCAATCTAACTTCAACAGCAAAACACATAGTTTAAAAATTGGAAATCAACTTCTTTCTGTCCAAGACTGCTTGGTCATCAGTCTCCCGGAATTAATCCAAGAATTTCCACTTCCAGCTTGCCAACACAGTGCTACAAATCTTTTGTGAAAAATCTGGCATTAGAAAAGCATGATGTATCACAACACCCTCTCACCCTCAAGCAACTATTTCCCATACAAGTCAAGCCCAACTGAATATAGGCCATAAGTTCTCACGAAAATGCAACCTACAGCTGCCATACAGAGAGCACAGAACTAGAGAAACCTGTAGTTTCTCTAGTAGATCCATTTAAGTCCCACTAGTTTAGGCTAAAAGAGAAATATGTTTGAACAGAGAAAAAATACTTCAGAGAAACACTTTTTTTTTTTGACAGTGCTTAGCTCTACTTCGGTCAATACCCAACTCCAAATGAGTCCTTCCAGATCCACGCACTCAAAAGCCACATCATAGCATCAAGTCAGCTACGACTTCTCATTCTGGACTGGCTAGATCTTATAGTATTTTTATTACAGAAATAAATGTAAACTGCTTTTAAACAGGTTCAGGCAACCAAGTTCTAAAACAAGAAACACTGTAGCACAGACCACTTTTCAGAAGTAACAAAATACTAAATATTTCAACTTCAGAAATTGTAATGGCATTCTGACTTCTTTCCCTCTTTTAACAAAGTTTCCTTCAAACCATCTGTGGAACATGCATATGTAGATTAACTTTATCTGTAAGTATATCTGAGATCAGAACCATCAAGCGAGAAATTAGACCCAAAGGCAATTCTTCCTCACTGTAACAATGTCAAAAAAAAAAATAATCAAAAAAACTCAAAATCCAGAAAATTAAAAATAAATGCACATGGACTCTGCGTTGCACTGTTAGGCAACAGATTGTTTTTGAGAAGAGAAATAGGGTCAGAAGTCCTTCTTCCAGACCAGGCAACAGATACAAGAACTTGCGAGGAAAAGATGATGCAGGGTATGGACTAAGTATCTCTCGCAGAGCAGCCCTGAAGCACAGCCAAGTGAATAGAAAAGTTTTAAGCTTATTTATGCTTTCGTTTTCTTCAAAAATTACGAACTCCAGGAGGTGCCATTTTTGGGCTTTATGTGGACTGCAAACAGCAGACAGTAAGTTACTAAGTGCTGATAACATGCCAGGCTGTGGGGAACACCAGGGCTTCATGAAGTGCTGAGACACAAAGCAAATAAAGAACTTATGCCTCTGGTTTCATAAATGCCAGGTATAGGCAGCAGCCATTTCCATTTTAAGTAGGCCAGCATTTTACTCTGGGACATGCCTCATATATTAAGATGGCAGTTTACATCCTTTCAGGCAGCTCTATATTTTTAGTTTATCCACTGATGAACTCTTGAGGATATGAAGCACTGTGTATAGACCCAAGACTCACCAGAACCAAGAACTGTTGCCCAGAAAACCAAAACAATAATTGTTTTCATCCTTTATAATTAGAAGCAAAATATGGATCTTTTTTACCTTCAAAAATAACAGGTTAGGGTATGCTTGGGTACAGTTAATCCACTGCTGCTCTCCTCTGTGTTTACGACTAAACAAACAGCAGCTGCCTGCAGCTTGCGGCCTCACCACTGACTCCCTTATGGGGGCCATTTATTGAGTCATAAATTCTTCCAATAGTGGTATCACCACAGCATTTGCACAAATAGAGGTTGAAAAAGAGAAAAACTAAAAAAAAAAAAGAGAATCGACTTTACAGAGAAGGCAAGAAAAACACTTTACAGGTATGTTTGCTTTGCGCAAAGACCAACCAATGAGAGGCAAGGCAGGCATATACCTGGCTGAGGATGGCTGGCCATATCATCCTCCAGACATGAAACACACAGATTTATCTGAAACTACAAAGCTGAATTTCAGAAAGCTCAAATAACCCTAAAGCCTTTCAAGTTAGGTATGTTGCATTTCAAGTACCATACCTTGTGATGTACTTGTATCTCCTCAATGAGACTTCAACATGTAAGACCTACCTCTGAAGAATCCTGAAGGAGGAGAAATCCTGGCATTTCTCAGGTATAGATATGGACCACACAGCTGGCCAAAACTTACTTCCCCCAGTCACACACACTGGCTGCTACTCTCTACCCTAATAACACAAACAATCTATAAAGCACTTTGCAATCCATCAGAATGGAAACAACTCTTTAACAAGCGCCTAATGATTCAGAATGATCCACGATACCTGCAGTGCAGCCTGTGGCATCCAACACATCCCAAAGCTGTTTCTCCTAAGCAGAGAGACACTCAGGTTGTAGAGACGACAGCTCCCAGCAGGCCACACTTCTGCAGGATCCAAAATGCTTGAGCAAACCCGCTCCATCAGGATGGGACACTGCATGACTACTTGTGGCATCTTCTCAGCAATCTAGGTTGCTGCCCATAGACTAGAGACAAACTTCTAGCAGAGCTGGAAGCTGCTCCATCAGGATGGGACACTCCATGACTACTTGTGGCATCTTCTCAATCTAGGTTGCTGCCCACAGACTACAGACAAACTTCTAGCAGAGCTGCAGTGCTCTGCTATGTGTGCCAAAAGGGAACGGGGCTTTTACAGGGATCATTTGGGAAAGCAGGTGCAGTAAATTGACCACATTCCTTTTTATTACAGTCAAGGGCAAAGGAGAATGCAGTCAACTCAAGGTTATGTTAGAAGTCTACCTCTGCTGGAATCCAGTCAATCAGTGTTTTGCAAGGGCTTGTTTGCATAGCAGAATTACTCACAGTAAATGAGCGTGAATTTTCCCTGCTCTTCCACTACAAACCCAGAATGTTCCTACACAGACAGGCTGCTGTACCATAAACTCACTCACCAGCTTATTGCATTGTAATTTCCTCATATAGAAAAGCCCTAAAGCCTTGACAGAAGTAGGTTTACCCTTGTCTGTTAAGAATAGCAGACTCGTGAGAAGCTGGACGCAGAATAGGGAGAAGGAGCACAGAATTATGAATGGCTCCTAGCTCAATGTATACAGCTCCTATCGACAAGGGAATACATGTGTCTGAGTATGCAACTCTTTATAGCTTGGTTTGGCCAGGAGCTAGAGCACAAAAATTTCACCTTGGTCCTTCTGTGAAAGACAGGCACCTAGAGACAGGAAGAAAACACTTGGAAAGAAAGGGATACCCGCTACTCACTAATAGACTTTTTCTGCACACAGTCACAAGAAGCAGGATCTGTTTGAAATCTCAAATCATGTTAATAACAGTCACCAGAGGCCACAGTTTTCAAGTGGCAGCTGGTCAGAGATTCCCTGGTAAACCCATCAATTCTGTAACAAATTAACCAACTAAAATTCCATGGAAATTCAGAGTTGCCTACTGGTGCGAACAGGACATAAGGGAAGCAGAATGGGTCACAAGTATTCTGAAAAGCTTGCGTGTGAGCATGTATTTGCAGGGACTCAGACTTAAAAAAATCATTTGTTTTTCCCTTCCATCTGGACTCAAAGTAAGAAATTACGCAGACTTCCACTGCCCACTCTCCTCTTTCTTCCACACCCTCTTCTCATTGGCATATGATAAAACCTTGGGGAAACAGCAGCAGCAATTTTCAATTCTCATTATCTAACAGCAGCAGTAGCTCTTGGTGAAACTTGCGGTCAATAAACTACAGGCAATTTTAAAAGACACAATGGGAACTGCCCCTCCCACAGCTGTCCCATTATCCCAGCTTTTATTAGATTTAAAGCCAGCGATTTTTATGCTGTAGTTGAAGTTCTGCAGACCCATGAAAACCAACCACCAGAAAAGATAAAATACTCCTAAATTAAACAGGAGACGTTACAATAACACATTCTAAAGCCGGAGAGCTTCAGCATAAGCAAATTGTAGGACACAGCAAACAACCCAGAGCCAAAGCAGGCTGACGCCGCTGCAGCGAGCCAACAGCGACGCTGCCGAAGCTTAACAGGACGGTGTAAGTGACAAAGTCAGTGAGCAGATCAGGCAGGGCAAGCTGAAAGCACACTAGCTACAAAGGGCAAGATCCTGCTCCCGTAACTTGGTGAACATCCCACTCCAAGCATTACTTTCGGCACTCACGGTCCAGATGCGCATCCCAAGTGGCAGAGAGAAATCCTTGCTTGCAAAACGCAATTTATCTGACTTGTTTCAGATGACTGTTTCGGGATCAGAAGCGTCATGCTCTAGTGGTGCCTGTTTCTCTCCCTTAACTACACAAAAAGCCCTAATGGCCAGAAAACTTATAAACCACATAATATTAGTTATATCCCTACCATGCACTACAATGAAGTAACCTGTACCTGTAAGAGGGCCTGTACAGGAAATGAATGGAAAATAAATTGCAAAACTCACTAAATGATCTACTGATCTATTTGTCCGTGGGGCAGAAGTAACTGAGGGTGCATCTCAGCTCTTGGCTCAGAAATGAGATGCGCACAGCAACAGGCAAAAGGAAATGGGTGCCCAAAGCAACAGTCTCAAACCAATACAGTAAGGGGGAAGATGGGAAGAATTATTCTCATCCACTGTAAGCTGTAATTTTCACTCTAGAAATCTAGAGCTTGCTTTCTCTGAGTCTAATGCATACCATGCCCTGGAGACATTTTTACCAGCCATCAAAAGGAACTTGCAGAGAACCAGATGCTTCATTAAAGAATATTCACCGAGCTTTATAAAACCTTTAGTAAAAAAACAGAAGAACAAATCATCAGTGTGCAAGTGAGCTGAAGTCGCACATCCAGCTTTGATTACAACCTCCTGTACTGAAAAAAAAAAATCGTTATTCAAAAAAACCTCTACCCAAGAAATCAAGAGATTCTGGCCTCTCTTTCCCACATTCCTCCAACCTGAACTTCCTGAATGAGGAATGCGTGAGACAAAGCCATTTGGTAGGAGATGCTAATTTAAACTTAAAGAAAAATAACAGCTTAAAGGCGAAGGGAGGAGGGAGCTTTAATCCTTCATGAAAAAACAACAGCTTGTGATAGCTGCATATATCTCAGGAGTCAGAGGACTCGGCAAGAGCAGTGAGGCAAATTGTCAGGGCTTGAGCTGTCTCAGGACAAGGGGAACTACAGACGCTGTACTGCCTTGCATAAGTTTTATTTGAATTTGTTCTTGCAGAACCCTCTAGTGCCCATACCTAGCTGCAAGGTTTAGTTACCTATTCCTTTGTCTCTCTCACCCCTTCTTAAAACATAGCAAGGAGATTTTCTGCCACATTGTCATCATTCATAGCAAATTTCTGTCCTATGTGCTGCTCCTTCCAGGAAGTTTCCGTAACAGTGAGGAAAAAATTTCCGAACGTCACTGAGCAAGCTGGGAACGAAGACGATCCCCAGTTTTTGGTTTATAAAGAAAACCTACCAAGAACCCCACCACCACACATACCCAAAAAAGATCCAAGTTAATAGGATCTTTCACTGCCCTCTGCTGTTATCAGTCCTTTAGCTTCCAATTTACTCTAACAATGCTGGGCTGGGGCTGAGGGCTGGCAGTGTCCCAGCCCCTTTCTCAGGCGGGTTGGAGCCGCAGCTTGCAAATATGCTGAAGTTTAATGCAATCTGTCTTCTTTGGTAATCACATTCCGCCCGCACCACATGCAATAAAGATGTATTGGTAAATGCATTTGCTAAAGATATACTCCTCTGAAAAGGCTACAAGGCCGATTTACAGGAGGCAAGGAGGAAGCATCAGGTAACAGAGGCTGGCAATAGATGCGCCAATGCTCCGCGCACAGCCACAGAGGGCACGGATTGTGAGGCAGCAGCACAGGCATCGTTTTACTTTAAAGCTAAGAAAAAGAAACCACACGTTTTGGGAGCTGGGGACTTTAAAGATATCAGAGAAAAGCCCTTTCCCTGGCAGCTTTAACCTTGCTGATTTGCAGACATACAAAGACCTTCTTTGTAAACAGGAAGAAAAAAAATTCCACTAGGACTAGCAACAACATTTGGTCTAATATATCCTGACAATTTTCCCATCTCCTTCTGTCGGGCTTCTTCTGGGAGCCGGCTGGCAGCTTGTTTCATGTTATACTTAAATCAGGCATACAGCATCCCCTCACAATGCTAATGCGACAGAGAAAGACCGCTTCTATGAGATCTCCGCTTCTCCCCCACCCTTCGCATGAGTAATCCCATGAGAAGAGTCTGTTTTCTATTCCCAGAAGGCTCCATCCTTTTCCTCAAATCCACCTTACTATAGTCTCAGCTTCTTTTGGAAAATTTCCTACAACTCTGATAAAAGGAAAAGTTTGCCCTTGAGGGACAGCTGACCCACTGAATTTTCATGTGGGGAACAGCATCCTTTGCACTACAGACAACCCAAGCAGCATGATATCTCTTCGTACTCACTTTTCCCAAGACCATATCCTAGTTGGAATGTCCAAATACTTTCTTTTTCCTTTCTCATTCCCTTGCTTCAATAGCCAGAAATTCTTCCAAGGTACTGAGCAGTCACTGTCCTAAGGCATCAACAGGACTTACTCGGGCTCTATATCTCAGAAGGAAGAGTCACAGGGCTTGTTGACTCCCCACTGGGAGTCAACAAAATGATGCGATTTTTTTAACAGACAACAGCTTTGTCCAGTGAAGCTTTCCTCATGCATCAATAAAAGGAGGCAAGACTTCCAACCGCAAAGTCCCGTAATGGGAGGATGCTTAGAGCCCGTTCAAAACACCATTGACATCAGCAAAATAGAGTTGCCTACCATTTGCAAGATACACCTCTAAGAAGGTAAAATTTGGGGAAATTATTGTGACTGCCTTTGAAACCTCAGAGCATCAGCCCCAGAGTTTCGGTGGCAGCTCAGTATAAGAGGACTCACTGATGGAAGTGAAGCTGGCACATACCACAGTGCAACTGGAGAATGCAGCATGATTGTAGGAAAATGAATCCCAAAGACAAATTGTCTCCTATGGAAACTGCAACTTGACTAACAGATACCACAGATCTCAGCAAGGCTTCCCAGAAGAAAATACCATGCAAATCAATACAGCAAAGCCAGTGAGTACAAGGAGGAAGCTTTTGTTACCTTCTGAGCTGCACTAACACAACGCTGATATTCCTTAGCCAGCTCCGAGCATTTGAGCACTTCATGTCTGTTTTCTTGGTAGCACTTCAGAATTTCAGACTGCAGGCTTGCACAGACAGGATCGGTGTTCCTCCTCCTGCAGGGGAAACAAGCACAGAAAGATGTGTCAAGAGTTTTCACCCACTTACTACCACCTTACCAGTGACACACATACTAATCTTCTGCTAGAGTCATCTAGTCCTAATAGAGAAACTGGTGGGAGCAGCAATCACCAAAGTGGGTCAAATGACCAACAGTGTCTTTCAGCTGAAAAATCCAGGGTACTCAGCAGAAAGGAGGAACATGCTCTTTCTAGGTTGGTGTGGAAGGCTGGTTTACCCTTAGATTAAAAATAAGTCATCTCTCCTCCACAATCGGGAGAAAAAGCAGTTCCAGGAGGTTCAATGGTTTCCCCGACTCACATTGGAAATCTTTGGCAGAACTCAGGAATCCTGGCTGGGCCTGCGCTAGGTCTGTAACAGTCCGACAAGGAACTGAACAGATTTGTTGAACAATATGCCTTGATCTATTGAATTCTCATCTATTTAAACACTTTAAAAAATCCAACATGGTTGAAAGTGCTGCAGTTCTCCTGGTGACTAGAAAAAAATGGAATAATAGCAATACCAGATATCTGTTTCTTTGTATTTTTGAAGCAATTAGTACTCATACCCTGTAAATGTCATTGACAGCTACCCAAGAACAATTAGGGATGATGTTCTTATACTCTAATGTGCATGTGTACATATGGCACATCAGTACCAATAAAGGGGAAGGTCGTTGTAAAACAATACCAGCAACAATGACACAGACAGTAACAACAGTGTCATCAGCTGCACAGACAGGCAGACACATATTGAAGGAATCTGCAGCACAATTGCCACGGTATGTTTCACCAGAGTACAAGAGAACATACACTTAGGTGTAGCAGTCCTCACATGCTGCCTCCTAAATCATAAATCCACTTAATTCCTTGCATTTTCTGCCCCAATATGCTTAGAGATTTGTGCACCTCTTCCTTCCAAAGCACTTGATGTCACAGGCAGGCATCGATGCCATGCTATGATGTGTTCATTTCCACAGCAACAACAGGCACTCATTCAGCAATAAGGCTTCACAGCAAAGCAGAGAGAAAACATGACCTGTTCCTGAGCATGTCTCATTCTCTCAGGTGGCACAGTTTTCTAAGAAACAAGAAATTCTACACCAAGATCATCTACAAGCTTTTGGAGAGCTCAGATACAAGTTTCCAAATCATGCTTGGTCTGTAACGTGTTCAGGAAGGCGATGAAGGGCCAAAAGAAGGAAAAAAAAAAATTGTTATAAAAAGGACAGCAACCTGGTTGCTCCCTCCAAAACAGTTTGGCTACGACAAACTCCAAATGATACTACTTCAGTCCTCAGTCTTACTGTCAACATACATGGGCAAACTAAGATTTTATCAGTAACAGTATGACAGCCACACTCTAAACCACTGAGGTTTGGATCAGAATCTACCAGAGATACTATACAGACTTCTTTCCCACCTCTTCACTAATCTTACAGCTTTAAGAAGAAACTTATTCCATGCCTGGTCCCTAGAGGCTAGTGTGCATTTCTAATTTCTAAGTTCTACAGCGAATCACCTTTAAAGCCTCTAAAAATCCGTATTCTAAAAAGTCTTCAAGTTCTGAAATAGAAAAGAACCCAGAGAGAGCTTCAGAAACTCATAATGTTGGCATTTTGCTTTGTCACTAACTTTAATGTCACTCTAATCAAATCAGTGAGACTGTGGAAACGTTACCAAACAATACCAGGCCAGGAAATACCACCAAATCCCTCACTTCATTGAAAAAGTTAAGACTTTTAAAATTAGGTTTTTGAAACTCAGCCACGTTAAACTGAAGGGCATTCTGCTATTTTTACGCAAAGAGCTGGAAGAGCAAAAAGGTACAGCATGCCACAAAACAGTCTGTATTTGTCTGAACTCAATAGGTTACAAACACCTCACAAGCAGATTTAGATCGGACATTAGGAAAAAGCTCTTCATCATGAGGGTGGTGAGACACTGGCACAGATTGCCCAGAGAGGTGGTGGAAGCCCCATTCCTGGAAGTTTTTAAGGTCAAGCTGGATGGGGCAACCTGGTCTAGTGGGAGGTGTCCCTGCCCACGGCAGGGTTCCACCAGGGTTGGAACTCTGTCTTCAAGGTACCTTCCAACCTTGATGATTCTATGATTCTGTAAGTATTCAGAATGCTTAAGGTTGCCATTGTCAGTATGGAGAGCTATAGGAATTGTACCTGTCTGTGTGTGTGTCTGCTCCTTCACTGTCCCTCCTACAGCATCAGTCTTCATCGCCTAGAATAAATATAAAGGTAGGATCCATCTGTGGGCTCAGGCAGCAGTGCAAAGTCTGTGGTCCTCTTCTTTGGGAGCCCCCTTGGGTGCTCAGCCCACAGTGCAGAGGATTATTTAAAAGCTACGCAGTGGTGAGGGAGAAGCCACAGAGCGAGAGCTGCTGCCCAAAGCCTACCAGAGGCACGGGATCAACCAGCGCAGGATGACGTGCTTTGTCCTGTAAGTACCTACGCCAGCGTTAGTTCATACAGGCCACTTCCCACAAGAGAGAGGGTTCACTGTGTGCCAGGTACTGAGAATCTTAACAAGAATATTCTCCAAAATAAAATCTCAAACTCTGGTTATGAATCAATTGCACCATCTTCTCAAAACAGATTTAGAAAAGCTAATCAATATTACGCAAAGCTAGTTAAGGTAGTTATCAATACAAATTACACAGACCAATAAATTAGTCCATTCACAAGTGAACTGGAAATTCAACAGAACCAGTTAAATCCTCCTGAGAATGACATTTCAGTTTGAAGTGGGAAGCTAATGCTGCTGGGGAGATAATGGCCGCTGCGCCCCACCAGGCAGTGTCATCTATGAAACAAAGGGACAAGAAGTAAATGTGAGCCCATCATAAGGAAACACGTCCTGCAGAGTCTGGAAGTACACAAGTCACTAGTTCTGGTACCCATCTGGACTGAAAGGGGACTCTGTACTGCTTTGGTGAATAATTGCTTGAGCAGCTTTCCCCCAGCACAGCAGCCACTACTCCTATCCTATCTGACTCTAAGGGATATCACTCTTGCTCCCATTAAGTCTCTTAACTCCGGGTTGCAATATTTCCACACAAGGAGGAACTACAGCCTTATACACCAGTTGTACCTTCCAGTTGACAGGTTTTCCTCCTACATATCTGAAAGGAAAAGGAAATTAAACACGAAAAACCCGATGGAGACCAGTGTCTAACTACAAGCATCTCTACGGAGAGCAATGGCACATCAGCTTCCGAAGGAGGTGGACTTTCATTAACTGTGTCCCTTCAAGGCTGTTGGGACTATCCAACCTTTATAAAAAAATCAGCTTCTGGATACTCCACTACTCTGCTCTTGGTAAGGATCTCATTGTTCAAGGGTTTTTATTATTATTTCTTAAACAATGATGGGGAAGGAACATGGTGGAGCAGGGATGAGGTTTCAATACATAAAGAGCAGCAGACTAGTATGCTTTGACCTTTCTTCTAAAATGGGTCACAGTTTTAAGCATAATATGCCACCACCAAATACGGTAGACAATTAGCCTCTGTCTAAAATAAAATGGGTTGTGATTGCTGCCGCTATTATCAAAACAAATATAAGAGGTTCATTTACAGCAGCGAGGAAAAAGGCAAGAGATAAAGGCTGGGCTGGGAGGGACTAGGACAATACCTGCAGACAGGAAAGTATGGGAGATGAGCTCTGGCAATACCTTGGGAATAAAGGCAGCACGTACAGAATATGAAAGATTAAACCAGTAACACACACTCTCATCTGTTTAAAGGAGGAAGAAAGGAGAAAAGATGACAGGTGAGGAAAAGGAAAGGATGAATCTAGAAATAAAAACTTATTAGTAGTGCCTCCCCCATCATAGTGGGGAAAAGAACCTTTGCTGCACCACTGCTCAATGGGAAGAAAGGCTACGAACGTATGAAATCCACTATTTCAGAGCTTCCTCTCCCCCTCCCATGGAGGGATCTAAATCAGTCCTTTGTCTGAAAAAGAAGGGAGATGTTTTCCTGAAATGAAACAAAGAGCATCCTTCTCCCTGCTATCCCTTGAGGTAAGATGGAACAAGCATGATCTTGCTGCACTTTGACACACCAAGAGTTACCAAATCCTCTCTATCACTGCGTATTCCCTTTACTTTATTTAATAAATGAAATCTCATCAACTTATCCTTCTTCTATTATCACTGCTGACATCAATTTGATAATATTGGCTTGGCGTGGAATCGTGCTATTATATGTCCTCTTGATATTTAATTTAAGAGAAACGTCTGCAGTGGGGTGAATATGTGAAGCAAGCTTTTTATTACTGGCAGCAGTAAGGATGCTGGGAGTGAATTAGACATTCATCTTAGTCAGGGCCAATCTAGTGGCTCAGAAGAGGTTTTCTTCTTAACCCTCTCCTAACTGTTCAATAGAGGCAGGTAACGGCTGCTCCAGTCAGTAACTGCGCTCATTTGTCTTGGCAAATTCATTTCTACACGGATATAAACCTCACGAAGAAGTACTAAGCGTCTGGGAGGTTAAAGCAAGGTTCTTCGAGAATTTCCATCATAAGCTCTGCAATAGTAGGAAGAGTGCTGGTCTAAATGCCCGTCAATTAATCAAGAAGCAACACAGCTTCCAAAGACACACAAACTTCCTGCAAGAAGCAATTAGGGCGGTATCATCAGGATACAGGCCCCATAGACAGAAGGTTTCAAACACGGTAAAATGGCTCCTCGCTACGTGCTGCTGACAGGTTCCCTTTGTGGAAGAAGAATTATGAACTCAGTATTGGAAAGCAAGGGAAAGCTGGAAGATATATATGTATTTGCTAGTCCTTCTACCTAGCTGAAAAATCAGACTAGGCAAGCAGAGATGCAACTTTAATGCTTTAGGACTTGGCAGCTCTTTAGACTAGTGCAAAATCGGTAACTCCGTGGTGAGCACCACACCATCACTTGGCTTTACTGGGTAGAACAGCAATTCCAGATGGAGTTAAGAGCAAGATTCTATTTTACCTTTTACTCTAGAAAACCATTCAAGCTGAGGAAAAAAAACAACCCTCAAGATAGAGGCTGACAGTATCTAAACCTAGAGATTTTGATACCTCTGCTCAGAAAGTGAAAAATCAAAGACATGCAAGGTCCCTCATATAAACCAGCTTTAGAGTAGCTTGCTCCAATACACAGCTGCAAGCAGCAACCTAAACGGGGCAGCAATGTGGAATTTCCCTCGGGCTGTAAAATCCAACAACTGAATTAGTTGCTTTCTGCTGCATTATTTGACAAAGACCAGCATCTGAGCCAACTTGAGCAAACCACAGCAGTCAGCACTGCCACGAAAGTGCAGACAACCTCAGAGGTCAGCAATGAGGTGTCCGGGCAGCATTACGAGCAAAATCCAGGGCACACAGCAACAGTTTCTGCATGTCAGGAAGGAATCCTAAGATGTGTCATATAGTTGGGTCAGTATGCTTATGTATTCAGGGTACATTACATGCATTTCAGACTAAGCTCAGCGATACTCCGGTCACACAGATGTGGTGCGCTGCCATCCTGTCCTGTACATATATAGAACCCGATAAATGGTTAACTGACCTGTAAAACTGCATTCTCCCCTGGGTAGCAGTTGGCTCTGATGGCTTCTCTTTAACATGTCAGAGAAATACCTCCAGACAGATGCAATACACAGCAAATAGAAAGGTTCCATCCTCTCTCATTATTACATCCTTGACATTTACAGCAGAAAATTAAACACAATTGAAGCATTTCATTTACATATAACAAACTCCTCAGTACAGAACAAACAGCCAGGAAAGGCAACTTTCAGGATAGGCTTCAGGAAGCTGCACTATCACAAAGGAAGTGCTATGGCCATACCATAGCCTATGGAATTCTCTGATCCTGCACATCAGCTTGTTAACGTGGCTTGAATGAAAGAGGGAAGAGTCATGTTGCAGCTGTTTGGCAAGAGAAATAAGAGATGAAAGAAGCTTTATAGATTATCCAAACGTCTCCTAAAAACTCAGTCATATTTAAGCTACATAACCCAGCACAGTGTAAACAAACTATGCCTCACCAGGATAAACTAATGTGATCAGGAAGGAAACATTTCTGATCAGTCTCATGTATTCAAAACACTGCTCATCAGGCTTCACCACTGATCTGGATGGAATAACAAGGTTTGTAGAAGTAACACTTCGTATAACGTAAGAGGAGTCAGACTAAAGAAAGGGTGAAACTCCATGACAATTTTCATGAGAACAGGGGCACTACCTCCAAATCTCTGCTGAAGGAGTTGCATTCCTGTCTTTCTAAACCCTTCCCACACGCCTCGTCATCCTGTCTGTCGCACACTACTGCACAGCTGTGGTATTTCCCCTTTTTCTTCCCCTTGACAGCTGCATTCAATAATAGGTCACCCAATTCTCTTTCCCTACCTTGTCCATCGAAGTACCTAATGAATGCATATTTATAAAGCGCTATGAGTTTCTGTGTGACTCCGTGATCCTACAAAATTTGTCACTCAAATACTTCCCATTCTCCGCTCCTGTTTCGACAGCTTGTTGGAAGCCACCACACAATTCCCCACCGCAGTTCATGCCCTCAGTGCACCCTTGTCCTTTCCAGGACAGACATCTCCCTTCCTTCCTATCACATGTACATAGAAGCTGTTCTGAAATTTTCTCCTGTGTAAGTAATTAGATTCTATCACTGACAACAAAAGTTAACACAAATGTCCAAATTTCAGGTGCCAGCAACTTCGAGTCACTGCACTGCATTCAGTGAAAATTGCCTGTTGTCCCAATCACATTTTCCTCAAATGAAAAACCTCCAAAACTCAAGCTCTGAAAATACAGATTGAAATGGAAAATAACTAAAATTTAGCAGTTCTCTGTAAAAACCTCTAATTTTGGAAATCTAACAACAATCTCTCACTTTCAGTGATGAAATTGATGCAAAGACATTGTGTGACCCACCCACTGCTGATTCCAGCTCTTACTCCAACGCATCGCAAGCTCTCCTGTCCCTCTAACACAGTTTATCCTTACACAGGAGCAATCATTTAGGATGACCCCCTGGTCAAATGGTAAAAGACTTCAATTTATACTTCCCTGTGCTTTGCTAAGTGCAGTTTCAACTAAATTTAACTGGCTCCCTTAGCCCCTCATAAGCTGCAAGCACTGGCTTTTGGCAGTGGGCTGTGGGTCTTTAGGGGAGGGTAGCAATATGCAAAATACTGTACAAAACCATATAAAATTAAATGATCCCTATCCTACTGAACCTGCAGACGCAATAACTAATCACCTCTATTAGCATTCCGCACGGCAGATGGCAAGTGGTTTGGAATAATGAGAGACATCTCCCCACAAGTGGATAATTCCAATGTACATTTAGATGTAAATTCTTTACCGATTATGATGGTAGAATACCGAGTTATGAGTAACTGCCAGTTTGGAAGATGAAAGGAAAACTACCGTCTCTTCTTTCCCTGGCCAAGAGATACAGGAGTTAACAGAACTGGATCTCCTGCCCACAAAGCCATGCACCATTTTTTCCAAAGATGCCAA
This sequence comes from Baryphthengus martii, assembly GCA_013396935.1. Lineage (NCBI taxonomy): Eukaryota > Metazoa > Chordata > Aves > Coraciiformes > Momotidae > Baryphthengus > Baryphthengus martii. The sequence continues at coordinate 85,736 of VWZK01002413.1, read as the reverse complement.
GCTACTAAAAGTTGACTAGCAAAGATGAAGAGTCTAAAGTTAACAGCAAAACGGTCTCTGGAAGCCAAGCAGGAATGAGTCAGAATCTTGTTGCTGGAAGGAGTTCTCTGAATCAGGAAGGAAGCTGGCTCAGCTCCCACAAGGCAGAAAAGTAATATAGCAAGCAATAACTGAATCTGAAAACAACACACAGCCCAACAAGTGACCCGAATAGGGATTTTCTTTCTTCAGATAAAAAAACCCATCATCTAAAAACTGGTTAAGATCTCAGGTCAGAAAGGGAATGCATGCAGCACTAGCCCTAAAAATATAAGAGTTGTCACAGTGCTACAGTTTCTTGGGGTTAGCTGGGAAACTGCCTGCTGGGAGAATGCTGAGCCCATATTCTTTGTTGATCTATTAAACTCCTCCCAAAAAAGTATTCCGAAGAAAGTAACTGAAGATGTGGTATGCTGATTTCATATAACTGCAAGACATGAGGGACAGAGGTTCATTAAATTTTTCCAACAGGAGATGATCTCGTAGTGATGTCAGACTGTTAACAAAATGTTCTTTTTAAAAGAAAACCCTGACCACTCATTTGAGCAGCAGTTGTTTTTCTAAAATGCCACTAAATACCGTACTAGGTCCCCACAGTTTACATCAGACTACACAAAGGGGTATCAGTGACGGACAAAAGAGTCCATTAGTATATTCTGCACTGGCAGAGTGACATAACCTTCCAGACACACAGAAACAACTTTTGAGGGGAGAATGAAGCTGCCAGCATTAAAGTCCAGGTGGGATCTGAAGCTAAACATTCACTTTATTAAAAAAAATTCCCTTTGGTTCTGTCCACATACTCAAATCTTCAAAACCACAGTGCCCTCTTTTACTATGCTGGGCAATTTGCTGAGTACTGACTCAGCGAGATCCCCATGAAGCAGCTACTCATCCTCCAAAGAACATCAATAATGATGCTTTCAAACAACACACACAAAGTCTTGAAGTCTGCTTCTGGGGAGAGTTTGAGACTTTTTCTTTCTTATTTATTTTTTTAAATAAATATTACAATTTCAAGACGTCCTCAGAGAACTGAAAAAACCCTTACAGAAAATAATTTAGATAACATGGTTCTAAGTCAGGAGAAGAGCACATGAAATGTCTCGGGTAAGTTAATGAGAGCTATGTCTATCCAAGGCTGCTCCACCGTGCCCTTCGTGGCACTTACAGACAGCACAAAATTGAGAGGTTCACTCCAAAGAAACAATATTCATCCATTAACACCTGTTGCATGCAGTGTTTCTGTCTTTCAAACACCACTTTTTTTGGGCCAAGTTAGTTACCATTGTGGTTAGTGTGGTATGCATGTGTCTCAGGTAGGCAGGAGATGTTTCCAGGACTTAAAAGGAAAAGAAAAAGACAGAATGGAAGAATCAAGCTCAGCAAGGTCCTCTCACAGCAGGCCAAGTACCACCTGATCTTGAGACTCCAAAAGTTGATGGGATGCCACAGCCTAGAAACTTATCAGTGTAACTCCATGAACTATCAGAATCACAGTATATAAATAAATAACAAAATGTAGTCACTGAAGCCTGGTCTGGTGGTGGAAATGGTTTTTCTTTTCTTTTATGTGGGAAGAAAAGACCTAATCAGCCAACAAATATCACTAACTTCCTCTGTGCAGATGGATCACCACAGTGGAAGGTATCCACAGCCATCCTGCCACACTCCTTATTTCCTCAGAAGGTGGAGATACAGAACAAACTATTTCTCTCCTCAAATTTCCCCCACTGGTTCTCGCCTTTGGTCTCTCTTATCATCCTTCCAGGAGGAGACTAATACAATTAGTGTTCAAAACAGCAACATTGCCCTTGAAATCAGTTGCTACGGAATTAATGACCAGATTGTTCAGAGTGTTACCTCAACTTTGCCTTAGGCTGCTAATTAGCAAACAAGTCATTAATTCACTGGTAACAAGTGGTTTCTCAGGCATTATTGCTTCTGACATCTTTAATTCACCACTCATTTTGGAAAGCTTCCACAGACAACTTTAACCTCAATCCTCTACAAATCAACCCCATGCCACTACCACCAGCACACCAGAAAGCACACATGACATAGGCAAAAAAAAAAACCCACAGCAGGAATAAGCTGAGCTGGGTCATCAATTAATATTCATGATACCTTTCGCAACTCAGGCCAAGAGGAAGGGGGGGTGGGGCAAAGGCACAAGAAGTTCTAGATGTCGGGGTGGACCTGTGACTACATCTAAATGTACAATAAAACACTGAAAACCGGAAAAACCTTGCTTCCACCATGGTACACTGTGGAACATGTAATTCCCAACCTGAAGGCAGAGATTTTCTTCTGTTTTCACTGCATTCTCCATGATAGAGCTTTGAACTGAAATCCTTCACGTACTCTGATGAACAAAATATTTCTGAGGTTTGTTTTAACAGCTGCACAAATATCCATGCTTTTGAAAACCATCTGGTTTTGGCCTGCCAACAAACTCTGATCTAAGGGTTTTATAATGGCAACATTACTACAGAATGCAAGTACTTTCCACGTAAAAATCGATAGCAACAGAAACATTCTTAATAGACTACATGGAGTTTTTGGCACCTCTTCCTTTGCTGTTCCAGTCTTTGCTATTCAGGTCTTATTTTATGAATTCTACCAATGTACCTTTGAAGAAATGCTCTCGCAATTTAGAAAAGATGTATTAATATTTTACAGCAGTTTTTCAGCACTAACAGAACTGCAATCTCAGTTCATTGGACTGATTTATTAGTCATCCTTCATCATGCATGAGAGGAAAGATGATACTGTGAACACTAAATTAGAACATCATTTTACTAACTGGGCAAAAGGAAAGTCTTATTTAGAACCAGCACCTTAGTATTCCCTAAAAACTGAACTTCAGAAAAAAAGATTTGACAGCTTAGATCAAGTATGTAATCTAATAAATTTTCAAGATTCGAAATTTAGTTCAAAAAAAGAATAATCTGGCTCAACTGGAATATTTACATACATCCATGAAACATATTTGACTTCCATTATCACATACCATATTCCTAAAGTAATAGAGGAACATACCTTGCTTGGAAATCATATGGTACAAGCAGTTGCCTAACACCAAGCCTTCCAGAATTCCCAAGGAAAATGTTTACATGTTGATGTAAATGAGCAAAACAAGTAACAACAAAAAAATCTTTGTGAAGCAAAACTGAAAGTGATCAGAAATTTTTTTCTTTCAGTAAAATTCACACCATGTAAAATGATACAAAGTCAAAATTGGCTCATCTACTCTTTTACCCTCTTTTGAAATAACTTTTGGGAAACTCATACCTTACAGTCTCTCACAGTAATATTCCAATTTCCTACTAAGACCAACTTGATAAATGTGAGAAACAGCAAAGCTTTAACTAATAACTTATCTATTTATTTAAAGATTATACGAAACAGACTCAGCAGACAGAAGAAGAATCAACTAACACAAACTAAGCACCGAGGGAAGAACAGGACTGGGATGGAGCCAAACCATTTTTCGTGAAGGCATCATAGCAGGGCACAAAAGCACTATGTTGAGATAAGGCTGGGGATGAGCTCCCAGAAGCAATCAGTCTTTGATTTCTGAAAACTCTTAAATCCCTGTTGCAGAGGCTCTTCATTTTGGCACTGATTTAATCATTTATCTAATCTAATGATAGGAGAAATCCCAGAGCAATTTTGTTTGAAAACTATGATATCTTTACCCTTATTCTCCTTGGGCTTCACGTCTGTCCACATCGTAACTATTTTGGAGCCTGACTCCTGGGCACAGCCCTCTGTTGAAATACCTGAGGCCTCATAGTACATTGAAAGATTAATAAACTCAAGTATCACCACATAACTATCTTAAACTTCTCAGCTCTATGCCAACAAGAAAAAAAAAAAGAAAAAAGAAAAGGCAGTTCCTCTAGGTTCCAGTTAGTGTTGCCATTTTGACGGGCCATCAGCCTCAAAATGTTGTGCAATTCACTAAAACCTTCATTTCCACAAGTACTGAAAGAAAGCCGTAAATTCCCTGTTCCCAGCAGACAGTCCAGCTTTCTCCCCCTACCCGCACTGTGTCTGTGTTGTTCTCTGCTCCACATTCGGCACAGGAGGATACTTACTACGTGCCAGTTTCTCTAACGTAATCTCCTTAAATACTCACATCCATTAAGTTAAAAGATCTTAGGACCATTAAATGGAACTCTTAGATACTAAGTTCCACATGGAGCAAATCTCTTTGGCAGTTTCTCCCCTGGAAAGCTGCTTTGGATTCAAGGCCGATCTCTATCAGGATAAGATATCAACGTTCTTTATGCGCTCCTTGATAATAGTGCAAAGCGTGTGCAGTCCCTTCCGCACAACATGCAGAGCAACAGAGCCATCAGTAAGCAGCTCCAGAAACAGTTCTGCAACGTATAAGGAGATCTCTGAGTGAAACTCAGTTTCAAAACAATTTTATCTGTTAACAGCTTCCTAATCCCCTCACACTACTGCAGCCTTACCTTTTAGAGTCACACAACCCCCATGCCAACTTTTGCATCCAAATTTAACTACAAAAATAAAATAAAAACGCAGTAAGAAAATCTTCACAACCAAAAATACATCATTTTTTAAAAAAATCCACAAGAGCATTTTGAGAATAAATCTAGAGTGCCTGCACTAAACCATAACCTCTTTACTGATGTGTTTTTTTCCTTCCCCTTAACAGATTCAGAGACTGTAATAACATTTAATCCTCAGAAGCTAATCTAAATGTAACACTCAAAAGAAGACAAAGACAACGCAACTGAAAAAAAATTTGGCCACTGCCTTTTGGGAGTGCTGCTTTATCCCTGGAGCGAGCGCATTAATAGAGCTTGGAATGAAATGCCATTTTATTCTCTGTAGCAGGGAGGGGATTAGCGAGTTGTCTTCTCTAAACCCAGTCTGAGTCACGGCTCTCTGAACACTGAGAAAAGGATGTGGAGCGAAGTGAAGGGTGGGGAGCACTGGCTTTTTATTTACATGCTGCTTCCTTTGTGGGTGGTTACTGATGTACAGAGTTTGCTAAACAGGGGAAGGAAGGGGGGAAAAGTTGTAGGTCCCCAGACTTTAATTCTGTTGGTTAACAAAAGAGAAAAATAATAACGCACCAATTACAACAACATCGAGACAATATGTCCGTGGCAACTGTCCAATTCACCACAGCATGGAAGCAACAAGGGCAAGTTGCCTAAGGTGCTGAAAGCTGTGCTCAGTGGTTTCTTGTTGCTAGGATCTTTTTTTTCTGGGAGAAGGAAGCAGGTTGGACAAAGCCCAGGACAAAGAAGGAGATACTGTGGAGACAGGAACAGGTTGGGTTTAGATGAAGCTATGAGGAATAATGTCCATTGCACGAGTCAGGCCATGCAGACACCAAGCCTAGCATCCTACCTTGAAGTAGAAACCAAGAATTAATGATTGTGTCCGTGATTTAATATGAAGCTTAGCACTAAGTTCTTCACTTTTGTTTCTATACAAAGGGAGATAGAAAGGTTTACCTGCCTATCTCACAGGCATGCTGGGAAGGGTCACTGATGGAAAGCTTGTACAATATCCCTAAGTCTTGCAACATTTGATAATCACTAAGGAGAAGAAATAGTCCTTGGAACGCTCGACCACTTGTGCAGAGCTGTAGATGTTGATAACAGAATTACATACATCAATAAACGTCATGAGAATACTGGGGTTTTGCTTCAGATATTTCTTATCTTTGCTTCAACACGGACTACAAAAAAAAAATAAGGTACTCACTGTGGAATCAGCTCCAGCTCTATCCCCCTTCTTCCTCCATCAGCTACACTGATGGCAGAAGACAAATACAGGGTAGATCGGTCTCACAAGGCACAAGTGCCAGAGGCCGGTCAAAGAGTTCAATGAAGCAGGGGTGATATAAGCTAGGGGACAGACACTATGAGACGGAGATGCGCTCCTCTCTGCAGATGGAGTGAGTGCCACTCCTGGTCTCTTTTCATTACAGAAGCTGTCATAGTCCAGCACTGGAAGCAGGCAGACTTGTGCTTTGTTCAGACTTTGCCTGTATTCCAATTCTAGTCATTTTGCTGGAGTGTCAGTTTATTCCTGTCAATGAAGCTACTAGATCTGCATAAGTCAGTCTTACCTATCTTAGCACTCTCTGTGCTTGTGTCTAATAAAGTGCAAAACACGATGAGCAAACTATTCTTTCTACTGAAGCCACAAGATCTTTTAATTAACATAAACAGACTGTAGGAAGACTTGAATGTACAGTGGCTAACCAGAGGATCTCACAACAGGCAGACTTCAAGTCCTACCAATTAAGTATGAATGCCACTGTACGAAGGAAGTTTCCCTGACTCTGTCCCAGCCTTATGACCCTCACTTGAGGGCCGGGTCCTCTTTGAGAGTGTTCGCACAGCGTGTTGTACACCAAGGCAACGATCCCAAAAAGGATCACTGCTGGCTGATGGGGCAAAGCAATGACTCTTCCCACGTGTACAATTATCAAAAGGCATTATCAATCCCAGATCGCCCATTTCAACACACAGCTCAGTGCAATCCGGGCTATTGTCAGTAATTTCTACAGTAAAGAAATAGAAAGCATGATGTTCATCTTCTCCCTCAGTTTCACTACTGCCACACAAGTTGTCCCTTTTCAAGGTACTCAACCACATTATCTTTTCACACAAAATTCACATTAGGGCAGATGTCTCTTGGTGGCAAGGAAGACAGCCTAAGGAATCTACTCCTTTATGATGGCTCACGTTCATATTGCCAACAAATAGAAAAGTATTGTACAATAAGGCCAGAAGCCAGGAACTGGCAGATGATAAAGGCTCAAAGAAAAGGGGAAGGAACCCCTAAGAGACCATAAACACATTTTCTAAATCCTGAAAGAAAGAAGTCCTTAGCATTTGCGCTGGTTTCAGCCATTAACCTTTATGAGAAATGGTTGCATTCCCGAGTCTCCTACATTACCAGTCTTCATCTCCACAAGAAACACAAGACAATAAATGAAACTGAAACCTCAGGAATCAAACCTAAGACTACTATAAAAAAATAGGTTAGTTACAGTCTGTAATAGCAAGTAAAGAACATAACCTAAGGTCCCAACCTCTTCCTTTACAAAGTCACAAGATAAATCATTGCTACATGTGCTCCCAACAACGGATGGCACATCTGCAGAAGCAAATCCAAGAAAAACTGAACTGATCAAAGACTATCAGAACTTTACGTTCTATGAATTTTTTTAATCTTGTTTAAAACCAGAATTAATAATTCTGCTACAGAAAACTCCATGAAAACGCACACAATGTGTCAGCTGCCTTGTTTTGGCTTTTTTAGCAACTCATTGCTTGACTGTCCAAACAAAAATGTGAAATTACAACAGGTTATGTGGCTGCCAAAGCAGCCAAACATAATTTTAAATAAAGACAGCACAATATACTGCACACCCCACTAACATATTCTTTACTACTATATTATCTATTTATGCAATTAAGTATCATACAGTCTGGACTGGACCCAACTGGACTACATATGTTGCTACTCCAGTTTACTGCATGTTGGCCAACTGTTTACCCAACTGAGTTCCGAGTGCTGCTCTTGACAGTGTAATTGCTTTGGACTCATTAATATTAAAGAACTATAGAAAATATTTTTTTTCTTGGACAGCTGTTAGTGCATGTGGAACAATAAGCTATATGACACTACTGGGAAATACAAATGGAATTTAGACACTAAACATGCTCATGGTTAAAAGACAACACTAATTGTGTCAAGGCCAAAGAAAAGGCCAGAAAAATCTCTGCACCCATTCTGAGAAAACATTCATGATAATTACAACTCTATTTTGATTGACATTTACAGGGCTACAATTTTGAGTGTTGACCTTTTTCTTCCCTGGGCAACGAAAACTTTAGAAGTGGTGCTGCTCTTCCCACTCCCGTGCGCTAGCTCAGTGCTGCAATGGGAGGGTTCAATACACTGGGTCCAAGTTTGAACAGTTCAAACATGCTCCATTGCCACATGGAAAACCCTAGCAAATATTCCTATTTAACGTGACTTTTCCAACTCCCTCAATTTCCCTTGCAAGATCGAACAACTTTATACTAAATTCTATTGAGTTTGGCACAGAAAGAGAGGATGCTAGCTCATGACTCCTCAGCACCTTAAATATGTGACAGGAGGTAACTTCATGCTCTGTTTATAGGAGTATCCAGAGGCTACACACAGAGCGTTAGAAAATGCAACCAAGACTGCTGAAAAGAACAAAAATGGCTCCTCACTTTATCGACGACTCTGCCTTGGTGGCAGCCTCCTGGTACTGTTCCGATGTCAGCTTGTAGATCTCTGCATTCTGAAACAAAGAACATAATAGCTCTAAAAATTAAAGGCATCTCAGATCTTACCCTGTCACAATGTTATCTTCTATAATTAATAACGATTTCCAACAATGAACAGCATATTCTGTTAAAAGAACACAAAAAAATGCTTAAAAGTTCATTTTCTTTTCAGCAAAATGCATCAAGGCTACAATACGTCCTCCATTCCACGCTTCACCTTTGTGAAGGGAAAGAGGGGAAAAGGTCGCTACCAACCAACAGTCAGCTTTGATTATTCCATGTAACCACAAAAACAAGGTGTTCCCAGCACCGAGTTATTTTGAGTTAGCTTGTGTTTTGCTCTCTTTTTTCATTAATTGCTGTGAAGGATCTTGTAAGCTACTGACGTGCAAGTATCAAAATTGGCTGCTAGCACTGGAAAATCCATTTTACATTACAGTGCTGCTACTTATGTTACTTATTCTTTAAAAGAAAATTATGCAGCCTGTTTCCCTTTTAACAACACAGGGAGGCGTATCAGGTATCAGTTAAGGCACTGCCAGAGTCTGGAGTGTCTTGCTGCAGGGCTTAAGAGGTTTGCATTAAATTCTCCTGAGCTTGCATAGAAAATGTTTTAGACCACAACTGCTCAGCCGCTGAACGTGGAGGATGAATTCCTCTTCTCGGCTGCACTTGCAGGCCTCCCAAGCACGAGCAGCAGAAGGGAACGGCTGAGCACCCCCAGCCGCTACGCTGCAAGGTCTGGTGTTACTAAACTGCTGATAAAGCTGCTTTAGGCAAAGCCCCTGGACTTTATACTGAAATGGTTGCAATTGCCTCGCTCCAAGCTCATCTGCAAGGCCCTCAGTCTGAAAAGGCACGTGCAGAAAATATGCAATAATCAATCAAAAAAGTGCAAAGTAGTACTGAAAGCAAGGACAGCTATTCATCTAGGGCCGGTTCTAGCTGCTATCTCATCTCTCCCCAAATTTGGTCATTTTATATAGAATACTATTCTTGCCCTTCTTCATTTAGTTTCCCATAAATGCAGCTGTGCTCCTGCGCATGATGAGACGACACATATTGTTCGGTGGTTAGAAAAAGGAAAGGACAGATATAACTCAAGTTCTATTAGCGGTTCTGCCACTTGTGCAATCATGGGCAAGTCACCATTTTCCATCTGCAAGCGAGGGATAACAGCTGCCTGCAGCACTGGAGTTGTGTGAAGCTCAGCTAATTGGAAGGCTTATGCAGGTTTTCAGAGCCTCAGCTTCAAGGTGCTATATTTAAGCGTTTCATCTCTGGTGCCTGAATTTGTGTCATACACCAAAAAAGCCACCGAACAGACTTTGCTTTTCCAAACTTTGACCTAGGAGACAGGCTTAAACTGAGAAATCATGGAAGAAAAACCACTTCAAAACACACTTGGCCAGCAAACTGTCATTAATGTTCTCGTTTACTTGTTACATAATGGTCAAACTTTTATGCTATTAAACCCATTCTTCTCCTTCCTATAATGAAAAGTTCAGCTTTTAATGGAGCCTTTTTCTCTATCCTGTAAACAGACCTCATGACTTTCAGCTCCCTGCTGTTACTTATTCACACATGAAACCACAAGACCTGTGCTTCATTAATTAAATTTGCCATTAAAAATTAAATAATGTGAATAAGTAGATGTAAGTGTTATCTCCATGGGCTTCATAAGTCTTACTATTTCTCCAATTACTACTCAAGCAATTTTCATATTTCAAACCCTGATTTCTCAAAGGGACTGGATTTGAAAGATCAAAATGAGAGAAACCGGGAAAGAGAGAAAGCAAGGTAGTAAATTTAAACATTTTTCAGGCCATAGGAAGTAGCCCCGTCAGATACTATTAGCCTGCAGCACTCTGCAGCAAAACAGCAGCAGGAGAGGAAAACAGGCACAAATAAGTTGTATGTGAGACCCAGCATGAGGTCGGCATTTAACCCACCTAAAGAAAGGCAAAATAGCCAGAGTCATTTTCTGGTTGCACTGTCGATTAAAGTGGTTGTGGCACAACCTTGACTAGTTTGATACATAGAGTTCAACTGCCTGGTACTATGGTCAGCCTCATCTTCAACATGAACTACAAAACCATGGACAAAAATAGTTGGGAAAGAAACCAGTACGAAAGAGCTCTGGATTCTAAAACTGATAAAAGCAGGCAAGTGAGAAGCCGAACAGAGAGGCATGAATCTCGGTCGACGGAAAGGAGACCTGGCCTCAAAGAAACCACAGGGCACAAGGCATGATGCAAAGATCAAGGAGGGGCACAGAAAACCTTCAACCTCAAGATGAAAGCTGCAGAGTTTTAAAAATGAGCAGGAAACACCTTTGCATGTGATCCAACTGGGCCTCTTGTCTTTGGACCGGACCTCTCTGACCCCTTCTCCTCCCCTCCAAAACCCCAATGAAATAGTATTTCCAATGCTATGAGTCAGAATCTTTAAATGCTTCCTCAAGTAAGAACAACAGAGGTTTGCCATTTAAAGCTGAGTTCGTTCAACAAGCAGACTTGTTAAACAAGTTTTCCTTGGCCTCTAGGCCCTTTCCTACCTTGGGAAAGCCAAATTCACTTTTGTCTTAAACACTAAATGAGCAACAAATGGGCTAAATGAGCAACAGAGGAGCCTTTCGGCATAGGCACAGTCACAGCAGGTTCTGTGGTTTGTGGCTTCCACTTAGAAAGAACATTTTTCCAAGTATCCTCATCTACACGATTTCAGATTCAAGATCTGCTTCATTTTCAGTATTTTACCCACCACACTATGGCAAGGGATAACGTTCCAACAGCCTACAAAAATCCAGGACTTTATAATAAGGATGGAAATGAGGAACCAAGCCAGGAAACAACTATGCACTTCCAGTGACTTCCAAAGACACACAAGTGCTATTCAGAAGGATCAAGGTGTGGTATTTGCACTTGAAACAGTCTGAGACGCCCACAGTCTTAGTGAAGTCCTTTAGCTTCATGAAACAATATTCAGTCGCACAGTAAGAGAACATCCAACACAAAATTACAAGACATCAACACTGCTTTTAATTTACTCTCACAGTATTTGATGCTTGAGATAAAATGGCAGCTCAAAAAGAAAAAGTTGAACACGAGACCTCAACTATTATTAAATAAAGCTTCTGGCAGTCTTAGTTGCAGAAATAAGTTTAAAAACATGAGCAAAGGACACCATAAGGGCTCAAATAACAAGAGAACACAGAAAGAATGAATGAAGCACCTAAAATGTTTCACTTCTCTCAATAAAGCTGAGCCTTAGGGGAACCAACTTCAGAACATCAGAGCTTTGTCATATGGGGAGAGAGCTCTCCAGAGAGGACAAACAAGCTAAACAAAGAAATGCTACTTTGAAAGATTTTCCCTTGCTATTAAATGATGGGTTAGTAGCAAATAAAAACACCAAGAAGTTAGAAAAATACATAACTAGAGCCTAAAGACCAGCAGAAGCAATTCCCTTTACCCTGATGCTTTTCTACAACAGACTTGCTGCTATACCCTTGCTCCTCGCTCTTTCCAAAACACCTTTCCACTAAAAATTTCCCTTTCCAAAGGGAATCAATTTTAAAACTCAGAGCTAAATTTGGAGCAATTTTAATTCAGCATTCCCCCTCAGCTGCAAACACACAGAGAAACTCCAACACTCACTACTACGCCTCGCTACGCTGCCCAGGCCTTTCCACAACACACGGCAAAGAGTAAGAAAACAATATAAAGAAGATGGAGTTCTCAGGGTTATTTCAGGAGGGAAAGTAATGGAAGCATAAAGAGAAAACCCTGCCAGCTCATTTTCACATTGACATTAAACCACGTTCCTTACAACTTCAGCGAAACACGCGCTACTTGCAGTAACATGCAAAACAGAAAAATCAAGCAATGCGAGCATGAGGAACTAGAAATTAATCACTTCTCAGGCAAAATTCTTTGTGAACATTGAGCAGCGGCAGCAAAAATCTGACATAGGGATGCAGATTTCTCCAACGGGTTCAGTCTGGGTCAATAGATCAGAAGGTGTCCGGATTAAAGAAAAAAAGCCCGACTACCATCACCACAGCTATCTTGAGATATTTTGACACCTCAGAGTATAGAAGCTTGTCAGTGGTCACAGTGTTTAAGGACACAAAGCGGATTAACAGCTGTTGAAATGTTGCCAGCCTAGATGAATGCCAGTGATACCTCTGATGAAACGGAGCAGGCCAGCGGAGGCCTTGATAAATGCTGCAGACGACAGCCGGAGGATTAGATGAACAATCTGCCTCGCACCTGACAGACATGTTGCTTCGATCCCTTCTCCCGACGTCCACGCTCAGTCGCTTCCAGCACACCTCCCACCGCAAGCCCTCCTCCAGCCGAAAGGAGCACGAGAGGCGGTGCTGCGTGGTGGGGGGAATACACAGTATACCCCACGAGCAGGAAACATCACAAATTTGGGAGAGAAAGGGGAAAGGAAAGCAGAGGTTACCTCTCATGTATCAAATGTCAACTGGAAGACATTCAAATTCCTGCTTCCAGCTGCTTCTGAGGCCAGAAATTAGATCTCACACCATCCTTGATAAAGTAGCACAACTGTCGCCTGCCTGGCACGCACTTGGGGACGGGGAACGCGCACGTGCCCTGGACGCAGCTGCTGCCATGAGGAACAGCGGGAAGCTACAGGAAAAAAAACAACTCTTCAGTTAGTGCAGGCTTCGGGAACCGCCTTGGCTCAGAGCACTGCCTAAGGGAAGCAAGGGTGCACTCGGGCATCACCCCCCTCGCCGGGTCGCTGGTTCACACGCGCTACAAATCAGGCTGTTAATTCTCATTGCTCACAAGTCTCATGCAAATGGCTCCTAACAGATTTGAAAAATTACCCCATCTACCTGCACCCCTCCCACAGGTACAGAGGCAGATGAGCTGAACCGATCTGTTCACTGGCCGATAGTTCGGATCTGTTAAAATTAACCTACACAATCCATCAATGCTATCAACTTTTGCCCAAACCAGGGAATTTGGGAATTTCTGGAGATGTCACAGGAAGCAATCTCTTCACCTCCTGTGCTCGTTCCTCTTGATTTTCTGCTCAGCCTGCTTGCTGGTATCAGCCAGCATTTAACCAAAAAGAGATCATTCGCGTTTTCTCCTTCCTATCAAGCGTAAGTGCACATACACGTAGAAGCTGATTAACAATGAAGAGAAATATGCACAAAAAGCATATCACGCAAGCATAGAAGCCACAGGTTAAACTGCTTTTATGCAAATTTAAATGTTGTTTTTTTTCTCAAAAGGTAACAGAGGAAAGATGCAAGCAACTACAAACAACTTGCTGATATGGAAAAAGTATTTTTTTCAGTCAAAGCCAACTTCTAGACACAGCTCTGTTGTTTGCTGTTCATGTGTGGGTTCATCCACTCCTCCCGCTGAGACCAATAATGAAATGAGAGCATTGAATTTGTGTCATTCTATTCTTTCCTTCGGCAATAAGCTGTGAGATCATAAATTTTGGATTAAGATTCAAAGAAGACAGAAAAAGAGCAGTGTCCACAGTAACAACACAGAGAAGTTAAACTAGTTATGGGCAGAAATATATTCCTGTTTGAACAGATCTTGTCATGACTGCAATATTATCTTGAGTTGAAAGCCAAATATTAATTCTGTAGCATATCGAGACAGCTTCTTAAAGACAAAATCCCACAAAATACAATCTCCACAAAGTTTGAAGGAGGCAGAACTGGGGAGAAGGACCACAGCTGGGTTTATCCTGTAGATAACAAGCTAGGCACAAAAAGGTTAAGCTACAGCCCCTAAAGCACACAGTGAATCAAAGCTACACACCCCAGGACTTCCCAGAACCAGATCCCACACTGAGATACTCCATCTGGGTGAAAACGGGTTTACAGACCCAGACAGAGATCGCATGCCAGAGTCAGACTGTCTCTGTGAAGGTACCCTGCAAAGAGCCCAATTAAAACAGGTACCCCACAGAAAGATGGTATTAGGAACTTCTCCGAAGAGCTGCAAGTACCTGACTGGAAACGTGCAGAAAAGGCTCATGTTATCTTCAAGTCATAAAGACAGTCAGCAACAAAGAAATTATTATTACAGAGGTGATTAAAAGGGGAGGAAGGAGCAGAAAAACCCCAGAAATAATTAAACACTGTTTCTGTGAGGTTGCTTTAAAGCACACCATTCTGAAAGACCGCAAATAAAGCGTTAGCAATTCTTTAAACACAAACTCTGTAAAGTAAAAACACCTTCAAAGAGAAAGGCCATAAAATGCCAGCAGGCAACCCAGGCTTTCTGACAAGGACAGTAATGTGAAAAGCCCAGATTAAGGCTAAAGCTGTTGTAGGAAGAATATCGCTCTGCTCTCTTCCTAGCTGGAAGTTTAATATAGGGGTGAGAAGTCTTAGGTGAAGAATTCACAGTAAATGCCCAAATCAATTATACCTGACAAGTGCAGGTAAACAGGCTTCCCAGGCATTGATTAAACATCAAGGGCTTTCAGCAACTGCTTCAGAGAAGTCCAACACTTGGCTGACCCGCACAGATAATGTAGTGCCCGTGACTTTAAGGGCACGACAATGCCCACTAAATCCCTGTGCCCGGGCCGGGCAGCTGCACAACTAGTCCCATAGTGAGATCTGAGTCCTATCAGCCAACTTGCCTGTCACAATGAACTGGATGAACTCCCGGATCACAGGATGCTGCCTTTTAAAACCGAGCACTGTTGAAGAGAGCGGGACAGGCGTGCAGAGAATCGCGGCTAACAGGAGGGGAGAAGAGGGAAAGAAGGGAATTGTCAGAAGATTATCATGACTGCCAAGGTATGCAGCTGAAAGTTTCACTAGAAGGCTGACCAGCACTTCGGGGTGTGTGGCGGGGGGGGATCAACACCAAAATACCCCAGAAAATTGGCAGTCATCAAGCACTTGTCATACATTTAAAAAGACACTACGTGCATTCCCCTGTCAGTCCCATCACAGGAGCTTATTTCGGGAAGGGAGGAACATTACAGCTAAGGTTTGATGCCATCATGCCAAAGCTGGTATTTGACAGAGCCTCCAACAGAACACCCACCACCTTGGATGGGCACACTGCAGCTAAAACTCCCGGCTTTCTCTGCTGAGAATATCCCTAAGCCCCATTTATAAACTGCAGCAGCTGGTCCAGTTAACAGTTCCTGTCCCAATTTAAAAAATCTAAGTTATTTTCATGACCCTATCCTTTGCCACAACAGGTAGCTAAGGAATGCAAGTCACTGGATTCCCAGAGGAAGCCAGAATAGGAGGGACTCAAGGCAGCAGGATGCGCAAGAGGACTGGAGAGCACTGAATAAAATGCATCATATCTATGCCCTTGCCTCCGTAAAGGGAGCTGCAAGGAAGAGAGTCACTGTATCAAACAAACAAAAAAACACCAAAACCCAGAAATATCCCAAAGCCTGCAAGTTCCAACCCCTCCCCGGGGTTCTTCCTCTACCTCCATCCACAAATTATTCTCCATGTGCAGTTTCCAGCAAATGAAGCTCTGCTAAATAACCCCGACATGTGCGGGGCTGAGAACCAGCCAACAAGCAATGATGAGATGTCCCTGGAATGATTAAGGAAAACGCAGACATCTCGCAGGTTACACGGAAGCCTGTTGTACTCTTCCCTTAGTGCATATGCAATGCTGCAAGCACTGTTCCCAAAACCTCTGATATTCAAAGGCTCATTTGGTTGACAAGGAGCCTGTGGATTCGTGGACAGATTGTCGCACAAACTGTCAGGTTTTTAGAGAGACTATCAGACCTCTCTTTGCCTACGTTACGGAGCACATCAAAGACACAGAAGATGAACCAGACGCAGACTGCACAGATCTGACAGAATGGTGGGTGTACATATTCAGAATACTGTACTGCTGGGGGGGGGGGGAGACTTAATGTGAATAATCAGGGGCTGAAAGTTCCAGAAATGTGACAGTTTTTGGCAGCGATTCTCATCTTTGCATTTATTTATCGAAGGGAGAAAAACTGCCACGCTAGAGGCAAACTTGGGAGAGGAAGAAAAATTATATCAGTGGCAATTTATTTCGCCACCGTACTTTTTATTTATTATTATTGTTATTCCCAGAGCATTTTTCTGAAGATATTTATATTTTCAGTCAGGGTTCTCTCACTACGCTTGCAGCGTCTCTTCCCATTTTATCCTGTAGGATAGGCTAGTTTAATGATCACAGCCAAAAAGACCGCTAGGACTTTACAGGTCACTGTACACGGTTAATGACACAGACAAATCCACGCTTTCAGAAGCGCCCACTGGCTCGCTGCTGTCTGGAGATGCTCAGGAGCTCATTATTCAAAACTTCAAGCTCAAGTTATGGGTAATCAACACATCTGAAGAAATATACCATACCTCGACAACCAAAAAGTGAAGTAACAAAACTTATTATAGAAAATACTAGCCTTAAGCATGAGGGTCTCATTTTTTAAATAAGGACAATGTTCACTTCTATTCCAGTGAGCTAGAAACCTTAGTTAATGAATATCTGGAAAAAGTTCCCAGCTCCACAGCTCAAAAGTAGTTTTGTAAGTATAACTTGATGTCGGTCCCCTTTATTAGGACAAAGATAATAAAGCAAAGGTATATCTTTTTTACAGCTGGCAAAAAAGTTATTAGGTCATTTCTACCAAGAAGTATTGATTATTGCTACAAAAGGAAAGTAAAATATAAAATAAAACACTGATAACAAAAAAATTAAAATGGATTGACACAGATTCCTATGACCTGCCTTTATACTCCTGCTGCCACATAACCTCCAGTTCTCCCTGCAAGGCATCAGTCGTGTTAAAGAAAAGAACAGTAGTATCTGTTCGTATTTATTTTGCTATTCAAAATGGATTGAAATCCTCCACACAGTAAACATAAAATAAATATGATGTTTATCCTAAGATAAAGAAGTCGAGGAGGACAAAGGAGAAGGGATGGTAAAAGGGATAAGAAAGAAATCAGAAAATATATGTAAGCAATTTCTTTTCCATCATTTGACAGTCTCATTCTCGCTGCTTTTAGCGATCTCCTCTTTCACATGGGTTTTAACAGAGCAGTTTCACCTCCTCTGAAGAGGACAAGGCATTGAAGAGACATCTCTGTAGCTGGCAAAGAGCTTGAAGTCTCCAAAGACAAGCCCAGAAAGACTACAGACAGTCAATCAGGTGGAGAGGGGCATTTTCACAGTGGGGCTATTGAGATGTAAATATTAACATGAAAATCAAACACCCACAGAGAGCAGAGGCAGCCATACAAATGCTTCATTCCCATATTCCAGCAGAGAGCACTCCTTCAGTCAATGACTGTCACAGCCATGGGGCATGATGTCACCCACCGCCTTCAATAGCTTTTGGTCACCTCCAGCTTAGTAGCATTCAGCACTTTCATTACAGGATTCAGGCAGAGGAAAGGGAATAAGGCATTTCTCACTTTTAGCTCATTACAGAATAATAGGAATAATTACTTATTAAGATTGAACCAGAAAAATCTCCTCAAGCCTTGCTGCCAAGGCATCTCAGGAACATAAATGGGAGAATGTCGTATGTTTGGGTTACCGTACATCCACAGCCAAACCACGTGTCCTCTCAGAATATCATCTCTAAATGATATCTCTAACAGTAAGGAGTACTACAGGCAACCAGCAACAGACCCTGACATTGGGACTAAAGGAGGAAGAAATAAAAGTAGGCTTCAAGTTTCATAAGAAATATTTTGGTACAAGCATTGCAATTGTTGAAGGTTTGTTGCTGTAGCCGATAAACTTTGTAACAAGAAAAGGCTCGGGAGACTGTGGTTTAAGTGTTGGGTTTTTTCCAGGCTCATGAAAACAGTATCAGTTTTTCACCTTTATCTACCGGACAAGACCAAACAAAAAATCCCAGCCCTTTTACTGGGGACAGCTTGGGCTCAGATATCAGACAACGGGAACACAAAGAAGGGACAGAACTATACTTCTGCTGGTGAACAACAGGAGGGGAATAAAACCAAACACCACGAACAGTGCAAACCTGAAGTCAACTCATCTCTCCATAGACCAAGTGAACACAACAAACCTATAACCCAGCACCGCCCTATTTTCATCCAGCAAGGACAAACTCTGGGCTCCTCACTGCGATGCCCTTTGTCTATCATAAAAATGAACAGCTCAGACACAATTACAGGGTGGTTGTTTGTTGTTTCTGCAAGAAACCCTTGCCTTTGACTGAAGGAAGAGTTATCTTGGTGCCACACAAATGAGTGAGTAGCCATCAGGAAGTAACGGCTTTTTGCTGCCGCTAACAGAAACTGTACCTCAACAAATGACCTAAAGGTGAAAGGTCTCATATACTACACTGAATTCCCTAAACAGTCAAAGGAAATTTTGTGATACACAACTATTATGAAAAAAAAAGTTAAATTCATACAGATAGCCAGGCAGGCACACAATACAGCATTTTTACATGCCCATGTGAGTCGTCTTCTCTGTTTAAAGAGAAGCAGTACAATCAGTTCAAGACCCGCTGCATGTCAGGGTAAATTAGATGATTTCTGTATACTGTCCAATACATCATAGGACATCTCTAGGGGGAAAAAAAATAAATAATCCAGGCACTCCTCAACTGACCCTGGCGTGCAAGCTCACTGCAACCTTGCAGCTTGAAATCATGTAAGCAAAAATTTGGCTTCTGCTCAGAAGAATGCGGAGGGAGAAGAAAGGAGAAGAAATTAAGCCTTTTTTTCTTATGAAAAGACCTGAAATGCAATAATTTAGAAGGAAAAGTAAAGCTAGCTCTTCTTGTAAAATAACCTAGTTATTACAAGTCTTCTCAAATCAAGAGCTTAGAGTTTATCTCAGCTCCCACATTTCCTCCTCCCATCTCTCGCTCCTCCGTGGGCCCTTGGAGACTGGCACAGATTAAGTGGCTTCTCTTCTGGCGCTGTGGCCGTTCGTTCCTGTCACTGCCCTCCGTCCAGGGCAGCATCTTTTACCTGATGGCTGCTCCACTGGTGAATACCTATGAGGATAAAACTCTGCTCTTCCTATTTGTCAGGGTTCAACTCCCAGAGAGTTCTAGTGCATGAGATGTATGCCTACCATTTTTACTAAAAAATGAAATAAAAATGTCATTATTACTTCATGATTAGTTTACAGCTGGATTGGATTGCAAATAGGTGAGCCAGGTAATCCTCATTAGAGTCAAAGTGTTTAATGGTAAATTTCAATTGAGATCATTCTTGGTGCAGAAGAATATAGAGCCAAACTACCAGCTAAATCCCCAAAAAAGCAAACAAAAGCTCCACCACTCATCATCCTGGGATCAGGAGATTCTGTGACAGACAAAGCAAATACCATTTGCAGTGGCTCAAGACCTCATGGTGAGCCTCATGGTGCACATATATTTAAGAACATTAAAACGTGTTATTTACAAGTTACTTTTGAGTCACTCTGGTCTCTGGGAATGTGCATTGTATGTTCAAAAAAACGGAGTAGCTCTTTTATTTATGTTTCTTGAAAATGACTGGCAGATGGGGAAAAATCTTCAGAGAAGTGGCCCTAGGCTGTCATGAAACATGCATCTAGCACACCCACAGTAAACTACTAAACACACTCACTTCAGAAGGTACAGCCACTGTAAATACGGAGCAGTGCCTTTTTAAAGTCTGATCTCTGGTCTCCTTAATTCAGCAGAAATTTGAGATATTCTGTGGAGTCTGCTCAATTTACAGAGTAATTATTAGCCATATTTTTCATTAACATGATGACAGCATATTCTGTAAGGGTAGAGTCATGATTTTAAGGACTTTTTCAAAATGAGTCCAGGCCTTGGCTTTATTTTTAAGTCACGACAGCGATGCCCTTTTTCCTGCCACACGTGGAAGAACCACTGCAGGCTGAAACAGAAAACTCGGATTCCCCAAAGTCAGGCTCTTATACAAGTGGATTCCACACACAGAGGGAAGTTTTGTCTACCTGAAACAATTTCCAAGTCTAAGTCTAAATCTGGAATATCCCAAGAGAAGCACAAGCTTCAATCATCCAAATCCCAGCAGACACACAGACTCCAGCCTAAGGTCTGGAACATATTTAATCAATTCGCTGTGAGAACTCTCTGCAGTTTCATAAAATAGCCAATACTGCAATAACAGGGCCAAAAATTAATTGTACACTGGTTGGCGAATTACACGGAAATAAGACAGTGCTGGTATTTACTGAAGCAAGATAATGTAGTTGGTGCTAAGGTACAGCAATGTCACAGTAAAAACAGGTGAGTGAGTGACAGACAGTGCGTGTGCGCACGCATGTGTATTTATGTCCATGTGAGTACTGCATTCCACTAGAAAAGCAGCACTGGTTTTACTGGTAACAGTGCTACACGTTTATAAATATCATTCCGCTTACAAACAAGAATATAAACAGCACAAAGAGGAAGAAAACAAATTTAAACTGTTAGTCAATAAGAAAATTAAATGAAGGGGAAATTGGGTTGAATAAAAAAAATTGCAAGGGAGGGTATCAAATACTAGATAATAGGGAAAGCTCTCTAAAGAGAAAAGCACCCTTTGTTTTGCTCTTTTGGGACTAGGCTTGACAAATACTCCAGTGTTGAGTTCTAACAAAGAGACCAGATCGCATTCTAGGTCTTTTTGTTCTGCCTTTAACAAGTCTTCATAGTGATACACTGATGAGACCGGATACCAGATTGTTATCTAAATTCAGCTGCTAAATTCAGTGTTAAGACACTAAGTTCAAACCACACATTGCCACATTTATTTCACAAGTCGAGCCTGAGGATGGATTCCTCCAAGATGAAGCAAGCCCATAAGCCTCACTCTCTCCCTTTGCAAAGGTACTCTAAATGCCAGGGAAACAAAACCACCGGAAGGCTCCGACAGTTCACCCTTCAGCACAGACTGCAAACGCATCTCTACACTAATTGTCCAGACTGAAGAGGAAGCAAACATTTAGCTGCTGTTTGCATAGAGGCTGCTTGTAATTTGATGTAATGTACCGTATATCAGTCAACACATATTGAAGAGAGAACATACACACTGCAGGGAAGGCAGAGGGGCACTGCTGACATCTAACACATTTTATTTACCCTATTATAGATGTTCTTTGAGTCCATCAAATCACCAATCAATTTATCTGATCTCTAAAAGCTGGTGTACTGAGGTATATTAACTAAACTTTACAAGCTTTCAGCAAAACAGCCATTAAACGGGTGAATTGAGCACAGGGGACTGGAAGTCAGTTTGCAAGTTGGCCAATGGCAACAACAAAGCAACCTCTGCCCGCAGGAAGGGAGACCGCAGAGAAATGTTAGGAAGGCAGCCTCCTCTCAATGCCGCTCAGCCCTAACAGACACCAGAGGAAAGAAGAAATTCAGCATGCCCTCCTCCTTCCCCAGTGTGCTATTTAAATATCTGTGAATAATTGAAAAGAGGAAGAGGATGGGAGGTCCGAACTGGTTCAGATGACCATTTCCCTTCCATTCTTTTATCATTTTGTTCCCATTCAGAAATGTAACTCGCACACAGGACAAAATCTTCTGTTCTTTAAATATCAAAAGTTGCGCCCTGAGAGACTCCTAGAGCCACTGCTGCCTGAAAGACAAGGTCCATGTAGCCTTGGACAGACAGCTCGAGCGACTGGAAAGTGATCTGGATGGTCAGGACAGACCTTATCATTCTATTTTAGAAAACTATACTGGGGATTATTCTTCTTGTGTTCAGAAGATTAAAGCAACAGTTTGATGAACTGGCTGCTTCATTATATTGCTCCACTGGCCTGAAAAGCAAACTGCTTTTTTTGGGTTACAGCTGTTGTAGGTTCACATAAAGCACTGCTGAGTTTGTGGGAGGAATGGTATGAAGCAGGGGCAAGAGATGAGAACTGAACAAATCAGGTAAGAAAAAAAAATTGAAATTGTAAAGAATATTGTAAGGCTCAGTTACGAAGGTGGGGACAAGAAAGACTTCTCAAAGGAAAGCACAGTTTTTGAGACCAGACCTTGGTCCCCTGCACAGGCTGAAGTAGTAAGCTGGTGGCTGGCAACACAGGGACTGGAGGCAAACAAAGCAGCTCTTAGACACACAGCAATAGCTCGCACGCAGCCCTGAGACATTACAGGCCATTTTACTGAGAAAGTAAATGGTGTCAGTGACACCCACCAAGACACATCAACTCGTTTAGGAAAGGGCACTGAATCTTTAACTCCCACTGAGAGGGCGGAGGGTTCAGTTGAAGATAACATCTCAACATGGTTGGCGTTTTTCAGAGGTAGGTCAGTGCTCTCTGGGTCTTGTAGATACAGACACAGCCTGGGATCCCAACTCAGACAATTGATTCCTCATTCCCTTCAAAAGAAAACCCCTGCCACCCTTCCCAGATGATATCAGTTCATTCAGGCCCACAGAATCTGCTTAAAATTGATCATGAAGATCCAACATGAATGTATTATTCTGGAAGGCTTTTTTTTTCCAATTTCTGTCACTTTCTCCATAATTTTTTACTGAGATGAGTTACTGGCCAAAAAGCATAGAAATGACAGTGGACTCAGAGGGGTGACCTTGGTGCACCTGAAGTGGGAGATGGCTCCAAGAAGAAGGATCAAGGCCAATAAGAATAAACAAAAATAAGTTCGCCTCCTACTCTTTATACATCCTAAATACTTTACAAACATGAATTAAACGGTAATTGCAAGGGCAAAAGGAGATTAATTTTAACAAAGCAGACACAAGGTGAATGACACACAAAATTACAAGATTTGTGAAGCTAAGCAGAGTAAAAGGTGCACTCTATGTTACTGATAATAATTTTAAAAGGTATTTATTTAATGTCTTTCCCATTTGCACAAATACTTTCCAGCTCATGAATCTCTCTTGTGCTACTTACTGTTCTGAAAAACTACAAGCAGAAAAACATTGTATATTAATGTACCCACTGCTCGTAGTGGTCCACAGCCACCTAAAGATAACGTGGGAGCTGGAGCTTAGGAAAGTCCAAACAAAGAAATACCATCATCTAAAGTAAGGAGTTCCACTGACCCACTGAGATTACCTTGAGCCTTTCTCTGCCATTTTGCACTACCCCAAAAAGCTGTCCATGTTCTGCTTTACAGCAGCACTGCCCTTAAACTTCGTCAGGTTAAACCCAGCAAGAGGCCAAATAGCAAAAAGAGTCAAACAAATATTTACCTGGGAGAAAAGATACAAGTAATATGCTCATTGAAATCTCCTGCCAGCTGAAAGGTTCCAGGAAAGACTACTGCATTTCTTTCTTATTATACTTTGTAAAGGATGTTTCTAGCATTTGGAGAAAGCAGGACAACATATACATGGAATCCTTAAAAATCCCAGTCCAAAGCAATATATACGTTAACTATTTATACCAAGCTCCCTTCATCTCCCTCCCTCGCTGTTTCTCAGTAACATGTAGATGCATGAAAGACTATCAGCTTAAGCTGCTCAAATTGAGCGTTTCTAAGGTTTTCCCTACAGATTACTAAGTACAATCCTTCTGCCCAGAAACGCTGTAGTAGAAAACCTTCTTTGAAACAGTTGAGACAAGACCCACTTTTTGTGAAACAACTCCAAATTACATGAATAAGGTGTTAGATTACTCTAACAAGTAAGAGTGAGAATTTTAACTGCTTATAACAAATTACCCAGGTCTCATTACTGGATTACTTTTTGGAGATTAGACAGCCACCTTGGAAACAAATGTGGAATGGAATGTCTGTATCACCAGCTTCAAAATACTGCAATTACATATGGCTGTGTAAGAAAGTCAGTTCAAAGGATCTATTCCCTGTAATTTTCCTGATTACTAAAATACTTCATGCGGTCCAAAACAACAAAAAACCACACGAGCAACCCAAAAGACTGAAACACAACTAAAACAAACTACTAGAATTAAATTGAGGAAAACACCAAGGATTTCTCCAGCATCCTGATCCTCTGCAAGGAATCTGTTCAATAAAATTTTATTAAAAAAAAGTCTAAGCAGCACATACCACACTGCAGGCAGAACAAGCCCTACCACCCCTTCACGCACACACAACCCCTGACAAATGGATAACCAAGGGCACAGCAGAAAGAATACCTCCCAACAACAAATCCTAGCATTGATTGCATCTCTGCAGAGCTACTTCACACACTCGGGTCTGCACTCGAGAGCCGAATGCTGCCAGTAGCAGCAGCATGTGGCATTTACTTAGCACAAGTCAGAAGCGCAAATTAAGCGTTAGGCACTACAAAGCCATAGAGAACCAGTGATTCTGGTACAGGTACCATATATACTCATGGTCCACCCGTATCTTGAGCACTGTGTGCACAGTCCTGGTTCGCACTTCTCAGCGGATTAAGTAGATGGGGAAAAGTTTCAGAGACGACCAGCCAGCACCATCATAGCTCTTGGGGCAAGTATCCCATATACTTGACCTGATCTTACACTCATCCCTGGACATTCACTTTCAGGTCATGGTCAGGACAGGCGTATTGAACTAGATGGATCTCCAGTGTGACATAGCACTTCTGCACTCCGTCTTACCTCTTCCAGTGTGTTAGTAGAAGGTGAAAGGAAAATCACAGAGGTTGAAACACTGAAATTATTCTTTCATACATGCCCTTTCCTGTGAAACTTTTAATAAGACCGTCTAGAGAAACTGAGTTTCTCAAAATGTTTGAAATAAGGTACACCCATAGTTCATCTCATGCAAAACTAAAGGCAAAGCCTTTTTAGCATTTTTATAGCTTTACTGTTTCACAACACTTTGCCCTCCCATTATAAGCTATTCCATCATATAGATGGAATAACTGAGATAAATAGACTAAGTAATTGTTTCAAACTCCCAAAAGAGAAGCAGCTATTAGAAAACGAGCAGTTTTTTGCTTCCAATTCTGCACTCTGTCCAGTAGATTACAGTACTCTTTCAGAGATTACAAAATAAAAGGATAATGTATTCACAGAATCTGCAGCATTGAAGGGAACTACTGAGTTCAATTTTGGTCAATACATCTCAAAGACAGAGCCGCAAGGGGGAACGGGCCCAAAGGACAAACAAGCAGAATGAGAAACCTGGCAAAATCATTCACACAAGCAGAGGCTGAAAAGGTGAGGACTGCTCAGCTTAATGGGAAGGTAAATCAGGGAACAGAAGTCTACAGATAATGAGTAATGACGACAATTCCCTTGATCTCTTTCACTTAAAGGATATTAAATGAAAAATATCATTTGAGACTCATAACAGAGAATTCAGAGTGTGTAAGTTAAACGGTGGCACACACTGCCACGTGATATTGGAGGCAAAGAGCTAAACAAGGCTTCAGGAAAAATGCCTGAGACATGCAGAACAACAATGGCAATAAGCCAAGTTCCAGTACAGCATAAAAATACTGAATGAAAATAAACACTTCGCAGTAGGGCATGTGTCAGCCTCCAATTGACAATACTTGGAAAGACTCTTCTCAAAGTTGTTCTCCAAAAGTTTTTTTTGTTGTTTTGGTGAGGTTTTTCTGGCATCATCTTTCAAAGTCTTTGAAAATTGACCACTGTCAGAAGAAACAGGACAGTCTGTGTTAGATTCAGTGCAGCAGCTACTGCATTGTAAGTAGTAGTACATACACAACTATTCTTAGCCCTCTCCTGGGAGGGTCCTTACATTTGACATCAGCAGTTCACAACATTCTTCAAAACCAAATCTGTCCCCTACTACTGAATTTTGTTCTAATATAAAAGTGGGGACAAAGCAAACTTGAGGTTATAGACAGGCACTGCAGAGGAGGAGAGGGGGGGAAAATCCTGACAGTCTGATCCTTAGAAGAAATTTCTGTTTTCTAACTCCACACTGAGCCATCACACTCGTTCACCCCCAGCCCAACAATGCTAAACTACCAGTGACCACGCTCCAAGTGACTTCCCTTCTGAAAACTGCAGAGAAAGCAAACTTCTATTTCAGATCTCCTCTCCACCTCATCCCCTTATCGATAACTTTTTTCCTAATACATACATATACATTGATGCACAAAAATATATCTAAGCTTGAGTCAGACTGTTTTAGTGGAGTGAAAAGAAAAATAAATAAATAAACGTCAAGGTCTGCGTGTATTCAACAAATAAAAGCAGAATTATATAAAAGCAACAGCTAATAAAAAAGATTGTTCTGTGCTGTGTTTTCCATCTTTCCAACCATTACAGGAATAAAATTATCCTCAGAGAAGATCGAAAACCTTTTTCAAAACTAATACAATTAAGCTTTATTACACTGTTTCAAGTACATTTCTCTCCTCTCCCTCCTAGCCCCCACCAGCTCCCACTCCAATCCAGATTAACAGTTGGAGGCATTCCTCTGTTTTATTACCTGCAAAATGCTAGTGTTTAAGGGTCAGAAACTATCTAGTGTCTCAAGAGAAGAAAGAAAATCTGTCCTTTTCATCTACTCGCTTTTGTAGACATAAGAACTAGAAGATAGTTTCTCTATGCATCTCTGCAGTTTGAATAGGACTACGGGCAAGTCACTTTACTCCCCTGAAGATCCCGCACTAAAATACCCACCACCTTGTTTTAAGTATCACCCTGCAGCAAGGGACACGGACCTGAAAACGGAAACACAACACAAAACACTTCAAAAAGAGGACAATGCAGCCTGGACACAAACTTCTCCCAACTACACTGTCCATAAAGGACAGACACACATATAAATTTTCCCTGCGGTTTCCGCTTCATGAAGCCAGATCTAGAGAGAAGAATATAATAGAAGCACACAGCATGAGACCAAGAAATTGCAAAAATTCCCTTTGCGTATGAACATATGGACAACTGTGATAATTAGAACGATAGCTGTTAGATTGTTTGCAATTTCACTGAACAATCCCCATTATCTAGAAATAGAATTTAAAAATCTGAATGCAACACTGAGTGGTAGTTTTAATAGTTTATTTTTTAATGAACTGTATGGATTAAAGTGTTGCAAAATTGTGTTATGCGAAATTGCTCATGGGCATGTTTTACCATCAATGGCTTAAAAAAAAGACTGTATGGACAATCACGCAGTAGCAGGGAATGAGAAAGGGAACAGACATGCCAATATTTTTCTACAATTTCTATAATCTGCAGTTTTGCCATGTTTCATATTCACCATCATGCTACATGTTGGTTGTAAAGCTGATTGATTTCTCTGTCTCTTTACAAGCCACCTTTTTCATTGTTTGCATTTCTTTCTAGGCATATAACACAACTACAAGTCACATGTATGCTACTCTCTGTCAGGAGGTCTAATTGCTTCAAATTGGAGAAGATTATTCTCTACATTTATTAAAAAATAAAGACTACTTATAACATTATTTCATTTTGCCAGGAAGTGAAAAATGCATTAGTTCATAAGGAACAGCATGGCTGCTCCTATTTTTATGGCATCAATTTTTAAAAACTCATCATGGTAAACAATTAAACAGAGGAGTAAATCCTATGTTTAGGGGAGAGATTCAAATCCCTAAATGGATTTTCAAAGGTCATTTCAGGCTTAAAAGATGCTTGACGGTGTCTCTTTAAATCATGTTCATTTCAAAGGCTTATCCAGCAAGAAGCAGGCAGTGCACTGCAGCACCACCCTGTGAACTGTTGGGCTCCCCGGAGAAAAATTAATAATACAACTTTAATTCATATTTATAGCAAGATTTGTGTTTGAGGGTTTTTTTAATTTAGGAAAGGATTTTTAACAAGATGAATAAAAAAAGGGCACTTATTTTTTTTGAACTTTGCTTTCACCTAAACCCCAGGGTGAAAAAAGAAAATAAGTCTGAATTACTTTACTGAAAAATCATCCAGTTGAAACCCCCTTGTATTTCAAATGAAAGTTGTTCAAAAGATTTGGTTTGCATAGCTTTTTCATCACTTCACTATGTAAGGGGTGGGGGACAGACAGACACTGGGAGCTGACAGTTCCAGGTTTCAGCATAACGCATTTCGCTTCTCCGCTCTTTGGATTCACGCAGATCTGCATCCAGTCCCATTAGCATTGTGAGGCTGCAAAGACGATATAAGCTAGGCCTTACCTTCCTCTCAATGCGGCCCAACTGTTCCTTATAGAAGGCCTCTTGCCGTTTCAGCTCTGCCTCCCTGCCTTGCAGCTCCACCGCCTGGGAAGAAGAACAGAAGAGTACCGGTAGAAGAAGAAATGAAAGGCAAGAAGTGAATGCAAGGAAGGCACAGGGAGTGCAGACCCAAGGAACTCAAAAAAATCATTGCTCAGGACTGGTGTATGGGAGCTCTCTCGGTGGAACTACAAACTTTCAGTATTGCAGTTCAGTTTGGATTAACTTCACAAATTTGAAATGCTGTTATTAGTATCATACTCAAACTCATAATCTTGATTTTATTCCTCTTCATGAAATGAAAACAAAGTCATAGAAAGGTGACACTTCCCTATTGCCTTTTTCATAACTCCACCTTATACAAGTTCTTGTTTTTCAGGAATCATGATATTTATTACTCCAATGTTCCTCACCTTACCTTAAAAATAAACCTTAAATCCTCCACTTCTTAAAAACACTTGCCTGTTGGAGTGTCAGAAAACTTCCATAGATTTAACAAATCCCTACAATCATGAGGAAGATCCGAAATACAAGTCTATGTTACAATATTTTTATAGCAACATGCATTCTCACTGACCATGCATTTGCTTTTGCACACATTCATAGGACTACCCTGATAATTACGTACTCTCCCTACTCATGCTTTACGCCTGCCTCACCAGCACCCCTACAGTTCGTCTAGCTGGGTGCTACAGATTTGGAGGAGAGATGGGCATGACAATTTCTTCACCATTTTCAAAATATAAATGTGACACTTTCAAAACAACAAACTTGGTGTACAAGTGTGTACAAGTACGACAATCAATTGTGTGATTACAGCAACAGCTTTTGCATTTTAGCTCTTTATAAACAGCAGCACTTCATTGTATTCCCCACCCCTAAACTGAACTAGCATTAAGAAAACATGGCATTCATTAACCCAAATAAAAACTTTTAAACTTAAAAGTATCAAGTGACAATAGCAAGAATGGCACTTGCTTTTCTTCCCCCACCCTAGACCAAAATCTCTGAGGCCACAAAAGTTATCACCAGGCAAGAAGAATTTTCAAAACTAGAATTATTAGTTCACTTAACATGAACACAAACTCTGCTAATCTATAGCATCCCAGCAACGTTGCTCAACTTTTAATGATGGAGGTACAATCACAGAAAATGTTGATCCAGTATGATTAAGCAGCTGAGACAGAAACATCCTCGTGGGCTTAGGACCTGTCATTTTACAGCCAACAGCCACTGTTAATAAGAAAAAACACAGCTGAAAGCCAGTTGTTTTGCGTTTCCTTCTTTCTACTCTCTTGCTGATGAAAATACAGTTGCATAAGAGTTTAGAAGAAATTTTAAACTAGGCAGTGAGGGATAGTTCATAAATAAGCAAGAAAATGAGTACGTGAAGCAGTAGTTTTGCAGGAGTGTTGTGGTAGTATCTGTTGATCTGTTTTAAAAGGAAACAGAAGTATTTTGGTTCCCACATTTGTCATTCCGCCTGCAGGGCCAGGGTAAGGTACAAGCACCATAGACCCACATCTAAATCCCCCTGCTCTCAAGGACACTTGAATAAAGGCAAAATCTCAGGCTTTGGTTTATCCAAAGCTACTACATATCTTCCAACCCACAAACCAGCTGAAACAAGGAAAGAAGAGGGATGAGAATCACTGCTCCATACATGTAGCCTGATCAAAGAGATAATCACAGCAACAACAGGGGCACTGATGGGCACTTTGGAAGTGCCAAAATGATTACTCAGTTGTGTGATAAAATAACTAGAGCTATCCTTGTGAACCAATATCCATCTTCTATACAAAAATGAATAAGTAATTTTCAACTGAAATGAAACAGGCATAAGAAGGCAGGGTGGGCTGGTGGATATCCAAAGGAACTCGATTCTCCTGCTGATTTTCTGGATAATACCCATAAAATCAGATTACTAAACAAGTGATTTGTATTTTCTCAAGGAACAACTAAGTAAACGAGAGAAGAGTAACACAGTACTGACCCCTCTGCACAACTCAGAGAGAAGATGCTTTTGATGTGAAGTATATTTCAAGAAAGAAAAAAAAAAGCATCAAAAGATCAACTCTTAAAAAAGTAAGAAAGTTTCTGCTTAATCTAAATAAACTCATTATGTGTCAGTGGTACTTTCCGGAGGTAGCAGACTATTCTAGGAGCACAAACCCAATACACGTAACAATGCTGGCAGGCAAGAGGCTTTATTCTGTTTCTGGCAAGACAGAGACATGACATCTCTGGAAGGGAACGCAAACCAAATATCTAAGCTCTCAAGTGGGGTGCTGAGACGCAGACACGAGAGGTGTGCTGATCTGCATGATGGTGACCCATGGACTCCCAAGCAGACCTGATCAGAGCTGGGGTGGGGCACGGTGCATGAAGTGACCCCACCAACGCACCCTGCAGCACAGTCAGTGGCTTCCCTGAGGTCTTGCAAAACTGATGTCAAAGAATCAAAACAGGATCTCCCAATTGCAGACAACAACCTCAGAATACACACCATTCTTTCTCCTAAGTCATTTCTCCTATACTATCTCCCAGTATTCTCCCACTTATTGCCCATGTCATATGACGAACCAGAAGTTGCACAGAAAACTTTTACTTGTAATTCAAACATATTTTCAGTTCTTTGCTTGTTTTCAAGAGCTGCTGCTGTTTCAGTGCATTGAAGTATATCAAGAAACATTCTATTTGTTTCTGATCTGCTTGAAAGCTGCTTTCCCTTCCCCTCCATCCCCAGCTGTTTTTACTAGAAACTTTAGTCCATTTTATGATGATGTTTGAAGTATGAATGGTACAGTCAGAACATATGTCATCTGAAACATTCACTGCTCCAAAACTGGGTTAGGCAACAAGGGACATTTTGTATAAATACTGGATATTTATTAAAAGTTCCTCTAGTCCTGCTGCTTTTTCCCTACCTGAAGTCAGAAGCTTATAATGTCCCAGTCAGAACTGGCTGCTATGGAGATGATTACAATTTCACAGGAGATTGAGATTGCAGGTGCCAAAACAAATATCACATACACTTTTCACATAAAGGAGCTGAAGGAGGAAGGAGAAGGGAAAACATGCATAACACCACACTGGTTTGAAAATCAGGTATCAGAAAGCTGCATTTCACAACCACGTTGCAGAAGCTACACCTGAGTTTGACTACATCACTCAAGATGACCAAAGCCCAGAGATGACATCTCAGAAGCTGGAGCGTAGAACACAGTGTGCGATGTCCAGGAAGTATGAACACAGAAACAAAACAAAGGGAAGGAAGGAAGAGTGTAGGTAGTTGCAGAACACACAGATGCACCCAAAAGTTTGAAAAGCAGCAAGGGGCAGCGTGCACTTGCAAAAGAGAATGTACGCAACAGACGACTGCCCTCGGTACCAATCTAGGTACAAGATGCGTTCAGAAAATGCTAATTTCCTGGGATGTGTCAGAAGTTACAAGCATTGCACTCCTGCAACAGGACAGTGAAAGCGTACTACCAGCATGCTACTACAGCTTCCCTAGGCATGGATTGGTGGACTGGATGTGGGCTCTTTCAAATTCTTCTTTTATCTTTACTCTTTTGCCACAGCCCAAAGTTTTTCAGGTTATCTCAGTGCTGCTTTTAACGGTGACAAAGAGCTAGGGCAGGGTCACTTGCAATTCCCTGCCTCCTCCTCTCCCTTTATCAAGTAACCCATTTAGAAAGAATCTGCGAAAGCAGATTTCTAAAGCTATGCATTACATACTGGCTCAGCTAAAGAATTCAAGCACTGGCCTGTAAACTGACAGACCGGCCAAAAGAAATATTTTACAAGCCTTTTAATTGAGGTAATGAAATATTATTGGTTCATTCTCTATGAAAAAAGCCAGACGCTCTACCTTGTCCCGAATTGACACCACCATGCAACACAGACTGCAACTGATCTTCCAGAGCTGGGCTTCACCCTTGCTACATCCATTCAAAGATCAGCTTTGGCTTTGCCCTCCATGAAGTATCACTAGATTTTTATTATATTTAATCACAGTCCCTTCTCAACATCTTGTTAAACATGAAAACCAGGAAATAAATCTGCTTGAAAAAAGAGCTTCTTGGCAGGGTCAGATTACGTCAGGGAATGTGGCACCAGCAACAAAGTGCAGCAATAGCATAGCCCACAGCTGATGGCTACCATCAGGCTGTCTCTCTCTCCAATATTACTGGAATTCCAAGATTTGGGTAGAGGGCATAGAGAATACTTTACTGGAGGAAAAAAAAAAACCAAAACCAAACATCCTTCTCCACAAAGGGCAAGTCGAGCTAGAAGGAAAGGTCCATACTCCAACCCATAAAGAACTTCCTCAAAGGCAAGTCACAGCACTTGGCAAGATTATTGCAAAAATATTTATCTTCTTGGCAAAGCACATCCACCAGTCACAGACAAACTAGTGAAATGATGCCTAGAGAATCAGTCGGAGGCAATCCAGCGAAGGATAAAGGAAAGCTCCTTAAGTCTCTATCAAATGTCTTGTTTCCACACCATTCTGTCCTTGCTGAGAGGAATTATCAGCTTCCTCCAAGGCAGCCAGTAACATCTCTGCAGCAGCACAGCAGAGGTGTTTCAGCCAAGTACCTCAGCTTGCCACACTTCACAACTGCAAATTCTTATACCTTGTGCTTTTCCATGCCTCTTCCAGTCCTAGTAGCAGTCCAGGTGGCAGGGGAGAAAAATAAATGCTATGAAAGGCTTCAAGACTAAAAGAAGGAATGACAGCAATGCACCACAAAACAGAACTAGCTCCAAAATTAGCTATCTGGCATGTCCCTCTCCAAGCCTAGGGCGAATGGCAGAGCTGAAAGGGCAACACCTAAAGCAAGAACCAGCCTGTACACATCATGCCTGAGACTGAACAGCAGAGCTTTACAGGGATGCTTGTACTGGACCAGTAACCACGAGGGAGCCTGGACTCAACCTCCACTTGCATTAGCAGAAATATCACCACTGCTGTGCAGACACCTGCAGTCGCTATTCCAGACACACGAGGCCCACAAAAAAAAAAACCAAGCCACCACCACACTTGCTTTTTGTCCTTTCATTCTGTGGAAGGCAGGTGATTGGGTTTTGTTTTGTGTTAGAACCCAGATCCCACCTCGTGGCCTTAAAAACAGTACTGGTGTAACCTTCATTTCCTCCTGTTTCTCCTACTTTTTAGCCAACAACACACATCACCAGATCAAGTTTGGTTTCAGCAGCTGTAAGCTACACAAAAGGAACCAGTGAAAATCTTTATGGAGGAAATAATATGCAATTTTCTAGCTGAACACCTTTTAAAATGTAATGACAGAAAATAAAATCCTGCATCTGTGCTCAGCAATAACAATCTGTACGCACACAGTAACAACATGACACTTGGAATAAGCAAGATCCAGACAAAAAAAAAAACCACAAAAAACCAGTGCTTACCCAGGCATCCAAATCTGCAGGCTTGGAATAAAGACAGTGCAAGAGAGAAAGGAAGGGAAAGAAAAAAAAAGAGAAATCAGTGATTTACAGAGGCCGCCTGCTGCTGCACAACGTAGCTTTTAGGATGACAAGTTCAGAAAAGTTCCTTAAAACCGACAAGCATCTTAAGCAGTGCGGTGCTGTCTCCTGTTGGGAATTGTGCTATTAAAGCAAAACAAAGCACATGCACCCCTAAAAATAAAAACAAAGCCCCCAAAGCCTGCGGCAGGATCCCCCCTGCAGGGTTGAAGTGAAGGGAGGACAGCGGTGAAGCAGCCAGGAATCAGGAGAGGTACTGCACAACGTTAGAGATGCTGACAGCCACCACGCACACCCAGGAACATGGCAATGCCAGGCACGCTCAAAAGGAGATGACCAACAACTCTGTTTTTTCCAAATTACCTGCAAAGAATATATCTTTTTGAAAGGACATTTCTGAATGCACGTGCTGACCCACATTGAAATTGTCCAGTAACAAAGATGACTTGCAAAGAGTGCTTCCTCACAGAAAGCCAGCCGACGGATCAGATTTCCAACCAGATCCCCCTTCGCAGGCAATTGAACACATCTCTAGTGCACAGTCCACACCTCTGCCAAACACAAGGTGCCTTCACCTGCTCCTTCTTTTGTCAGCAAGCCTATTTAAGTATGACAACACGCAGATGAAGCAGGCTGCAGTATCACCTCTTGTTTACTTACCACTGCTTTATACTTAACACAGTAACTCAGCAGCAGCAAAGCAAGCGTGAGATGATAAACATTTCATGACCATAACCACCTCCTTCTGAAGCCAAAGCATTTATGAGGCAGCCCCAGCTCCCATTTGCTGCCAAGGGCTGCAAGCCCTCCCTGCCTCTCCGGGCTACTTTCAAGCAGCAGGACATTCGCTAAGCAGCAACTTCAGGAAGGCTGGCCTCCTATATTATGATTATTTATTTGAGGGGAGTTGACGGGGCAGGAGGAACTTTCCTCTCGGTCATAGTTCAGTGCCAGAGGGAGCAGGCAGTGGAGTGCAGTATGTTTATGGGATCTGCCATCATTTTAATGGCACGGAATGACTGCTTCAGGTAACTGAGGGATGATGTGTCATCAGTTGTGTGTGTCATCCATTCTCATCCTTTGCAACAGCTGAGAGGGCTGGAACCAAATAGCTACAGTTCAACCAGGGGAAGCCAATTCCTCTCTTTCTGCAGACAGGTTTGATATAGTAGCATCAAGTCTTTGGCCAAATAAACCAATACACAACAGGTGTTCACCGGTAATCACTGACCCATCTTGACAACAGCCCGATTTCAGTAACATTTTTCTTCCTGCTGATTTTTTACAGTCAGGACAGATGTACTTACTTTGTTTTTACATTTTAGCTATAGCAAAGCTGTCCATCCTCAGCAGATGGACAGGAGGGACACGGGGTTCTTTATGGTGCACGTTATTATTTCAGCAGGTAGGTCCTGCACACTGGTTGCTCTTTACTGGACGTAGATCTGTCATCCCTGGGGTGCCTAAGCCACTAACGGTCACATTCCTGGTGGGCAAATGCTTGTAGGACAAAATGAACACAGGGTACTAACTCAGTGGCACTGGACAGCTGCTGAGAAGAGAGGGAGAAGGAGGAACCAGCCCTACCACCAAGAGGTGCTCTCTCTCTCATACTCCTATAAAATATTGCACACCACAGAATTACAGTCTCAAGAAAGTTAACACTGTTACTAACCACAGGGCATCTCTTCTGCAGGTACTGCCAAAGGCTTTCATTTTGGAGGGGGGAAAATTACTATTCCAGGAATAGACAGAAACACTCCATTGAATGGAAACAGGAAAATGAACAGGTGTAGACACACTAGGACATTTTGCAGTGTTGGGGAAAATAACTACAAAATAATACAAAAATCAAAACTCAAGAGGGCTACTGATTTTAATTTTGCTACCTCGTAAGCATGTGCCAAGATCTCTTTGCAGACCTGCATTTACCAGCTTTGACTGTTAACAAAAGACACGGCATGTCCACTAATATTTCCCAAGTTTAAGTAAACTGTTTAAGAAATGAGCAACATCTGGGTTCCCTGCTTCCTAACCCACTGAGTTTCACCTCCAGCTCCCAGCCAGGGGCTTGTGTGTTTTCTAATCCCAGCCCTGGGACACAAGGCATCTTTTAGCACCCTTGGTCAATGCCACTAAACATTTCTGCTAAAACAAGGGTTCCTTTCTCTTTCACTGGAGAGCAATCACAGGAAGCCAAATATGTACTGGACTTAATCATCCAGGGTGAAAACCAGATCAAGACATTCCTCGACTGTATCAGAAGCAAAACAGGATTCCAGGCCAAATCAGCAACTCCTGTCCTCAGCACTTATACAGGGGGAAAATGATACAGCCCACTCAGAGAAGGCTCTGGCTAGATATGGAAACTACTAATGCACCTATGCTTCCAAAATTTCACATTTGAGCACTGATTATTCAGGCAGCGGATGCTTTCCCATGTATGTATCAACAGCCCAACTCCCACTGAAATCAAGAATACAGCACCAAATTAGTATTTCACACATACGGACAATTTCCAAGCATCTTTTCCCAAACCCACACATCACATCACCCATACAGGACTGCCATAACGGGCACATCACTCCTGTCTGTCATGGTCTGGGGAAATGTAAAAATGGCAGTGAGCAATCAAAACACAGTTCTGCAATTGGCAGGGAGGGAGGGATCTGTGGGATTAAACAGCGGCCTTGGGAAGGGCAAAGCCTTTGCAACCTGACAGGAACCGGCTTCAGCCTAGACACCCATTACCCTGCCATAGTCAGTAACTCTGTCACGTAACTAATCATACCACAGCCTGACCAACGACTCCCGGAATTCAGACTACCGGCTTGGTAGAGATCTCCTACTTAAGAACTCCATACAGAGTATTTTTAGGGACACTGCCAACTTTGGGAGTGGAAGATAGAGTGGGAGATGCGAGAAATGAGAGGCAGCAGGTGCCCAAAACCCAAGACAGCTGCTGGCAACAACTTTTGCACTCATGTCAGTATCTGAAGAGCTCTGCAGCACATATTCTAACATCTTGATGACCAGACTTCATCACTGAATGAGCAAAGAGTCATTTCTTCTTAAGGCGATAATCCAGCTCTAAACTTTCCATGATGATAAAAATTAAAGCATTTAAAGAATATATCTAGGCATTCAGTACCCACTCAGACCCTTAAACGCTTCCAGTTTAGTGAAAAATTGAAGCAGCATCAATATTAAATGTAAGGGGAGTCTGAGATGTAACCAAGTGACAAGGGAGAGGAAGCAGGAAGAGACACTGAACAGCAATCAATTCTGAGGAAAGGCTGTGATGAAGTTGCTCAACTCTGATGTATACAGAGCATACACAATTCTATAAACATGAAGATGGGAAGCAACAGAAAAACCCTCTGCCCGTTTATGATTCAGGGACAACTGCACTTCTAATACTTATGGCATCGCTGCAAATAGGTTTGCAATGCTGACAGTTGATAGTTTTCATTTAAAACAAAATGAAGAGAAACCTATTTTACAAAATCCAGAGTAAACCATCTGCTTTCATTGCTTGCTTTAATACTTCAGCCCTTTCCCACATTCTCCTCTTCCCATCACTAGTTCTATACATAGTTTTTATTTTGTAGGCTGCCAACAGACAAGACATTCATCTTGCTGAGCATAGGCTCTCTAGAAGTGTATGCTCAAGATGCTTATTTCTGATAATAGGTGAGTCAACAATTCCCTCTAAATTTTTACCTCCTTGCTTAAATTCCTAATCTGCCTGTTAGACATAAGAATCTTCAAGTCCCTGACAAATTTAGCCAAAAAAACAACAAGAAAGTATCATCATTAATATAAAATTTTATGACTTTCTATCCCAGAACAAATTTTAGACCCTACTGAATCAATGAGGTATTTTCTCAAAGCTAGAATCAAAGGCCACTCAACTCTTCTTGGACTATTTCTAGCTCATAATCATTAATACAGATTCCCA
Source organism: Baryphthengus martii (assembly GCA_013396935.1). NCBI lineage: Eukaryota > Metazoa > Chordata > Aves > Coraciiformes > Momotidae > Baryphthengus > Baryphthengus martii. The sequence goes on along the minus strand of VWZK01002413.1, from coordinate 47,803 downwards.
TTCTGCTAGCCTCAGGGTGGCATATGGCTTTCTAGGGATAGGACAGACGGGGGGAAATAACAGTTACGCATGCCTACATCCCAGTCTCGTTTCTGTGCATGCATATGGGGACACGGCTTTCTCTTGCCAGATTCTTAAATACCAAATATATTAGCTTCCGAGTCAAACAGTACTTCAAACATAACCACTGTTTTGCAAAAAATCCAGATGACACGCCTAACCAACCCATGTGCCCCCAAGCAGTAGAAATTATGAACCATGTGAGTTCAGAAGGAATTCCCTTCCCACGTTTGCTCCCAGATATTACACAGTTTTTACCTGACAAAACAGATATCCATAGACATCAGCCAATGGATACAGGTTTAGTACATCACAGTGAATGCAAAGCTTCTGCCACAAGATTAGAAATCTAATTTCTTTTTATTTAAAAATAAGCATTATCTCAAATACTATACAGTTTGAGAGAAACACAGGTCACTTTGGGCTGCTTTTTAATACAAAGAGTGTCTTAATTTTATGCTTGAGTAAGAAAATTCTTGAAAGGTTTCAGTCATGGTCAAACATCTCCTGTCTCTATAAATCCTTCTGTAGGTTGAGAACCAGGTGCACTTTCAAACACCACAGTTGACATTTTTACCCACTTTGACAGTCTTGTGAATTTTCCTGTCCTCTCTGACATACACAAAGCACTCTTCACACAGCCTTAAAGGATAGGTGCCTTTCTCAGGGCAGAAACCAACCTACTAGTTTGCCAAGATTTATGTGAGAAAGGCATACAGTAATCAACATGTAGTCTAAATCAAGTGGATTCCAAAGCCTTAAAAAAAGGATTACAAAAGGCATGGGAGACTCAGTTAAAAAGCAATAGTCTGGTCTACTACATGCACACTACACCTTGCAGTAAGGTGTTACCTATGGAGTAAAATGGAGTCAAAATACATAGAAAGATTAATCAGACTGCCCAGGAACAAAAAAAAAACAACATAGAAGTGAGGAACTTTACCACAATCTCCCTCATTTCTGTGACTACTAAAGAGAAATAGGCTGTCAGCACTAAATTTCCCTACAACCAATTCTGAAAATGTACCTTGGTCTTCGCCTGTAGCATTCCCTACACCCTAGGCCACAGTCAGTGTTATGAAAAGGCTCCCAATTAAGTTGTTGTTTTGAGCTATAGACAAAACATCCACTAGAGACTCCAATTCTTGCATCCAAAGCACTTGCAACCCACTGTGTGTTTTAGGGAGAGAATATACTGGTTCTCACCAGTACATGCACTCTTGGCTGCTCAGAAGGCTGTGATCAGAGAAAATGCTGCAAGGTTGCATATTTTAACGAAGCCCGAGAACATCATAATGAAATCACTGACAAAAAGAAGAGTGTAGATTCAGCAACAACAAGGATTTCAGGCTATTGCAAAACTGTATTCTTTATTTTTACATTGCAGTTTCCAGGGCATGACTATCACGAGCAACTTGCAAATCTATGTCACTGCCAGTAAGATTTTGATTTCCATTTGATAGGACAGCAGTTTTCCACATTGTGCAAGTGCTTAACATTTGTAAGAGCTACAAGAATTCACTGCTGATTCGATGCCCTTTTACTGGGCAATGCAACACACTCTTGCTCACAGCAGATGTCTTGGAAAGATCAGAGAACGGGGAGAGCATTCTCTCTTTCTGTGAAGGAGCAGTACCTGGTAGTCTCTCAACAAGGACCAAACACCGAGTCTTGCTGCTGTCAAGAAAGAGAAGGGGTGCAGCAGGAGAATTAAGCAGTTTAAGGAGTTTTCCTTTGGAAAGGAAAACAGCATTTTGCCCTCAGTGGAGCTCCTGAAGCTCAAAAATGTCACGTGCTAAAGAATCAGAAAAGTATTTGCTCCTGGACCTTTTGATCAAAAGCAAGAAGCTTGAAGTTTAGCTTTAAAATAGTGGATGCTCTAAATACAGCAGTCATGACCTGACAGAGCTAAGATTCATGCTTCATGAGTTTGCAAATTGAGAGTCAATCCAGCTCAGAGTATCAGAGAACCCTAAAGACAGATTGCTATATTTATTGTAGTAGATATTATTTACAAACATATCTCCACAGTTCGCTCTCTAATTACAGTCTGGATACAGACAAGCATTATTTTCTGTGAGCTCTGTTTGTACACTCCACCTCCAAAGTTAACCAAAGTAACTTTAAGAACCTTTTGATTGATTTATTGATCAAATAGGTTGACCAGTGCAATAGACTAGAAATAACCAGACAGACAAGTGATTTCATAAATATTCCTGGAGACTTGTCACTGTAGGCACTGGAAGTCAGGGAGAAAGAAACCCTCAAACGCAGGTTCAGGCTTTGTTTAGAATCTCCATTAACAGCTGGCCCTAAAACTTCATTCCTTATGCAGGCCTGCTTGGTCAAATGCACTCCCCAACCAAATGTTTGAGATAACTCCATGCAATCCAGTACTAGCTATCAAATGCAGCAGAAACAATCGGCAGAAGTTCAGCTCCTATTACCAGAAACTATGTAAGAAGAAAGAGGAAGAAGGGCGAGTACTGCAAGAGTTCCAGGCAGGGAAGAGACACTTCTGTCTGACCAAGGGCATGGGACAGAAGAAACATAGGCAGAGATCATCATTCACAGGCAGCTTCCAGTGCTTGGGACAGTTTTCTGGTGATTCTGTGGTGAAACTTCATCACAGCTTTCACTGATCTCCAACAACAAGGAGTAGATCATGCCCCTCGCCACCACAGAAAACCAAAAACCTCATCTATCAAGTATTCACTGAGACGGTCTATTTTTTTTTTTCCTGTGGATTTAATTGTGATTTAATGAGGTTTTCAATGAAACATGTTGGCAGCTTATCATAAAGCTAAGCTGAACATAACATACTCTTTTTACACTGTCCGCTCAACTGTGTGAAGAACTGTCATCCAGCTCAAGCAAAAACCAAATTAGGATTCAACTCTGTTGCACAGAAGTGGTTTCCTAAGAGGCAGAGGAAAGGTAGGCTACCAAAGCAAACAAAAAGGCTTGTTACTGCTACCATTTGTACAATATTTTAGATAATCTTTTGGCACTGTCGTTTTGGGAAGTTTATATCTATCCCCAAGACAATAAATGAAGCCCAAGGGTGTCTACATCTTTTCCCACAAGCATAAAATTAAAGCAGGAAAATCATCCAAACATTCAGGTGTAGACAAAATGAATTTGATCTCGCTAATTTACAATCTCTTATAACCTCAGCATTTTTGAAAATGCCACATTTATCCAAACAATCTTTAAAATAAAGCTTCTTTATCGCATAATATTCTCCTTCTGCCTGTCATAAAAATACTACATACCTATAAAAATCAAAAGAAAAGTCCACTCAAAAAAAACCAACACTCTGATGCTCCCTTTTCCATTTATTGTTGGTTATAGACACACTGAGACCTCAAAACATTTTAAAGGATCAAGCTTTCCTTTTCATTAGTACCACCATCACGTTGTTCTGAACTGTGGTCATATAACCTTTTGCACCTTTTCACTCTATTGAATCAATCTCCCCTGGCAACTTCTGGTGTGGCACTACGCTCCCTCTGCCTCTGGCTCTTCTTCCCTCACTAATTCTGTGTTCAGAACTGTGAAGCACAAAATTAGACGTTTCAAATTAAGCAAGGAGAGAGAATGAGAGAACCTTATTAAATCAACATTAGCATCAGAGTGTCTTTAAAAGAAAATTGCAAAATATTACTCGTCTCTGTAAAGCTCTTTATATTGACAGAAATGAGACAGCAGCTGAAGTCATCTTCCTCTGCCCCCACCTTCCTCTTCATGTTGGTCACAGTGCTTGAGCACTAAGACCAGGATCCTTTTCAAACCACAGCCCCAGAGGAAACAGAGCTTACCTTGAACTCACAAGTACTGGAATTGCCAGGTAAAAAGGACAAGGTCTATTAACATGATGTTGAGGGAAAACAACACACAAAAAAGCATATTAACACACAAAAGCAGACCCCTTTCCCCTCTCAAGCTTTCTGTAACTCTGGTCATTCTCTCAAGTCGCATTACAAGTCACAGTCAATTCTTTACTTCTTACAAAGCAAATAGCCTTTCAAGTTTTAGTTTCCATTCTCACTTCCCAGCAATCAAAATTACTGTCATGATGGTGACAAACAGCGTATTCTGTTCCAAAACACCTTAACTTTCTGAATGTGAACCTCCAGTTCCTGGCCAGATATCCCTAATCTCCTTTTCTACATAAATCACTGGAGTATCATACCATTCCCCCTTGCTGAATAATTAGACATGCTGTTAATGCCAGAAATCACCTCTGAGCCTGCACAGCCTTTCAACGTGACTTTCCCTTGGCACCTCTTGAATAAGAGTTGATATTTGCACTTTGCGTCAACAGAACGAGCGCACACACCTCACACTATTGTGCAGCAGGCGATCAGCTTGTATGCTGGGCTGACACCCAACAACAGCGACTGTCTCGACGTACCTTTGGGGAGAGTTTGTAAAGTGTGCTGAGAGGGAGTCCTACAGAAACAAATCCTACTAAAACAATTTACGTACCAAACCAATATATATTTCAAAATTATTTCAATTAATTAAAATCAATGTTTATGAGCATCCATTCATCTAGGGAGTATTAGACCAAGGGCAAGTGAAATGAAACTGAAGCTTAGTTCCTGAGATGACAAAAAGAAGCTTTCAAAGCATTCTGGGCAAAACAGACACTACTCCAACAGAAATGGAGACTGAAGCTTTGGATTGCTCTAGTCCTGCCATGCAATGGAAACTACTGCATCAGCCAGACATTATCGAAAACTCTGCATTTTTCAGACAGGTTTCCAAGTGCAGACACTCCATACCAATCACAGAATCACAGAATTGTTGAGGCTGGAAAAGACCTCCGAGATCATCAAGTCCAGCCTATGACCCCACACCACAACACCTAACTAGACCATGTCACTAAGTGTCACATCTAATATTTCCTTAAACACCTCCAGAGATGGCAACTCCACCACCTCCCTGGGCAGTCCATTCCAGTGCCTAATGACATCTTCCATGAGGAAGCGCTTCCTAATATCCAACCTAAACCTCCCCTGGTGCAGCTTCAGGTCATGCCCTCTTGTCCTGTCACTAGTTGCCTGGGAGAAGAGCCCGACCCCCATCTGACTACAACTACCTTTCAGGTAGTTGTAGAGAGTGATAAGGTCTCCCCTGAGTCTCCTCTTCTCCAGGCTCAACAACCCCAGCTCCCTCAGCCTCTCCTCATAAGATTTTCCCTCCAGTCCCTTCACCAGCCTTGTTGCTCTCCTCTGGACCTGCTCCAGCACCTCAAGATCTTTCTTGAAGTGTGGGGACCAGAACTGCACACAGTACTCGAGGTGAGGCCTCACCAGTGCTGAGTACAGGGGGAGAATTACATCCTTAGTCCTGCTGACCACACTATTCCTGATACAAGCCAAGATCCCATTGGCCTTCCGTGCCACCTGGCCACACTGCTGGCTCATGTTCAGCTGATTGTCAACCAGTACTCCCAGGTCTCTCTCTGCCTGGCTGCTCTCTAGCCACTCATCCCCCAGTCTGTAGCGCTGCCTGGGGTTATTGTGGCCCAAGTGTAGGACCCTGCACTTGGTCTTGTTGAACCTCATACCATTGGCCTCAGCCCATCGATCAAGCCTGTCCAGGTCCCTCTGCAGCATCTCCCTACCCTCCAGCAGATCAACACTCCCCATCAACTTAGTGTCATCTGCATATTTACTAAGGGTAGACTTGATCCCCTCATCCCGGTCATCAATAAAGATGTTGAACAGAACTGGGCCCAGTACTGAACCCTGCGGGACACCACCGGTCACTGGACACCAGCTGGATATGGCACCATTCACAGCCACTCTGTGTCCAGTCATCCAGCCAGAATAAATAAATAAATAATAATAAAACAGCATTTTGAGGAGCTGGGGTGCTGGCACTTCTGATACCTCTTCAGAAGGGTATCACTCTGAAGTGAGCACTTCCTCATCTGACAGCCATGCTTAGATGCCATTAACTAAGCATTGGATGAAGTAGCTTCTACACCAGAGTTAAGACAAAGCACATCAGGGCAATAGAAAGAAAAAGGATGATAAAAATAACGCCCACAAGAAGCAGTGACAAAATGCTGACTTGGTTGTTAAAGGGCTGTCTAATCGACATCCTCGTTTCATAAAGTGACATGTTTCATTTTCAACTCAAAGGGCAACAGTAGCAATATAAGACTGGTTGGAGCCTTCCGAAATGAAAGGCTTTGATGAAAACGAGCAATTTACCATTCAATTATAAAAACTGAAAAATGGGGAAAACAGAAAAGCCAGAACGAAGCACTGAACCTGCTGTCCTAGGGCTGCTCTCAATACCATTTCAGGTCAGTAAGAAGTCTTTATCAAAATACACTTAACTATCTGCTAGATGCCTTTCTTCCAAGAAATGACAATACTAAGCAAAAGTTAAAAAAATTTTTTTCCTACTCTCGGCCACATCTAGTTTTCTTCTAGCCTTTCCCAGCAGTTTGACCCAGAGCTACAAGCAGCCTCCCATGGCCTGCGCGTCCCATCCCTTTTGTAGGGGCTATCACATCGCGCCTTTAATTCAGTGGGACGGTAACAATAATGATGAATGTCTAAATAGAATGATAATAATAGGGGCTTAAGAAGTGCTAAACAATGTTCAAAATGATTAAACTGATACCCCTAAATATGAACACATTTGTTCCCCCTCAAGGCCCTCTTCTCTTCTACGCAAAACACCAAGAATATCTACATGGAACAGTATCGCTTGAGTCAGAAAAAAAAAGGCACTCTAATTTGAGAGTTTTCCCCAGGTAATAGAAGTTTCCACAAATACAGAAGTGATTAGCTCACATCTACATGCCCACTTTTAGTTCCATAGTGCCTCCATTCTGAAAGTTATTCAGGAAGCAGTCAACTTTTACCAGCCACATGAAATGTACAACTAACACAGGAACAAACAGCAGTGACAATTTTTGTGCGACTTCCACCATCTAATCATGTTTCTTAAAAATCAGAAATCAGTTTGTTAGCTCAGCATGTACCAACCCCACAAAAAAACAATGAAATATGTAGGTACTTAAAGTCACTTAGAAGTGAAAACTTGGAAAAGCATTAAAAGAAATACAAAATTTTAAAAAACTGAAAAGCATCAAGAACAAAACAACCAGAGGGTTGAGGGCTTTTATTTTGTTTCCTAAAAAAAGCACCCTACTATTCACCTTCAAAGATCACAGTATATATCAACACATCATGACAACACTTCTTGAGACAACTACTATTCCAAGAAAACTAAAGCACAAGCAAGATGGAATAATTTCTTCTGATTCATGTAGAAAACACTAGACAGGATCATGACTGATAACAGACATCCAAACAGCAGAAGAAACCAAGATTTTCATCATCCGTGTATTTGCACAGATTACGGAAAGGAGAACAGTCAGTGTACTGATGCTTGCCTGTTAATATCCTTCCAAAAAGGCACAATCAGAAAGTTATCTCAAAAGATCTAAGTATAATGGAATGAAATGTTACATGCATTTGAGATAAAGGGAAAGAGCTGGAGCAGCAAAAAAGCAATCCATTTCATTCTTAAGTCTCTAAGGGACTCAGGAAGCAGCAGTGAATGGTGGAAGGCCATCCACCAAATCCAGGCAACCAATATTGCCTGCAGTGATTAACTCACTCGAGGTGTCAGTCTGCCATCTACTACTGTCAGTGTGGAAAATTCGCTGTAAGCACCAAGAGGATTCTGAAGAAGAGAACAGAAACACTGAAAAAGAAGAGGCAAGACAGTCACAGCAGCCCTTCCTTCAGTAATAACTACTGGCTGCAGCACTGAGCCCACTTCTGAGACACCAGTAAAATGGATCCATCTCATCATTGCTCAGTTTCTCAAGCAGCAAATCAGGAATTAATATTCACGGGTTCTATGACTGACATAATCACAATTTAAAAAGGGCAATTAATCATCAGCCACACTGGCAGCAGCTGACTTGCCAGGCTGGGATTCTTTCTCTCTATACCTGCCAACAAACTCACAGGAGGCAAAAAGCATCACACGTGCACGCAGAGCCAGGAAGCACGACTCTCCCTCTTAACCCAACCTCAGGCTTCACAGCTTATTTTATTGGGTTTTATTATTGTTTTTTCTCCCACAGGTACCCCATCGGGATCATTCAGCCACCCTTTCCCCCTCGCCCATGATGCCCAACCAATCTCCCTTATCATGTGGATAAGGAAGGCGCTCTCCATGTTCTCACTTGCTCATGTCAGACAAGAGAATTGAGGTAATGAGCTCCATCACTTCTCTTATGGAGTTTTCCACATCTCCCAATTCTCCTTTGCACCTTGCATGAACTAGTAGTTTTTAAAATGACATCACATCCCATTCCTCCTTGGAAATTATATTACAAAGACGAGAGTATAGCTCCAGAGAAGCACTAAGGCAGTATTTACTTCTGTGCTCTTATGGGAAGGTTTTCAAGTATGTTTTAAACAAAATCAAAAACCCAATTGTTTTGGGTATTAGTTCTGTTGCTTTAAATTTTTTCTCTGTGAGTATCCATCACCAGACATGAAGGATTTTAACCAACAGTATTTAGAGATGAGACATTAGAGATGAGACATTTGGAAATTTGTCAATGGTGTTTATGTTCCCAGAAAGTTCTGAGACTAAATTAGTGTGGGGTGGGTATATAAGCTCCTACAGGAAGTACAATTCTTAATATAACATTCTCTCCTGACAAGAAGAAAGCCATCAGACTGACCACCACACTATGCCAGTCTACTGATTTGCAAAGTACATCACACACTATGGTGGTAAATACCATAGAAAATAAATATGAGATTGATGGAAAGATCTAGAGCTCAGCAAGCTGTGAGGTCTTCAAGTGACACAGTTGACAGTATACAATGTACTCCTAGGCCAAAGAAATCTTGCTCAAACAGGTGCCACTGCTGCCAGCCAAGCGCAGCAGATAACATAGAGACTGGACGTGCAATGTAACACAAGCTGTACAGTCCTCACCTCCTCATTCCTGACAGTCAGCAAACAGAAATTGCCTTCATCATAACAACACAGAAAAGAATTCAATGTTTTTGTATCTGAAAGAGTAATTTCAATCCTAAGAATTAAGTCAGGATGGAAGCTGGAACACAATTAGGTATTGCACATCTTGGTCAGAGCTCCAAAGGTAGTTGGCAGAACGCTTCTGCCAGCAGATAACACCAAAAAATGGCCTCATTTCCATCTCTTATAAGATAATAAACAGGCTTCGCTTCCCCATGCTGTCCTCATTTCTATCAGGTCCCTCTCAAGATTTGCTGTCTTTTTGACATGTGCTCCAGGTGTTCTTCATCCACAAACCTCAGTGCATCACTGCAAGTTAAATGAGGTGTCTACAACCCACTTGTCTGGCTTCACAAAACTGAAGGAAGTGCAGTTATGAACTCCCCCAGCTTTTTCCTCATTCAGATTTTGCAAGGTTTTAGAAACCTCTTTAAGAATATTTTATTCCCAAACAGTCCTTTTCCTTCCAACAACACAGGTATCATGTTGCCCACAATTCCTCTGTTCAGATAGGACTGAGCTCATCCTTCACAAACAAAATCATTCCTTAACAAATAAGAGTGTGGTATTAAAAACCAGCAGGTACTTCACTCAAGTATGTATCTTCTTCAAACTTAGGAGTAAATACCCTGCAACTCAGTTGTATTTCCTCAATGACTGTCTGGACCAAAGACTTTTACTGTGTTCTGCACTTGGAGATGGCGTTTACCAAAACCAGACTGGTAACAAAGCTGGGGCGTGATGTGGGAGAAAAAGGAGGAAGAAAAAAAAAATACAAAGAATCTCTCTCAAACACAACCAGGTCTCCTGGGCTGCAGCCCAGAATTACGGATGCTTCATTTTTCATTTCTTACTTTTCTCCAGAAGAAAAACAAATACTTGTGCTTCCAAATCTTCCTAACACCTGTCCGCTTAATGCCTCCAATCAGCACTTGCTCACATCTTTATCTCCAAGCCCGTATTATGAAGTTTTGATAAGCTTTTTCCTTCCCAACACCTCTCACTCCACACGGATAAGAGCCGCTAATAGAAGACTGAGACCAAAATCCTTGCCTCTTCTATTGGCTACATTTAGCAATCAGCAACTGCTGGAGCATTGTGTGAGACCCAAAGCGCTGCCGTGTATTACACACTTATCTCTGCAAAACCACCCTGCACAAGTGACAACTTCAGGCAGGGGGGGAGGGGGAGTTATGCAGCTTTGCAATAATTAAAGCATAGATGAGTGTCACTGCTGAAGATAATTATGCTTTAGCAGTGAAATTACTTAATGGAATAAAATAAACTAAGCCAAATGTTTTGTTTTAAATGGAATTTAGGGTCTGCAAAAGGTGTCCAACTGACAGCCCAGGAGACTGGGAATGACAGTCCCCTCCCAACACTCACAAAAATGATACAACACAACAGCCTGGCGAGCTTCCATTTCCCACCCAGGCACGAGGGGAGTAGAGAAGAAGCTAAAGAAAATTTCTTACTACCCGGTCATTCAGGCTCCCATCTGTCTGATGAACACTCACACAGGGATCAGTTCAGTCAGTAAGTAGAGAGGAACAACTGACTGGGATCATTTCCTAAAGACACCAGCTCTGACAAAATGGATTAATTCAACCCACAGATTTTCCACAGCCCACCCCTATAAGCACCCATTAGAAAAAAAAACCACACATTTTTGATCGGTGTCAATACAGACAAAACTCCAACCTAGAACAGAAATAACAGGATAGGTAGGTACATAGCCCAAAACAAAACCACCTCCTCCCAACAAGCCCACGCAGTCTTCCTCCACCCTCTCCTCTTGCCTCAATTGCACACCTACATACACTCCCACCACTGCTCTCGTCTAGATGGCTTTCAACAGCATCCTCCTGCTTGTTAAAACAAGGACTCTCAAGGTCAGTCAGAATTTATAAGGCAGCCATTTCATCTTTTGTGCTTCTCTGGCTACATTCCTTCCTAAAAGCTGCTGAACGTTGGAGATTCTGCTGGGTCTGAAAGCCCTGCCAACACCAGGGCCAATTAGGAGTTTCAGGATGAAGCATATTAAAGTTATTACGGGAGGCAGTTATGCAGCCGGAATAAATCTTAACTGAACCTTTAAGTGGGTTTTGTAACTCTTGTTTCTCCTTCTTGAAATCAGATTAAAAGATACAAATCTCCTCCCTAAAAATCTGCAGATTCCAGCCAACCACCAACTTTTCTCTCAAGAGAAGATTCTGCCCTCAAAGTAATAATTCATTTCATCCAAGGCCAGCTCGATCATTTTTATGTTTTAAACTCTAAATCACTCAAATCAGTCAGAAACTTGCAATATCAGTGAAGACTGACTTGAGATACTGCCATTACAAAAGCACTGCATGTACAAACTTCTACTGAAAAACTCCTGTGCTTTGGGATTTTTTCAGTACAGGCTTCTTAGTCTACAGAGTCTGACTGCAGATAGTTAAAGGACACAGATATTATAGTCAATGTTTTCTAACCAGGTTTATGTAGGTAGTATCTAACTAGAAGGCTACAAAGTAGTTCCAAACAGTGAATCTTAAAGAGGATCTGAGAAACAGAGGCAGTGACATCACTTTTGGTAACAAGCATGAGATGTCATTAGGTCAGCATCTGCCACTCTCCTCGAACCATGTCCAACACCAAACCTGCTCTCAGCAGCAGTTATCTACCTCTCCAAGTAGTACTACTAGAAACCAACTAGAGAGCCAAAGAGAAACATGAGATGACTGCGAACATATCACACACCATCATTTGTGTGGAACTTGCACTGTCTTCACAACAACCTTGTCCTCGTCCCCTCTGCAGCCTGAATACACAGCAACCTCACAAGCTGCTACATTCACGTTTAAGCCTGACAGTGAGACCCAGGAAGCACAGCGAGAAAATGAAAGCTAGAAGCAGGTTCATTCAACATACATCTCCAGTTTGTAAGGAATGTCGATACATAGTGGCCTCAACTCCAACAATGTATTTCTATAGAAACGAAAGAACTTAAAAATCTTAGGGTAAACTCATCCTGAAAAATATTATGGTAACTCTTGGAGAAGGTAGTGTCAGAATGAAAACAAATAAGCAAAAACTTTTGAGACATTCCATCGGTATGCAAGCAATTTGAGGGCTCAGCAGTTCCTGATCCACCCTTGGAAAGAAGCCTTCTTGGATGTCCCTTCACTGCCACCTTCAGGAAATACTGGCTACTGCTTTCGAAGTGCTCTCGACGCAGGGAAAAAGTATGAACTCAGCAAAGGCATCATCAGTGGCATGCAATCAAGATGCACATTTAAAGTTTTTAGTTTCAAAACAAGAGTACTACAGCTAGAATCACATCCAAAGAACTGATGAGTAGAGCAGAGAGTGTGCAAGGGCAATACACAAAGCAGCCATCAGGGTGAGCAGTGTTTATGATCCCCAAAAAGATACATAATCTCCCAAATTCTGCATATGATACAGGGAACAGATTTCCCCAGCTCCTAAACTCAAAGAGACATTAATGAAGATATGCTGCTTATGGATTGTTTATTAGTCTCCATTTGCACCATCACATTTCAAAGGTTTACTTGAAAAATCCAAACTCCCTCCCAAAAAATTTTTTTAAAATAAACAAATCAGAACTGTTTTGCTAATGAAAGTGGAAAGTTTCATAAGAACTTGGAGTCAGTAATGAAATTTTAAAAATGCACAGGTCAAAAGAATCCTCTAATATTATTTATTTATTTACACACATACACCTTAAGTCTCTGGACAGTACATTGAATTACCAGTAGATGACATGAATTATCAAGCAGGAAACTTAGTTCCAAACCAGTCTGAATCATAGCTCTTAAAATAGGCAAATGACTTGCTGAACCGTCCGGTGAAGCCTAACCAAGCTCAACAGCAACATCTGCTGGTCAATGAGCAACAATATGAAATTAGTTTAATTCTATCAAAGTTTATTATTCGCTCCTACGAAGATATAATTTTTTAGTGCAGCTTAAGAAGAGGCAGTAAGATATATTTCTTGTGCAGAAAGCAGATGTAACTTCTTAAACACGTGCACAAACAACAAGGCAAAATTTTGCCTGTGCTTGGCCACACATGCAGTCAGAGAAATCTGTCGTCTACCATTACCTGCTCTCCGAGATACATGACAGCAAAACACTGATATTAAGAGGAGTTAAAGTTGATGGTAGTGAGACTAAGCTGGAGGACGTCTCTTCTGTCTGCCCACTTCAATCCTATCTGAAGAACACCCACAGTACCCCTTCAACTACTGTCTTTCCTAAGGAAGACACCCACATTTGCAAGGCCTGAGGCAGCAAAGTATTTATCAACTGCACTAGTCCCATCTTACACAGAGGAGAATGGCAGCTAAGACCATTAGAGCTTCTTCCCCTCCAGGTGCCTTCAAACATTCCTTATTAACCTTAGAAAATAAGCCTGCTGTGGCAGAACGACATTAATGGAGTAGGAGCAAGGCTAATGGTCTCTGCTTAAAGTGGGCACAAACTGATACTCCATCTAGATTAGTTATTATGAAAACATTTACTTTTAACCCACAAGCATAAAGTTTTATGAATTACTTCTAAATTGTTCTAAAGAGAAGAAAATTCAAGTGGCTGGCAACAGCTTCAAGATTGCATTTAGACCTTCATCACAATCTGGAACAAGAGCAGAGCGACCCAAGAGTCGGCTTCTGAACAAAGTTTAGAAAAATTAGACTGCAAAATGCTGAGCCTTGAACAGGAAAAAGCACAGTGGTTGGGGGACAACTTTTTGAATGACAGAAAACTATAGGCTGGACTGACATTCATTATCTTTAAAACGGTAGTTGGCTTTGCAGTTTAAAGGTTTCATTCTTTGTAAAGTTTTGTACTTGAAACAAAATTCTTTTACCCTGAAAAATCAAGGAAGATGATTTAAGAAACATGCAAGTTTATTTGCAGCTGACATAAGTTTGTTACTGATGTTTTGGGGGAGGTTTTTTGGTTTCTTGGTGAGGGCGAAGGGGAGGGCGTGGCACACTGCTGTTTTGTTTTATAGTGGTTTCTTTTTGTTTTGGTGTTTTGTCAGGGTTTAACATACCCTTATTCCCAAAACTCCTTTTTTCCCATTTAGCTGTTAAATTAGGAGAGCATATCATATGAAAATACAAAAATGACTGATTGCTCAGGTCCTCAGCTAGGAAGGGAAGAGCTTTTGTAAGGAACCATTTGTGTATTGAAAGTTTGGAAGCTACAGGGGGGAGTCACAGTTTCAACTTGACAGTGCCAATTACAGCCGTAGCAAGATGAATACTGAGGAACAAATCCATTCTGCTCAGAGGCTGGGGAGAAGGGAAAAGGGGAGAAAGAGATAGGAGCCTGTGTTCAGAAAAAGAAAGGGGCTTGAAGTCATCTGCTAGAGAGTGAACGTTTTTTTCACGGCAAAAGCATTAGGCTGAAGATCCAGTGAACCTACGTGGCAAGCTCTCAGTCCTAATTAGAAGAGCACTGGTTATTTAACAAATGTATCCTTAGTCTAATGTACTATTCAAGTAGGTATTAAACTATGGAGCTTTTTTCTTCTGGACAGTAATTATATATAGCCCTGCTCTATCTGTCCGTTTGATCAATTTTTACTTTCGACTCCTACTGCATCATCCTTCAAGTTTGCCCATTATCACAAAGTCGTCAAGACTAAAAAGGCTCTAAACCCCCAATGTAAGATGCAGACAGGAAAAAGAAAGCCAGCTAACTCTCTAATTCCTTCCCTCCCTCATAAGCTTGCAGGTGTTCTATTTTCATTGTCTAAAAATCAAAGAGAAAGTCAACAGCTCATTTCCTCTCCCTTAGTAAAGTCCCTTTTAAGAAGCTACTTTCCATCATGTTTTACTCAGTACTCATAAATAATATAGATAATTGCTGATGATCATAACAAACAAGTAGAGAAAGTATACATATATAGTACAAAGGAAACAATAAAAATTCTGATGTGCTCCAAAAGCAGAAGGAATTCCTGGCAAAGAGCAGCAGTTGTGTCCAGGCCATTTTTTCAGTTGATGTAAGGCAATCACAGAGCCAAAAATAATACAGGGACAGACTTTAGATAAAGCTAAACAAGGGTGCTGGCAGCTCACTTCTCTCTGCAGTATTTCCTACCTTCTCCACATGCGCAATACACATCATTATTTCTTCCCTCAAAATTTGCATTACGAAGGAGAAATATTGCTCATGGAAATATAGGTTTAAAACTGCTGAAACTCCCAAATACGTAAGCAGCATGCAATTAGAAAGACGTTATGCTGACATTAGTAAGAAACTCTAAAAGCGTCCACCCAGCTGCCCAAGAGTTAACATTGTGTGTTTCTCATCAAAACCTCTTCCAAGAGGTTAAGCGCACAATAGACTATCTAAAGCACAGCTAGAAAGGCTGCTTGAAATTCCACACATGTGCCTCAGCAATGTATTTCTATTAATGTCCAGTGTGTGTCAGCGTGAAGATAAGGTACCAACATCATGTCCAACCAGCCAGCTAGAGAATGGGACACCGTGTAAAACATTGTCTGATGCTTAGGAACCCGGAGAACAGTGGCGTTTGCAATCTCCCCCGCTGCACACGTGCCTGATAACGCCACCAACGAGCAGAGGCAGCAGGAGTAAACCGTCCTGCAGTTTTCGGAAAGTAAAAAAAGAGAAAGAGGGAGGGAGGGAAGCAAACAAGAATAAAAATACATTTCATCAGCAAACAGAAGCAGGTCTGAGGATGTCCAACTGTAGCAGAGGGTATAAACATAGTGGGAAAAGCCTCAGTGAAATTCACCCTTTGTTATCAGCTTGCTTTACCTTTTCTTTAAGGTGAGAAATAAAGAAATAACAGCAGTGCTTATTTTGATTTCTCCCATGATACCGTGTAGACTCAGCTTCATCTTGTAGTATGATCCAGCAAAGCTATTTGTACAGGGAGACTTGTGGAAGACATTGTATTTGAGGAAAAAATACTGACCCTGAACGGGACACATCCGCTCTGTTGGGCCTAGTACTTGGGGCTTGAGAAGCCGTGTTACCGTGAGCAGCTGCTATACAGGAACCCACCGCGCTGTGCACTGACAAGTGTTATCATACAGAACATTCCAGCCCATCGGGAAACTTCCTATTAGCTGAACTTCTATACAATTAGCTTCCTACTACAATCTGTAGCTTACCTGTCTTTGAGACAGGTAAACTGTATGTGGTTGAAGGGGCAGAAAGTAGTGATCCTGACCGGGAGCGCACTGTGCATGGAGGAGGATCCAGAAGAAGGTCAAGTGAGCAGGCATAGGTCTGCACCGTGCTGTGCTGCGCACAGAGAGTACGGCCTTCAGGTCTGTCTTGTGCATTGGGACCAAGGAGCCTGCAGGCAGCTGCCCCGCAGTACTGGCCCTTGCAGGATCTTGCCTTTGTCTAAAAGGGCAGCAAGATGTTCTCATGTGAACATCTTTAACAGTTTTCTTGTAAGAACATAATTGCTCAAATGACAAAAAAGGAGGAAGCTCTGTCTGCACAGCACACCATGGGAAAATCCATCCAGGGTCTGCATCTGAATACATCTGAAGGGGTGTAAGATTTACACCCTATCTATAGTCCTTTCCTATTCTATCTTATTAAAACACCTATTTTACTAAGCCACTTGTCACATTTTCTTATTGAGACCAGAAAGAACCCTGCATCATTTCTCTCACACCACCGCCCAGTGTGGAACACTCTGTTCATCTCAAGTGCCTTCTTTACCATCCCTCTGTTGTCAATGAGGATCATATCAAGACATACACATTAAGGTTTCAAGAAAAGGTGGAGAATAGGACAGAAATTACATTTGGTGGCAGGTCACCTACATCACATCGCCATCATCTGGGAGTGCAAGAGCAACTCAAGTGTTCTATTCAGTGCAAACTTATTTCCTAGCTATTATATTAGCCCTTTAAATTCATATCTTGCTCTTTTTAAGTAATACTTGCTGGTCAGAAACATCAAGAAAATCTTCAGTGATAAGGATTGTTGGTTTAAGATTCAAACACTGTCATTTATAGATAGAATACAATGAATACTGGAAACTATCGCCAAATACTAAATTAGATATATGCAATATTCAAAATACTCAAAACACAGACAATCAAAATTATAAAAGTCTAACCAAGATAGTGGAAACTACGTTCTTCTAACACCTTCAGCATTTATAACCCATGACAATCTTACACCAGAAATCATACCACATTTCACTAAATGTTGCCTCATAGGAAAAGAGAGCCTACTGAAACACCCTGATGCTTCACTAAAGCTGTTGCTTATGTTCCCAAAATTAGCAGCAAAATTAGAGAATTCTACTACTCCACAGTAGCCTAGCAGTAAAAAAGCCCAAGATGGTGTACAAGCTTTCTTATATGAATGCTGGACCATTCATGGAACAATATCAACATATCATTCTCTTATTTCTTTATGAATGGAATATTTTGTAGTTTTAGATGAGGAAAAGGAAGGTGAAGCTTACCTTTTGTTTCTTAAATGATGGAACCCTAAGGTAGAACAAATTAATCTGTTGAGTATATGAACTTGGTAGACAAAAAAAGTGAAATACGGGCACAGGTGAATTGCAGGCAAGCCAGGAGATGTAGGCAGCACCACTGACAACTTTAATTTGTTGCAGCTGCAGGAGTTAAAAAGAGGCCAACCTTCTGATAAAGTTCCTTACCCCAAGAGACTACAAAAAATAGAAGCTCAAACAACCATCAGCTGCCGAAGTCTGAAAAAATCCTCTCCAAACACAAATTAACCTTCAGTCAGGAGACAGAAGACTGGCTGCAGAAATTAGAAGTTAAAAAGAAAATATCCGCCATTGTCTCTGACAAATCATAGCAGGAGTAGCAGGGAAGATAAGGAGTACACATGCAGCATCTCACCCTTTGCCAGATAACAGCTTTGCCTTCTTTCAAGAGAAGATGGAGAAAGCGGTGGGTTTGGTTTTGTTTGGCTTGGCTTTGCTTTTCCTTTCGGGGTTCACTGTAGTACACATTCTCTAAAATTGCTGTAGTTAAATATAGAACTCACTGATGCTCCAGAGACAGGAAGTTATTAGCTTGCTGGAGGTAGAAGACATGCAGATCCTCACCATACCAAGCTTATATTTAATGCAAACCTTTCCAGAGTCCACAATCTAATACTGCAAGATTATTCTCTACAGATATATCTAATGGTTTTATTAAAAGAAGTCATTCCTTCACTGCAGAAATGCACCCACTTCTATAGTAGAAGGCAGCAGCTGAAGGGGAATCCAACTCTGGGGGAAAAGAAGAGATGTTCTAGCCAGAGATTATAGAATAACAGACCACTAGCTTTAAAGACTCCACAGGTCAATACGTTTTCTTCAAAGAAAAGTCTAGAAAAGTATCTCTTAGCACAGACAGCAAGAATGAGAAAGATGGAATGAACAAAGTCTGAAGCCACTCAGCCTAGCTATTCAAATCCCCCTATCAATAGCTTGCAACATTTTGTAATAAATCATTCAGAGTTAATAAAAAAACAGCATCTTGCCATCTGTATCAAGACATTTAAAAAGCCATTTTATTCAGTTAGTGAAGATCGAAAACAACTGCATTGCAACTCCTAGATACAGGATATAACACCCATCCTGCTAACTCAGCCCGAGTTCCCCGGCTGCTTTTGTGCGCACAAGGGGTTTGTACCTCAGTGCCCGGCACGCACCATGGGAATGCTCTGCACACAGCCAAGCCCCAGGGAACCAAGGCTCATCAGGAGGTACTGCCTCCAAACTGGCAGTACCCACACTGTATGTGGGAATTAATGTTCTAGTAAGCAAATGCACACCAGTCATTTTCTAAAGAAAATGTAATTAATCTGAAANGGGGTTTGTACCTCAGTGCCCGGCACGCACCATGGGAATGCTCTGCACACAGCCAAGCCCCAGGGAACCAAGGCTCATCAGGAGGTACTGCCTCCAAACTGGCAGTACCCACACTGTATGTGGGAATTAATGTTCTAGTAAGCAAATGCACACCAGTCATTTTCTAAAGAAAATTTAATTAATCTGAAAAAAAAAAAAGGGTGTCATTCCTGTACTAAACACATGTAAATACTTGTTGCTAACCACTATTAACATCAATAAAAATCAAACTTGAAGTAACTGAATAGGCTTTTTCCTCATTTTGCGCTATTACTTAAAAGAAGCCTTTATAGTTTCCAATTTAAATCAGTGTTTTCTGCTTACTCAAAGAAAATTTCAGTCAAGAAATATTTACAGAAATGAAAGAGCCACCAAACACTCCCAAGATGTGTGTTAGGTTGGCTCTGGGAGGAGACATGGCTATTTCCTCTATACAGGCTTGCAGCTCTAGAAAGAGAAGGGGTTTAGCTCCATATGCTACATCTTAGCTGCACAGCAAATAGGACCAACAAAATTGGCCCTGATGCAAGCAGTATCCAAAGTGTAATGTAAAGCTCAGAGACAGTATATCTTTCACTACATCAACTCAAATAAATAGGGAGGAAAAAAATGACAAGTTTTGACAACAGAGGCCTGACCTCAAAACCAGCAGTCTCACTTCACAGATGGCCCCACACCGGCACAGTTTCAAACACCGTGCTACTACTGGACCTCAGCCGGTCACTCCAGCTTGTCACAATGATAACAGATTACACACAACAAAAACCCAGTCTAATCTAGAGATACTTACCTATGGTTAATTAGCCAGGATGAAGCTGATCCCCAGCTTATCGCAAAGTAAATGAAAGCCTTAACAGAACTAAAGCATGTTCGGCACCATTCCTGAAACCATCTTCAGCACCAGCTCAGCTGCATCTACAGCTGATGCTGCTCAACAACTCAAAGCAAAAAGTGTAAGCGGGATTGGTTTAAAACTTCAAAGAAAATCAGCCTAAAGAAAACTTTCGATGAGTTGGAATCATTCCTCCACACCTACAGGGCCAAAATGAAAACACTGTTCCATCTGATCACTCTCCTACTACCACCAAAACTCTCCTTCATTATATCAATCTACAACAAAAGGTTGTTTATGCTGCTTTGAGCAATTTTAATTTTACCTCCACATACTTTGAAATGGAGAAGAAAATACGCCAGTTAAAACGTCAGCAGATCAACAAACACTAAACCAAGGATGGAAGTGTCCACAGGCAAAGCCCAAGAGTTTGGAATCCCATATTCACAAGATGACACCACTACCAAAACCCCCTGCCCTGATCAAAGGTGTTCGAGTCACACATTCTTTCTTCAGCCCTTCTCTCCTGGATCAACAAGAGGAGGTGAAAGGCTCTGAAGAGCAAAGAGATGATTTCTAGGCAAGAAACCATCTGACAGAATCCAATAGCCTATGACCAATTATAACCAGATACTGGAATGACCAGAGACTAACCCTAAATCCTTGTATTTTCTCCCATGCTTATATTCCAAGCCACGCTAATCACAACAGCATAGTGCTGGAACCACCAGAAAGCAAAGGCTGCCCATCCAGCAAGCTGGGGTGCAGGTCATGACTAGGAATGCTGGGAATTGTAAGCCATCTGTCATCAACAGCTAGAAAAACACTTTCCCAGTAATTCAGGAATTCTGTACCCAGTCTGTTTTCATACAGCAAGAAATGCCCGTCAGCCTTGTCTGAAAAAACTAATCATGGTGCAAAGTTTGTCCTACCATCACCCCATTTCTGAATTCACTCTTTCAAAGCGGGAAGGAAGACGACGACTTTTGGTCAATAACTCTGACAAAGCCATTATCGTAGAGGTATTAAATGGGGAGATAAGAACTTCAGGGCTTTGCACAAATCATATTAGTTCAATTCTCAAATCTGGGTAATGCTTCTTTTCAAAGTATTAATTTCATTTATTCTATTTGCTCTCCCTCTGTCCTGATAACACAGGCACACATGGCCCCTAAATGAGATCCTCCTATTTTATAAGTTATAATCCTTCCTTTCTAGAGTAGTAATGAGATGTCTTCGCTTAATCGCGTTTATTCCCCCCCCTCAGCTTCTGCTTTTCTCCGTTCCCATTCCACATTGATTTGTCTCAAAGGTTTCAGAGAAAACCATCAGGCAGGGAGTCACTGGCTCCAAGAGGCTCATGATGCATATGCTGCACATGCTGCTCAGCCTTAGGAGATTACAAAAGCAGAAAGGAGAACAAAAAAAAAGAGCAGCTTTGCTTGCAAAGTTTCTTTTGCTGGCAAGGAGGAGGAAAAAAAAAAGAACGCCAAAAGAACTGAGAAGTTGAGAGAAGAGCTTCTGATTAATTGGAAATGAAAAAGCAAAGACTCCTGGTACAGGGGAAAGGTGAGACTATTCACAACACAGTGAAGCAATTAAATAACTTGACTATAACAACTTTGGAAGTTGCTAGAAATAGAAAAGGATTTAAAAGATAGCTACCTAATTCTTGGATATTTCACAGGAGACTTAAGGCATGCTACAAGCATTAGTTAAACACCCTTGGCTCTGCTGTAAAGCACTGCACATATAATCCTTGTTGTATTTTAAGTACCCACACCATTAAATTATTCAGAGTCCAGTCAGCACCATGATCCTGCAGTGCTGTATAAACAAAGAAAACGTTTTATCTAATATAAATTGGTGAGAGTCCTTCTGCGGCAGCATAGCAGGCTACTTCCATTTGAGCCAGTCCCCCAGTCTTAAGTCAAGAACCATATTCACTCAAAGAGGGAAGTGAATGCTGCAGTGTTTCTACTTACAGAGCTGGTTTGTTTCTTAAACTAAGACTTTAAGGAGTTCTCCCTCAAAATCTAAGGTATATAGAAGCTAGAGTACTTTGTTCAAAGTCATAAAAAAAAAGAGAAATTATCATGACAAGAAGTGTAGAGCAGGATCCAGGTACTTAACTCTAAACACTTGTAGCCAGTGCATCAGTTCAAGAAATAAAAATACAAACAAAATACACACCCAAAAAGCCAAAACCACAAAATCAAAACAGTTGAACAAACAACAGTAAGTTTTAATCTGCACCCCACCCCATAGATGAAGTGACTGGCCCCAGAAGTTGACACAAGATCCCTGTCAAAGGCTAGCACTAGTCCATGCTTTTCAGAAATGCACACACTATATAAGACTGAAGTGCTTCATAGGAATGCTGACAATAATGAAAGTCAGTGAATGAAACACACAAAGAACAGATTAAATGACAAATAACGTTCAGCACAAGTAAAATGAAATAATTTCAAAATACAACTATCCTACTTGGATTTATGGTCTACAAGTGGTAAGGTTAAAGGAGAATATTGCAGTACTACAGGATACAACTGCGGAAGAGAAGACTACTCATCACCAAATGGTTGGTATGTTAAGGGCACAGGGCAGCTCAAGATCTTACTGCAAGTATTAAATAAATATAACAAATCTTTCTAATTATATGTGGCATGATTTTCAATTTCTACTAAATGAAGTGTTTCTAGAAGCAAAATTTTCTATTTCTTTCATGGGAGTTGCCCCATTTTTCTCTAGCTGCCCTGGTAGGTCACAAAAACTACCACACAACCCTGGAAGTTGTTCCCTTACAAATTCAAGCAGATAATTTCCAGTCCCATCTGCACATGGACTACCACTAGGTACACCTAGATTCCCACTATTATTTTCTACCCAAAAGAGAAGACTGACAGAAGAAAGAGCAGCTCCCACTATTTGCCTCATACGCTAGGTACAAAAACCAGAAGAGTGAGCAATGCACATGCAAGCCCAATTCAAAATAAAGGAAAAAAACCAATACTGGAAGATAAAGGACGGATATGATTTGAGTAGGACTGAGTCAACACAACAAGGTAATCACACCCAAAAGGAAACTGTAGCTGAGAAAGTAAACCCGACAAGGATCCCAATATCTTAAAAGGCTGGCAAAACCAGTTCCTGCTTAGGAAGACACCTAGCAGCTCACAGACAATAGTTTTGACCTCATCTTTGAAAGGACAGGCTAGACTATTTCATTTTTAAGGATCTTAAATTTATGACTGATCAAGAGATAGTTAAAGAGCAATGGAATTTAACAGTTTCTCATTCTTGCACCATGTTCTGGTCTAACACTCCATGGTCACTATTTGTCTTTTACAGGTTACACAAAGAGAGCCTGATCACATCTTTGCAGAGCATGAAGTACACAATATCTGGGTATGTGACACTGCAGGACTAAAAGCTAATTCAGATAACAGGACACCTTTTACATGTCAGCGGCCAGGTCCCAACTCATGGTAGAGGTGCCCTCTTTATGCTTCGCAAACACTGCCTGTCAGGCACATTTCTCCAGGATTACTCCACCTCACCACAGGAGGGCAGGACTCTACTTCTGAGCCAAGCCACATATTTAGATTGGACAATAAATCCACTAACTTCTTCCCACGCCTCTTTACACAAGTCCATTAATTGCATTCATAAAGGGAATATTCTCTTTCTAGTGGAAAGAGTTAATACTGCATCACCCGACTCAGATGTCCTGTGCAGCAGTCTCCTGGCTCCAAGCTGCTAACAGCCTGCAGGGCACAGCAGGCCTAGGATTCTGTCTCAGTGAAACCAGGACAACTGGTAGAACAATAACCCAATGAGTTCTCAGCAGCACCAAGGTGCCTGAATAATAGTCAAGGCTGCAGCAAGAAGTCCTCAAAAACATCTGCTTGCTAAGAAAGAACAAAGTGGTCTGGGAGTCAGTGGTGTGTACAAGAGAGGTTCATGTTTCTCGGTCCCTAAAAATGAATCTTAAGTCTTCTTCAAAATGTTAAAATACTTGACAGTTTTACTATAGTTCTGTTACCAGCATCATAAAAGACTCAAAAAAACGCATTATTACTTTTTATTAATTTGGGTATTTGCACAACTACGTTCTAGAAAAAAAAAGCAAAACTTCAGGGTAAATCAGGACAGCAGAATTTGATCCTGTATGTATCAAAACATTCATTTCATACACTTAAAAGTTGAAAAGAGTTCTCTAAAGCTCAATGACCCCCCTATACACACCACACTGACCTGCCCCAGGTAAAGCTGTCCACAGCACAGTCATGGCTTAAGCCTTTCCCTGCAAGCATCCCTGTGTGGCATGATGCGAGCACTGCTTGCCACCTATACTGTGAGACAAGTCAAGTGATGAATTAGGAAGTGATCAGTGTTTCAGCCTAAATCGAAGTTCTAAAACTCATCACACAAGTGACATTTAACAAATCCCCTCAAGCAGTGATATTTTAGCCTGTTCTGCACAGAAACATATTGGGGTTTTTTGTTACTCACCAGCTGGGCCGCTCTCTGCCTCTCCTCGTTAGTGTTGCTCCTTTCCCGCTGAAGGGCAGTATTCAAGGCCTCACTGGCTGCCTCCCTTTCTCTTTTGGCCAGCCGGAGCAACTCCTCTTGGACCAGTGCCTGTTCTTGCTCATACCTGTATGAGCACCAGAGGCAAACAGAACGAAGGTGATCAGCAGACTTCTGCAACAGCGTCATGGCTTAGCATGAGCTATCCCTGCCTAAAGCCAAAGCACAAATCCATAATCCGTTTGACACAGTCTACTCACAGCCCCACCATTATCAGCAGGAATTCAGAAGTCCAACAATCTTTAAAGATAACCTGCAACTTTGGTGAGGTACAGCTCTGGCAACAACAGTAGACTTTACACCATATAAGCTTCTCCTTCAGTTATATTTAGCTCTATTAAGTACTCAATTATCACCTGAAAATAGAGAGAATAGGAAGTGGGCAGCTAAAAAGATATTGCTTTGGAAAAAATAAAGGGACATACAACAAGAAAAGGAGTAAGTCTATCTGCCAACGTTGTTTTTCTGCTCTACAAGGGAAAGAAAATCACATAAAATGCATGCAGCAACAGCACAGAGAAGCGGCCTGGTCATATCCATGGCCTGGACATCTGACTCAGACTACCATGAAGGAAATTTTGTCCAATTCAAGCCTTGAAAATCCCACATGCAAGCAAAGAGATTAACATGAAGGGAATCACAGAATAAATTAGGTTAGACAGGACCTTTGAATGTTATCTATTCCAGCCTCCTGCTCAAAACAGAACTAAATTCAAGGTTAGATCAGGTCTCTCAGGGCCTTTTCTGATCAACACCTGATGATCTCCAAGGATGGAGATTCTATATTCTGTCAGTCCAACCTGCTCCAGTGTTTCAGGGCACGCACTGACTGTTTGAGATTTCCCTCTCAACCCATAATCTCTACATAGAATTTCTTTACTGTGATCTGTGTCCCTTGCCTCTTGTCTTTTCAGTGTGCGCTTCTGAACAGTCTGGAACTCTATTTTACTGTTTTAGAAATTGAAAAAAACAGTTAGATTCCCCTTCTTTGCCAGGCTAAGCCAATGCAGGTCCTCACTGCCCTGCAGTGCTGAGAACTAAGAGGAGTCTGCTGGGATTCTATCAGAGAGGAGGACAGGTTTCTTCTGCACTTTTTTCCTCATCCCCATGTTTGTAGATATTTCTATCTTAATAAATTCAAATACTCCTGGATGAAAAATTAGTAGCACTCTAGTACTGTCTGACAGGGATTATGTCCAGTTCAGGAAAAGGAAGAATGGAATGAGATATATAAGACGTAGCTGATTATTTAGGTATAAACTGAATTAAACCCATTACCACATTTGATATTCCAAAATTCCTAACCCTGAAACACTTTCACTTTTTCATTAGTCCCAGAAAAGGCAACAGTACCTTAAGTTTACGCTGTACTGGTCTTGCAATGTAGAGCACAAAGGTTTCTGTAGTTACCAGCTCATCACACTGGTTCTCCCTGTTTCTCCAGACACTGCTCCAATTGCTCGCAGCTCCCCTGATTGCTCCCTTTGGCTAAGGGACAGGCTTCCCTACAAAAATGTGTTCCATGGCCCTTAACTGAAAAAGCCTTCAAAGGGGATTCTCAAGGCATTGAAACATACAGTCATTGTGCTTTGAAGTAAAACGTCTATATATACAGTTCAAAAGGAGATGAACTACTGCCTTTTCCAATAATTTCACCTCACCTCCTGTACAGTTCCTGCTCTGCAGCAGAAGACTTCTGACCAGGGTCACTTGCCATTGGTGGCTGGATCCCTAGAAACAAGAATAGAAACCTGTGACAATTATAGTACAAAACAGTCCAGCACATCATAAATTTGATGAGAATTTCACACACGAGTGTTATCAAGAGAAAAAAGATACGCCTTGAAAAGCCTCAAGAAAATTTCAGTTTGATGGATGGAATTTGAATTCCTGAAACAGACACTGACAGCATCATCTTCAGCACGGCATGCTATAGAAACTTCTAGGTAAGTATGTTAACTCCTCAAGTGCTGGTTTCCACTTAAATATAAGCATGGGCTTAGACCAACTTTCCATTTCATTCCTGTAGTTCCATTAAGGCTTCCCCTTGACCTCCTGCTTTCCTTGTAATTACAAGGGAACCCACAAGCGCAGGTGAAATTATTTGATAGAGTGCAGACCATCTACAAGGCTGAATCCACCTTCAGGAAAGATAAAGGCTAACAGCAAACAAATCTCTAAAAGCAAAGGCCTGGTTCCCTAACTTCCTGTTAGTCTGGATGCCTTAAATCCACACTGATAATATAACTCAATAAAGTGTATTTCAGAACCAAGTGAAATCAAATAGTTTTCTGACCTGTAAAGACAGACAAGTTCAGAAACCATACCCTCATCATCCACTTGGCAAGCTGTGCTTAGTCAGTCTAGCCTTCCCCATGAGCTTAATTACCAAAGAACAAAAGCGGTATTTCTCAAAGCTACATCATTCTCCCTGTGCATGCAAACAAGACAATGTAACTTGCCCAGAACGAAAGATGAAATAAAAATTGTGTCTTGCTTACTGCATGTTTAGTGAAATGCAAGAGACGTTCACAAAGCGATAAAAGTTCTTTAAAGTATTGAGAAGGTGGTAATCCAAAGATGGAGAAGGAAAAGACCTAGAGAAACAAACTGTCTTACTCAAGGTCACACAATGACAGAACTAGAACCAAAGCATTTCAACCATTCCAGCTAGCGGATGACACGGCCGCCTTTCAGAAACGTAAAGAGGACATCACAGGACCGTAACATCCAAAGCATTCAGTGACGCCAAGTGATACATAAAAACATTACAGACTGATCAAAACTCCTCTCACAAGATAGTCTTGAAAAATACAGGCATGCTTTACAACATCCGGTGGCAGCACTACTGAGAAGTGTCAGAACAGTCAGACGACCTGACAAAGACTGACTGTACCTATAGGAGATTTGGGCTTCCCTTCTGCAGCTCCTGGAGATGGAGCTGTGCCATTGGATGAATGGGGCCATCTCTGGTTGTCCCTTTTACTTTGAGGAGATTCCTTCATTCGGTTCACTACATCTTCAGAGAGCTGAAACAGATGGACACAAGAAAGAAATTAACCAAGTCAACACTTAAAGTATCTACATTTCACTATAGAAAGCTCCCTGCTTGTTGGTTTCCAGGCTACTGCAAAAGTATTGCCAGTTACTTGTTTTCAGTACTACAGTCCTTCAAATCCAGGTGGTCGACATCTGCACATTGACTTTGCATTTTAAAAATCCACGCCCTAGCAGGAACTGATAAAACTTCCCATTTACTGACCCTGAAGGCTTCACTGGACAAGGACAATTCATCTTTCACGAATAGTAACGAATGTGAAGAGCACGGCTGAACAAGCCAATCCCTCAAGTAGGAATCTATTTAGCAGAAGTGGGAGGAACAAACTCGGTCCATCCTTCTCCTCCCAGGCTCACTGTCCCAGCTCAGCAGTACTGCAAACCACGGGGCAGGGAACAGCTGCACAGCCCCCCCAATCACAGACAAGCTGCAAGCAGTTTAGCAATCTCAACTTCATTCTCACTCCCTTACTTGGGCCCAAACCCCCAGAAAAGTTAACTTGCAGTTTTCTGGCAGTTCAGTTCCAGGGGCTTCTCACAGCACTGCTAAGATTGACCCCTTCTCCTCCCAAGGGCAGAGGTTCTGTGCTGACTGTTCTTACTCCAGAATAGAACAAAATGAGGCTGTTTCCCCATCTAGGTTGGTCACAGTAGATGATATATTTTCAGCTCTTCCAGTGCTACTCAATTTAGCAGCATTTTTAACATCTTCACTACATGTTGTTATCATGCCACATTCCTGTTTATGGGAACAGTTTTTTAAAAAACAAAAGTCTGTAAAAAGCCAAACTTAGTTAAGGGCAGGCTCAGTGGAACCTACTGTTATATACACAGCTGCAAAAAAAACCCCAACAAATAATATCCTTGGTTCTAAGAATGGGGAATAATTATTTTGTTTCCCAAAACAAGCAAACAAAAACAATCAAAATAAAAATCTTTCACTTTAGGAAGTCAAACCAGAAAGGTCTACAAAGATCAGAGCTAACCAGTTATAAGATACATAGGGTGTCTTCATCTTGAGCTCCTGGAGGTCATAAACAGATCAGTAACAATGAACCCACATTCTTCTCTAGCTCTATCAGCAGCTCTACCAGCAGCTAGCTGATAGAGCAGCTAAGTCAAAGCACCAGAAATTACATCTGTGCAGGTGAGAGTGAGTCCTCAAGGCGGGGGGTCGCTGACTATATCCTGTAAAGAGTAAATCAGGCAACAACAACTTTACCTCCACCAAACACTTTAAAAAGTGGATTGGCACAATCTTAGTTAACTTTCGTCAGATGATTACTCAAAATAGGATGAAAAATAAGTAACCACAGCAAAACACACTCTGCAAGCTCATTTCAGACAAATCTCAGGGGAAAACCAGATAAAAGTATGAAGTAGTAACAGCAATGAAAAAGATGTTAGTAATAAAAAATCCCCAAACTTAGATAACAAATGAAAAATAAGGAGAGAAAACTTGATGAGGAAAACAACCTTCCTTAACGATACCACCACCACTCTTCCAGGGCTTGCTTTCACAACGCATACGTGCAAACCTCCAGTCAAAGTGCAAGAAGTAGCTTCCCAGTGCCCCTCCAAGAAACACCTCTAGTTCTCATCAATCCCCACAGTCTCTTATCTCCCCTCACACTCAAGCAGCAGTGCTTGGCCAAGGCTCTTGGTATCATTAATAAGGGCAGAAGTGTCTCCTCTTGGATACCCCCAGAGCCAGGCAGCCTCTTTAGCACCAAACTGCTTGCAAAGCACAAGGCAGAGGCAAAATGGGGTCATTAAGCAGTGAGGAGGGAAGAAGGGTTGAGAATAGAGTTTGGGATGGACGATGAAGAGTCAGTGCATCACCACTCAAGAAAAGCCATGCTCTGGCACTCAGCCCTTTCTCCCCGGTGCTGTCCAGTCAGACCATCACCTCTCCAAACTCCTCGTCCTTGCTCACCCCTTCCAGCCCTGTACCACACGACCCTGCCCGGCCACTCCCGCAGGGCCTTCCGCAGCCCCGGTCCCTGCCCTCCACGCCCGCCCCCCGCCGCCTCCCTGCCTCCATCACCCGGCCCCACAACACCCTCGGCCGCCTCACCCTGATGCCCTGCAGCACCCGGACTTGCTCCCGCTCATCCAGCCCGAAGGAGACCTTCCTGCCGCCCTGGCTGCTCTCGCTGCCCCCCATACCGGCGGGGCGGGCGCTGAGGACGCCTCCCCCCCCCGAGCCCCCTACTCACAGCCGGCTGCCGCTGCCAGGAGCGCCTCTCCCCTTCCGCCGCCTCCCTACATACCCGAGCCCCATTGGCGGCCGGCTCCTGGAAGGCCAATCGGGAGCCGCGGTGCTGAAAGCGCGGCGCGATGCATGCTGGGGGCTGTAGTCAGCTGCCGGCGACTGCGCAGCCCTCGGTGCCGTGGGCGGCCTGATTGGCCCCGCAGAGCTGCGCTCCGATTCGGGTGAGCTCTTCAACCTCTCCCCGGGCTCGCTCGTCCTCCTCCAAGCCTCCTGCCAAAGGCTGCACTCCTGTCTTCCACAGCTGCGGGATCACAACACCCGTAACCTTCAGCTGCGGTACACCCAGTCACGAGGTTTCTTTACTGGGTCAAAATTATGGAAGGAGAAAACTAAACTACGTGTAATCACACAGAAAATAAGCCAGGAAGGCACAAAGCTTATCTCCTAGCTTCAGGATTGAGGAACCGCCCAGACGTTGTCCCATCAGGGAGGACTCAGGCTGACAAGCCCCCGTGGACGCCCAAGGCAATTCTCCATCGACAGCATCGAGGCAGAGCAACCCCAACACAGCCAAGCGAGGGAGTCCTCCCTCACACCACCAGGAATCCCTCACCCACCTCCACACACACCATCTCTCTCCCTAGTCCTCCAGGGAGCTCACCACCCCATGTGAGCTCACAGTTCTCTGGTGAGACAAACAAATTTACTGTCTGCAACCTCTAGTAAATTTTACAGCAGCTGCTCAGTGAGTAGAATTCGCATCTCTGCTGCTTTCACCCACCCTTCCAGCCAGACCTACTGACCCATTGCCTGCTGTGACAGGCGTGCGTGCAGGTCCCACACAGGTCAGGCTTTTGCAGATACAGTCAATCATCAGCCTAAACCAAGGGAACGAGAAAAAAAGATAACACAAAGCTCACCCCACTTCTGCAGCCTCTACCTCCCCGCCAAAGAGTCTGCTGGGTGCTGATCACTGCCAGCACACTTAACTGTTACTCAGCAGCTATCAGGTCCTCCCTGCAGACAGAAAATTAATCCCATCACACAGGGATCGTTTCAAAGTCCAGAGCAAGAAACAAGCAAGAGTCAATTCCAACTTCTGTCAATTCCACGTTTCACATCAGCCTTTTCCCAAAAACAGAAAGAAACCCTTTAGCAGACCCCTAATTCTAGACACGCCCAGGAACAGCAAGGTCTAGTTACCAAGAGTCGAGTCAAGAGCTTCATTGACTGTTACTTCGGCCTGGAGATCACTCTCTGCAGTCATCTGCTGTCCTCATAAATAACCTTCCAAGAAGGAAAAAAATCCATCTCTGACAAAAGGACATCACGTTATTCTATTATCTGCCACATTTGTTTAGGGAATTAAAAAAAAGTTATTTTTTCTCTGTAATATGGATCATTTGAGAAAGTATGACCATTTATGCCAAACTTCATTTTATTTCTTTATTTTACAAACAAAAATATACATTTATTTTATATTCTCTCTTTTTCCTTCACCCACACATAACACTTCTGCTCAAGGACCATTCTGAATATGGCCCAAAGCATCATATATACATAAAAATACAACAGGAGGAAGGTCAGTCCATGACCCAGCGCAGAAGCTCCTCAGCAGCAGAACATGGGATACTCCAAAAACACTGGAGTCCTGCCAGCAAAGGACAGGAGTGACATGTTGACCACCTGTACAGGTGATCCTTCAGCACTGAATTCAGCTGATAAAAAGGGAGATTCATAACCCACTCTTGACATCACCAAGGAGGGCAAGCAAGTCCTCTCCATCAGTGTGCTGAGAGTCAGCAAATACTCCTTGGGACGGAAAAGCAGCTGCTCCTTTATTTCTCAACTGCTTTAAGATCTTCATTATCTCCTGGCTCTGTCCAAGGCCCACCAACTCCAGGGAAGCGTGGCCGGTTTCCCCACCCTTTCTAAGCGCAGCTCAGGATCAGTGTTGTAAGCAGCATTAGGAGCTGCAGCAGAGCCACCTCATCCATCCCTTTTAAAGTGAGTAAGGAAATGTGGCTCGGGCCAATCCACAGCAAGTGACGGGACGAGCGTGGAACACTTCTCTGGTGTGGCAAGGGTGGACTTGGGCAGCTCCTTGTCCAGCCCTTACACAGCCATTGCATGGTGGGGAAATGTGAAAGGCTGTCGACTTACATGAGACAATTCAACTCACATATAGACAAACAGAAGCCTTTTTGACTCAAAGTAAATTTAAAAAAAAAGGGAGGGTGCTCATTTTCAAGGTGCCAGTGCTACTTAGAGGCCTGCAGGGCAAAGTCCACAGGCTGAATAGAGGCTTCATTGCTCATTAACAAAAAGAGATAAGAAAAAGGCCTGCATAGTTTTGGCAACCAATGTGAACTTCGTGTTCTCACTCAAACTTCCTTTCCCTATGGTGGGAACACCTGGAAGCAAATGCTTTCCCCTTCCTGCCAGTTATCCAAACAGCTCCATGCTGCACCCTACATGACAATTTCTCAGAAACTTACCTCAATATTCTTCAGGAACAGCAGTGAGTTGGGGCAAGAGATTCATAGTCCTCAAACATTTTAAACCCCTCTTTCCACCATTTCTAATGGGAAGTTGCTATTGCTTACAGCAGATCTCCACCTACCTGGAGGATTCAGGCAGGAAAGCACCCCCAAAACTAGAGGAATACACCTCTTCATCCTTGGAGAGCACAGTATGTCCCAGAAACCAGCCTGACGCAGCTTTCAGCTGAACAGTCCCTAGATTGGCAACTGAGTGCCAGATACCTCAGACAACAATAGTCCCTTTTTCAGCATGGAAGAGGTTAATAAGTTCCAGAGAGCCTTTAAATGAAATACACTCCACATGCACAGAAGTATTTTCAACATATCAAGCCATAAAACCCATTCAGACCAGCAGAAGCCTGGGGATCTGAACTGCAACATAAGAAAAGGACACTGCCAGAGAAACACATCCATTTCCCACCTGCCTCCCTGCTTAGAACACCAACCAGCTGGATTCCAGCACACCCATGGGGTTTGAGAGTTTCCAGCCACTGAATACTGACAGCTCAGACTCACCATGGGCCCTGCTCTGCCTCAAGCACCTGAACATCTCTGGAGCCTTCATCTGCAGAGTCAGCTTCCTCCTTCACAGCACTCTCCAAGAGCTGGCTAGAGCCATGAAGCAGGATGCAGGATAGAGAATGCACCTACCTCAGATTTTATTCTTGAAACTTATCCCCAATTCAGTGCTGTTACTTAGGTTTTCCTGTGAGCTCAGATGCACAGTAGTACAGCCTCCCCAGGCAACTTCACAGCTACATCAGCTCAGCTAGACAGCAGCACTGTCTGGCCTTCTGTCTCCCTCTTGTTCAGTCAGTTCACATCCATGCTGCTAGCTACCAGCCCCCCAGAATGCTCCCAGGGCACCAAAAATTCATTCCGCCTCATACCTCTTCCCACACACTCAGGACACTCCTTTTAACCCCTAGCAACTGCAATTCACGATTTCCATCATTATTAGCTGAATCCGAAGATGAGCCCAGCTGCCCAGCTTCCCTCCTCAGCCACTGCTATCACCACCTGTGCTGTTGTATTATGACAAGACCCAGGCAGCCATGCTGCTTGAAAAAGCCCAGGAAGACCATCTTTGGTTTCAACCACCAAACTCTCTCTCTATACGTACAATACAGCAGTCAAATCAACACCCTCACCCCTAAACACCATTCCCCTAATTGGCAGACAAGTGCTTTCAGTCATGGAAAAGGGAGAGGTGCCAGTCAAGCCTGTCTTCTGGATCATATTCACATCTGGAAACACAGAGGATCGGGAAGGTTCAGTGTTTACAGGTTTATGAACAAAACTGTTCTACATTGTTCTCAGGTAGCGACAGAAAATATTCCTTCCAACAGGATTTGGGCTGCCAGCTTTCAGAAATCCTAAGGAAGAGAGGAAAGCCATGGCAGGTATCCGAGGACAGATTTCCAACGGACATCCTAACAGCTGTGATATTGGGGAGCTTGGAAGGGAAGGAAGGAGGCCTTGTGTGCAGCAGGTAGCCCTGCCTCAGGCATTGATGGCTTTCCAGCGGTCACTGTCTATGCTGTTGATGCTGCCCACATGGTAGGGCATAGAGGCCACGTCATCCAAGTAGGCTGTGGTGTCAATCTGAGTGCTCGAGTAGAACGCAGAATCCATTCCTTCCTTCTTGGCAACAGCATAAGGGTGGGGTAGGTGCACATCCACATCCTCAGGCTCATCCACCTGACATTTGTAGGAGAAAAGGATCTTCGGTTCAGACCTGGAGTGATTAAAGATTTAAAAAACATGCTTAAGCAATATAGTATCACAGCCACTTATCCTGAACTCAGCAGCACTAAGAAACTGTGTATTTAGACCCTAAAAACTCTTCATTCTGGCTTTCAGTCCCAAAATATACCCAGAATAACTGCCATAAAGTAATGCTAAAAGTAGCTTGGGACTAAGTCATCTAAGAGGAAAAAAATGGCAGAATCCTGATTCTAGTGTGGGAAAAGTGTTCTCATCTTTAGGAGTTCTGAATTACTGAGGGCAGCAGCACCCAAACACCACTGGACTCCACAGCAGCTTGATTACTGACACCAACAGAACCGTTCACCTCAAGTTCCATCTCTGCGCATCAGGAAAACCAAAATACAAACATTTGTGGACCAGCAGCTTCCATCTCTACTCTGGATGCTGTTCCCTTCTGATTTCAGAAGGCAGTAGAGGCACATTTTGATATTTTAGGAGTACTTTACATTCTTAGTTATTTTAAAGCCTGCTGTTTCTTGCTCATGGACAACAAAAGCCACAACCTACACTAAATCACTCGGGTTTTCCTACCAAGATGCAGCTCCTCTGAGAGGCCACACGGCGGCAACCCCGACCCAGGAATCACACTGCCCAGTGTTCTAATCGGTGACTTTCAAGCCTATTAAAGAGGAGTCCTCAGCCAAAGAGGTATCTAACCCCTAGATCCTTTCCACAAACCTAGCCCAAAACCCACCCGGAAGAACATTTAACCTTCCGGGACTCGATTTTTCACTAACCACTTAGTTAACTTCAGCAGAAAAACTCTGTCCTAAACAGGATGCAGACACTGAAGAAGTGATCCTCACAGATGTTTGAGAGGAATAGAGCTATCAGCTCAACTTTGCATATAAAGGAGTTTTAGAGAGAAGTGAGCAGCCCTAGGGTCACACAACAAAAACTTTATGGCCAGAAATTAAAATCTGGTTCCTTAACTGGTATTCTAGTTGCTGCCCTTATTCTACAGATGGGGAGGACTTCTAAACTCCTGTTCCTGGCTACTCACCCAAAGAAGCCTTTCAGGAATGCCACATAGATGAGAGGTGCAAAGAAGCTGAAGTAAAGGAATGTGGTGGCATCAACACAGCTGTCGACAAGAAAAGGGAACAGAAAAGAACTCAGCAGTCAAGCACAATACCAGAGGATAACACCAGTCACATACCCCCAGAATGATTCTTTCCCTCTAGAGTGTTGAAGTAGAGAACAAGAAAACTCTTGTGCTAAAAAAATTCAATCTGATGCAAAGTAGCAGATGTTACCATCAACATATGTCGCTGCTCCAGCACGCTGAGAGGGAACCCAAGGGCTGACCAAGAGCAGTCGCAGTGCTCCCAATTTTAACTCAGGGAAGATGACACTGATCCCTGCAGAATGAGACTCCAGACATGAAGACAATCTCCATGCTGTTTCTCGCAAGCAGACTATTTCCTCCAGTGTTACCTATGAACCATGAGCCAATGGCCAGGCATCAGTGGAGTCAAACAATCACTCTTACAACTTCAAGACCACTGCAGAGCTTGCAACTCCACAGATCTCTCCACTGAGTTTCCCGGCCACTTTTGGCACAAAAGAGAACTAACAGCTTTATCCTTAGGAACACACCACAAGTTTGTTTTCTTGAGAGAGGCAGTGCTGAAGGACGCTCAAACGCAACACGAGAAACTGGGCTGCAGACCTCCTCCCCCAGCATACGTACCACAGTCCTTCTATGATATCCACACAGAGGAGGGCACTTCCCAGACCCTGTACCAGGTTCAGCAGTGCCAGGATTCCAGCATAAACATAAAAACTCTTCCTGGCTGTGGGAGAAACACGGGCACAGATGAAGCTCAACTTCATAAGCACCAGGCCAGTGCAAATCTGTTGAATGGAGATGGCAAACCCAGATACATCTCACCATCTTGTCTAAGGACTCCTGATGAAATAAGACTGTATTTTCCTGTCCCATGCTGGCAGGACTGATGGAGGTTTAGTGGACTAAAGCATATCCTCCAGCACATGTAAACACACACAAGATGGGTTTTCGAAACACATGATTGTGGCAACACACACAGAGATTTTATAGGCATTTGGAATCAGTGTCAGTCACATAACTGAACATAAAAAGGTAATAAATCCCACAGCTGAACCAGAAGCTGAGCCCTTCCAATGAACAGCACTAACAAAACTGCCCAGGAGACCTGAACAGGAGCAGCAGGATATGCTGGACACTGGGCAGATCAGGCCTAGGACCACCTGCCTGTGGCATATCCACTCCCCTAGGGTACCACACAGATGCCAGTGCCACTTAGAGATACAACAGCCCAATGCAAACACCTTAGTAACAGGATATCTTTGCAATATCCTGTTGCAAGTATTCTACAATAAAAGGAAAAACCAGAGCAGCATCTTAAAATAAATTAAATGCATAGATAAAAATTATTAAGCAGCTCCCAGTTAGCCTTTCTTTCCCAGAGCATGACCATGTACACTTCAACATCATCCACGCAAAGGAAGCTACTATTAAGAAGCTATTTCTTACGTCTCTCTGAAGATTATATATTTACATCTGTACCATTAAGCAGTAGATATTATTTTCTTAATGTAGTTGTTTAGCTGCTGAAGTAGTAATGTAATTGCTCGTACTCTGCTCTCCAACAGGCACAACATAACTTATCGGCCCCAGCAGGATGTACCTGCAGCACCACCACACACAGTAACCTTCTACTCCCACCTATGTTTTATCCTCGAGCTGTCTCCATCTGTGCTATGAAACATACTACAGTCACTTACAGGGCAAAGAAATCCGGTCTTTCAGAGGAGTTTTTGGAAGAATCACCACCAAGGAGTACACATGTTGAGACAAAACAACTAATTGTTCCACAGCTGCTCGTCAACTGAACTCAACAATCTTTGCAGGGATGGTGCATGGTGCCACAGGCTTCCTAGATGTCTCAGGTTGGAGGCACAGACACCCTGATACTAAAGCCAGTGCAGATGGTGCAGATGTGAAGGCCCCACATCTCCCTCCCATCAGCACAAAAAGGCTGGTCATGGTGAAACAAGGTAGAACATCTGAGTTCAGCTGGAATTCAGATGCCACAGCTTACATCACTCTCACCACAC
Organism: Baryphthengus martii; assembly: GCA_013396935.1. NCBI lineage: Eukaryota > Metazoa > Chordata > Aves > Coraciiformes > Momotidae > Baryphthengus > Baryphthengus martii. The sequence continues at coordinate 10,698 of VWZK01002413.1, read as the reverse complement.
CCTTACTGCTTCAGCTTCCCTGCCACACAAGAAGCAGCAGTGCTGCCCTGTATCAGGCAGGAGCGGGACTAGGGCTTTATTAGACAAATCATCCTCCCTGCCCCATTTAGAAGATACAAAGAAGCTACCAGAGTGCACAACACATGCACAGTACTTACCAGAAAGAAGAAACAAGAGCTTGCCAACCAGAAGTGTCTCCCTCCATGGCCGTAGATGTTGAAATCTTCTGCTGAGAGGTGGGCATCAGGGTACAGGATTTCCAGGGTGCCCTAGGAGAGAAGTGGCACCAACATAATTCTGTTATAGGCAGCATCCTTACTAGAGTGGGTGTCTGGACAAGGGAGACTGCGTTTAAAGAAGTTCAGGCAACTGTCCCTGCCACTTGAGACCCAACCATTGCCCTGCTTAGACCAACTTAAGCTCATAGGAAAAGAGGATGAAATAGGATGAAAGAGGATGAAGAAAAAAAGCAAGGGAAAAAACTGATGGGAAACTGCATGTGAAGGAAATCAGCATCAATGACATTCCAGAAGACAGAGTGAATGAAGGGATAGGGCATTCAAACAGTTGTTTGTTTGAAATAGACTGAGAGTTCCACTTCCATCCCTAAAGTAGCCCTTTCCTGTTGAAACATCCAGAATATAAAAGCCCACACTTGTTTAAGAGTTGGGAAAGGACACTGTCTCATTCACTGGAATTTCTGAAAAAATGGTATGACCAGAAAGGACCATACAGACAGCGAAGAGAAGTGCTTGTAAGCACTACTGAACCCAGATATCGCTCCAACACTTGATGTTTAATGAGGCTCCTCCAGCTTTATCATGTGGTAATGATCAGCTCACTGCCTATGCAAGAAAGAGCCTGGCCACAGAACAAAGGTCTGTGTGTTATTCCGGCACTGCCCCAAGTCTAGAGACAGAGGGCTGACCACTTACATCGCGAGGAGAAGAATAAACCCAGACACAGGCTGCATTGTTCAAGAGATGGAGATGCAGCTCCATAAACTGAGCTAGCGAGCCAGCTGCTCGTCCGAAGGGAAACAAGAGCTCTCAGCTCTCAGACAGGTGTATTCTCTGGGGATTCTCACACATCGCCACAAGCATCAGTCTTCCTCCAAAACCTCATCCAAAGAGCAAAGCCACCACTTTCCAGATAGGAGTCCCGTACCTAGTTGCTTAACTCCAAGAGAAGTCCACTCTTTTGCAAAGACTGATTCTTCTGCCCCGATGTACTCACCTGGGTGACAGAATACGCCAGAGACAGCACTGTAGTGATTGCCAGAACACGCTTCACACTTGACTTGCTCTCCAGGTGACCTGGAATTAAGGAATACAGCAGTGACTCAGGATGTGATCTCAGCCCTGGTAAAAATCAGTTCTCCCCAAAACCAATACTGAAAATACAAATGTTTTCCTGAGGCCTTCAAGGGAAGGTTAAAGTTCATTTAACCACTAGCAATTTTTCCCCTGATTGGAGAGTTGAGCCTTTCACAGGCAAAATACTTACAAAACAACAGGTAGGAATGACTCCAGTATCATGTACACTGAGATTATATAAGATTTCTTTTCAGGGGAAAAAAAATGTTGATGGGAGACTGAGTTAGAGCAGGGCAAAAGGGCTTACATAATTTAGAGAAACCTTCACCGCAGTGTGCTGGAGCAGACAAACTCCAGAAGCTCCTTCCAACCTAAATTATTCTATGAGCCTTCAGAAGATGAAAGAGCTAGTGCTGCCATGACCCACTGGCAGATGGAATACTCTCAACCCCAAAAGGAAGAGGTGCTCCAAACAGTATTTGCACTGGTACAACTGAAAAAAAATAGTTACAAATTTCAGGTACAGTTAAAGCATTTGAATGAAGCCAAGATGGAATCAAACCAAGGAGGGGATAAATGGACCCCCAAAGGAACCATTTGTAAAAACTGGAGCCAAAGCAGAAATCTGACTGTTGAACTCTGCCTAAGTCTTTTTCACCTAAGTTGTACAGTCCTTCACCATACACACACAGGAAAAACAGCACATAGAAACCCTGAAATCGCACAAGCCATACATCTGTAGAAATAATCAGGCTTTCGGACATTTCCAACTAAAACTCTCCGATCTGTCCTTTGTCTTTATTCCAGAGCTCCTTCACTTCGTAGAATCAGCATCTCCACGAACTTACAGGAGAAAGAAAGTGAATAGGAAACATTCAAACAACTCAAAACCCACGACACGTACCAAAGGCAAGGCCCAGAATCACCACACTCAGTTCAATCGCCAGAAGGAAGAACCTTGTGATCTCCCACAGGATCTGAGGGATAACAGAAACCAAACGTGGTTAGATGGAAGCGGGAATCAGTCATAAGCTAATACAGCAAAACTCCACTCTCTGCTCCGGGGGATGACAGCCTGTGAATGGAGCAGGTCATTTCCACAAGCTCTCCTCGTGCTTTGTAAGGATACTAATTTAGACTTTTTCCAAGCCCTGTCCGTGCCTGTGAAACAGAACAGTCGTGTGGGAGTGAGCAAACAACGTGCCGACGGAGAGGGGAAGTGGCCATGGTTTGCTACATTTGAGGAGGTGCTGCCTGCGGGGTGCACACTGGGATGTGTTGTCTCCTGTACTCCCAAGGAGCACAAAGACAAAACATCAAAAAATAACATTAAACAGGGCCAGTTCTTAAAGCAGTAGATTCTGCAGTACAGTTGTGACTGAAGTCAGTATTCTGCACTTCTCCAAAGCTGCTAGTCCCTAAATTTGAAGTATATTCAATTCTAAAGCCCTCCCACTTCCAGCTTGTCATTTTCATGCCTATGTTTTATTTGGTGAAACAAGAGCAAAAAAAAAATCCACAGCAGGGGAGGCAACTTTCCAGGTAGTCACGCAATAAATCAGTGCCAAACCTATAACAAGAACCCGGATTCTGCCTTACTAATTCATTTCCTCTGAATACTGAATGGCACTCAAGATACACAATATTTTAAGAGGCATTTGTTGAGACACTTCAAACCTCAGAAAATGTGTTCTGCATGTATATGTATATATACACATAGATAAGAAAAAAACTAAACATAATAGAACATGTGTTTATAGAAAAAAAAAATTGACAGAACATCTGTCTTACTGCCAGACCTCCTTGCAAGGTGCATTTAGCAGTAACACCAACAGAGCTGAAAAGCACCTTCTCACCTCTTCTCCATTTTTCAAGCCCTGGACCTACATCTATTCAACAGAGGTGAAAGAAAATACCACAAATATCCAGCTACTCACAAGCAGCAGTGCATGACAATGCTTTGACAGCTAACATGAAAGGGAAAGGCACAAGAACCCCACTGATCCTAGAGAATAAAGCCAGGGAAGACCTGCACTCTGTGGGTGGCTCTTCTTCCTCTAACAGCTCAAGAATGGCAGAGCTTTTTGGTTTCAGTAATATTCTGCTACAAGTCAAATGACTACAAAGGAATAGCAGGTACAAATCTCTTTCCCATTTGCTAAGGGTTCGCCCTGTGCTCAGTGTGGCTACAAGGACATTCTGATATCAGTCTCGAAAGGGAATTCGGTTTTATTTGCTTTCAATACAAAAGAATCAAATATTTTCCAAAGAGCCACTCAACTACTCCAAGAGTAACAAAGGCCAGTTCTTCCCTATCCACTAAAGGTAACTGAATGTTTATCTCATGCCTGCAACAGGAAAGTGTTGCTGCCGTTATTTGTGTGCCTATTTCAGGAAGTCCATTGTTTTACAGCCCTGGATGTTGTGATCATTTGGATAGAGATACCAGAGCAGGATTCCACAGCACACAGCTGTGAGTACTGCAAAAAACCGACATTCTTCCTCTATGCACATAAAGCCATATGGGAAGCCATAGCAGATTGCTGGGACCAGAACTGCACAAAGCAAAGCCTCTAAACTCAGCGTTGCACCTACCTTATCAGCGACCATGGCAGCATCGGAGGCACTCACAGTCATGGAGACAACAGCACGGGCAATACCAACTAAAGCCACCACAAATACCTATGCAAAAAGATACAAAAATTGAGTTCATGTCAAAAGGCACATAAGCAGTGGTAACCAGAAGTCCTCCAGAATACCATTTCCAGGTCAGCTTTCAAGCCTGATAATGTGTTCTAAGGATTTCCTGGAGCAGATTAGAGTAAATTTGCCAGAGACAACTCCTCAGGCCTGTTAGATGTAGGAGTACTGGCTTAGAATTTAGGAAGGAACACATTTCCTCAACTTCCAGATTAACCATCTCTGAAGGTCTCACCCACTCCTTACAACAGTATAGGCAAACAGCCTTCCCACCCTTTAGCCCACTGAGGCAGGGGAGGGGAAAACACAGAAGAAACATATTCCTCCAAATTACAAGATCAAGTGCTTGGTATGACTGAAAAAACCACTCATTAGGTAACAGAAGCCACTCTTACCAACTATCACACTTCAGATCTGTGATAAAACTAAAATCTGCAGTTCTCTCCCTCAACACTGACAATGCTCAGGAATGCAGAGAAAAAAGTCAGCTGTAGTCAATAGCTTTAAAACATCTTACCCTGCTGCACAGTGCAACAGAGATCCCCAAGTCAGCTCACGTACCACTCAAACACAGAGCTCAGCAAGGCCAACTCACTAAATCCCACGCTGTCACAGCCATACTAGCAATTAAGAGCTCAGTTGGATACAGCTACCGTCTGCTGTGCAGACCTAGCCTCTAAGAACATAGATTTTTCCAGACAAAATTCTCCAAGCCACAGGCTAATTCTAATAATGCAAGGATGAGACAGCTAAACCTGTAAGAGAAAGAGTCCAAGTTGATTCTAAGGTGGTTGGAGAATGGAAACAACCAATAAGCCACCTCATTTCCCAACAACATACTCCGGAAGATCAAACTGCATGAAAGCATTTTCCTCTAAGGCTGTTTCATCACTTTCTTCTTTTTACTCTGTTCCGAAAAAGTCAACAGCATAAAGTCAGTTCACTTTTTTCTTCTCTTCAGTTTATCAGGAGTTTTGCTTTACCAGGCCTTTGGCATGAACTACCTAGTGAGCCATGCGCATTACTGGAAGCATAAAGGGAGATTTAAATCCAGACTGGAAGTGGGTGGTAATATTTTTTTTAAAGTTTGGAGCATCTGTGTGTATACCTGGTTATCTAAAACCGTGCACAAACCTAGTGCCCACAGTCCAGGCCTGGGAAAGCTAACAAGGCTTCCCACCAAAGATTCAGTTGAAGCTATTAGCTCAGATTTGGTGTTGATGCTTCTTGGGTTTTGCTATGTCAGTACCTGTACGCAGCCCAAAGAAGGATGCCTCCCATCTAACCAAATCCAAACACATATTTGCTTCTACAGCCAGTACTCATCTCACTGAGGAAGAGCAAGAACATTATGCTACACAGCGAGGCAAGTCAAGATCTCAAAAAGCACTTATGATAAGGCTTCCAAATGAAATTCGGGTAGGTCCTTACCTTTATTTACCACACCCTGTGAGCAGTATCACAGTGAGTAATCTGACTATCATACCTCTTAAAGAGACTACCTTAATGTGATCAGAAGTTGCCTGTGTCTTTTTAAACTGAGGAGAGAACAGACAAGATTTTAGATGTTTGAGAACTGTAACTGTACCACCTACACATTCTGTTTCCACCTTTAGTAGTATCAAGAACATCATCAAGAAGCAGCCACTTTGATACGAGAGGAAAGAAACAACCAGGGTCGGGTTCCTACATTCCCAGACTAACCCTGTCACATCACCATTTTCTGCAGCAGATGACCAAGCTTTTCAACAGCTTCACAGAAAATCTCCAGTGTTTCACTACCTCAGTGAGAAGCTGGCCTTGTGTCACATGCTACTTACTGCAAGGAGCAAGGATACTAGATTCCAAGACAACAAAGCAACAAAAGAAAAAAGGAAAAGAAAAGTCAACGCAGGAGCACAAAAATCCATTCAAATTCAGCAAGTATTGTCCCAGAATCTGTGAAAACCAATATCCAGACAGTGAAAAAGAATACACGTCTTCTTGTAGCACACCTTCAACTAAAAATAGATTTTATCCCTGCAAGATCTGGCCTAGGCTCTCTCTCCACTAGTTCAGTGACATTTTTCATGAGTGGTAATAAAAACCACGCACTCATTAGTTGAAAAGTACAGAGTGGTACTCACTAGTATGTAGAATGTAGTGAAGATCGGGCTGGAAGTGACACGGATTTTGGCCCTAGCAGAGGGCAGCTTCCAGAGAAGAAACATAAAGAAAAGCACATTGGGAACCAGGAGCAGAAGATCCCAGTAGCGGACTCTGCAAAAAGTAAATAAAACATTTGTTTATCCTGTCCGTCAGCATCTAGAAAGGAAGGCACCAGCCCCAGTCTCTTCCCAACCAAAGTGAGAAGGAAAACTCTTTGCCCTGGCCCAGGATCAAATCATGGTCCCATTTCTTCCGTCTCACCTGGACTTCCCAATGTCTTCATAGAGCAACAACAGGCACTTGTGTGGCACAGTGATATTGGTGTCATTGATTGCCTGCGCTGTTGTCGGGGACAGGGTTGTCACATTATCCAGTGCTGTCACCAGGGCAGTTGAATGTGTGATGTTGTCAGACACGGAGAATCTCATCACAGACATCGTGGACTGGAACATCCCGCCTCCCTTCTGGTCCAGGTCAAACAGCGCAAGACAACCACAGCAGAGACAAAAAGCAACATTCAATCAGTTGTGAGTCAGAGCTAAGAAAACACATCCCTGCACAACTGCTTCCTGCTTGTTACAGCCAATTATCATTGTCAGAAAGACAGCATTACGCAATGAAATGCCACCTGCCCTTACTCTGCTCACAGCCCCTCATGGGCGGACAGTACAAAAGCACAATCTGGTATCAGAGTAACAAGCGCCTTTAAAATAGCACAATACTATGTTGGATTAAATTTTGTGGTTTTTCTTTGAGCTTTCGTAGATTCATTATCTTCCGAACCCAACACTGGCAAAAGCCAAGATTCAGCATTTTTCTTCTAACTCTCTGCAAGACACCGGAGCTATTCTAAGCACAACAGCAAAGCTGAGAAAAAACAGCACCTAAAACCCTGTTAGCGTAAAGTTCTTCAGCTTCTTTACAACCACCAGTTTCAACTGTATTGCCCTTCTCTGACAGATCAGCATCATCACTGGTGGTTTACAAACCCAGAACTAGACAGTCCTAAAGGGCTTCCTAAGGTCAAACTCTCAGGCAGCAGAGCGCCATGGCCAGAATCAGAGGAGTCACGGTGCTCAGTTCTTTTGCCTGCCCTGCCTTACACTTCTGCCTCTCAAAAAGGTGATGAGACAGAACTTTCCTATTCCCCTGATGAAACTTTTACTGTCTTCCCTGAGAGAACATTCACATCTTTTTCACCACTCGTCCATCCCCCAGGCCCTACACTGCTGCAATATTAACTGTCCCTCCAGAAGTTAAAGGGAAACTCTGCTCTGCGATCCACAAAACTCCATGTGCTTTGCGCCTGTGCCGGTGGCTTTGGCAGAAACCACATCGGCAGCGTTTTATCCCTCTCTTGGTCCTACGATCACCTGGGACGTTTGAGTGCACTATGGCACAAGGTACTTGAGATCAAGATTTAGTATATACTAGAGTTTTGACCTGATTTACTTTACTAAATCTGCTCCCGAGTCAATGTATTACCTTGTGCAAACCCTCTCCTCTCCCCACCCTAAACCAGCAACCCTCCTGTTCATGCACTTGACCATCTACAAGTCGAATACAAACATAAGGTCCTACGATCTCTCCTGGCACTCCCTAAAGTGGTCACAGACAACACACAGATTTTGAAAAAAAAATAAATAAATCTGTCAGCTGGCATCCTAAAGATGCACATTGCCAGAGACAGCACTCTGTGTGCTATAATCCAGGATTTATCTCCAAAAAATTCTTCATGTGACTTAAGCCCTGGCTGGCACGGCAAAAACTGACAGTGCCCATGACAGGACTCAGAAGGTATTTTCCCCAAGTGGTTCTGGGTGATTCACAAGTCGGAAAGAATCAGCACAGCTTTGTGTCATCTGTCGAGCTTACAGAGTTCAGTAGCACCCTCCCCACAAACTGCTCGAGACTGTCAGCCACGGACTCTTTCTCTTCAGAGGCTGAGACTCTTCCCAGGTCTTCTGAGGGGTAAGGGGATCATCCCACTCTCAGTTAACAAACCCTCCCTTTGATTCCTCCGTGCTGACAGATACTCAATGAGCTGGGATTTCTCTTCTGCGACTGCCATATGCTGTGCTACACCAGAGACGTCACATTAAACAAACACACGCAGACCTGGAAAGATCAACTTTGTGCTAAGATGGCAAAATCTATGCAAAAAAATCCTAGTTCTAGTAGAGGTTCCAGCAAACAGCCTTCACCTTCCAGACTTAGCTGCAGAAGCGGCCTCTCTTCCCTCCACCTTCTCACTTCTCTGAATTGATACTGTTGAGAACAGTTTTCTGTCAATAATTTTGCTCCATTCACTCCCTCTAAAGCACCTCTGAATCTCTGTAGCAGCAAGGACAAGTATGTTCACATTTGTCAGCAAAGATAAAATTTACCTAATTTTTTTTTTTTTGAAGTTGGAAAAGGGTAGGAAAAATCCCTCACAGAGCACAGGTTGTATGACACCATCAACTGCAAACCATCACATCCTTCTGACATCTCTTCTGGGATAAGGAATTTGATCTGCTTCTCCCATTAAAAACTCAAGTATAAAGCTGAGAAAGAATTACACAGGAAAAACATCTTTATAGAAAGAACAAACAGGCTCCATTCTTTTTCCCTAGCAGCCACCACTATCACAAAACAGCAGTGAGCTGCTGATAAAGAGAGGAGCTGGCCACATGTAACAAGGCTCCAGTCACAAGGTTTCAAAGGGCAAATCTAGAACCAGGCTTACCTTCCAGCCAGGCTGCCCACTACGGCCTTCTACTAACACTTATGTATGAGTATTGGTTCTTCCTCCCAAGATGGGGTATATAAAAAGCAGAGCAACAGCATGTCCAACACAAGAAAGCACAGCCAAAGCCATCAGCCCCATAGCAGGATCGTCATGCCAAGGCCCACAGCCAGGATGTGGAGAATTGGCCCATTCCTATGGAAATCACCAGCAAAAATTCCGTGGCAACAGGACCAGGAACTGATGTCAAGAATCCAGATAGGCTTTCTCCGCCCCAGCAACACTGCTCCTTACAGCACACTGTCCTAACCCTTGTCCTGTCTAGTCCAAAATAAATCCAGTCAGCTGAGCATATCCAAGAGATCACTCACCACATCCTGCCTCCACGGGGCTATTCACTTCAGCCAGCCCAACCTACACAACAGGGATAAAAATCACCCCGTAGCCACATAAAAGGAAACCAGTGCCACAGTCTTGGCCTCCTTTTTCCTTCTAGCAAGCATTTCTATTCACCATACACCAGAAAACAATGTAAAATGTTCTTTTACACTACAGCTGAAGTCAGCCTGACTTGGTGGAGGCCAACTCCTCTGTCCAGGCACTGGACTCCCCAGCTGCACCATAACACTATCAGAGGCCAGTGAAATTCCAGGCCCACACCACGGGCAAGTCTCCGTGCTCTCAAATCCCAACCAAATAAAGGTGAATCATACACTGCCAGAGTTTTGCCTCTAATAAAAAAAAAAAAATAAAGGTTTCTTCCTTTCTGAAAACAGTATCAGGAAATCTTTAAAGTACAGACCACATTAAGGTTAAGACTGCTCCTTAAAATACTGCATTTGTGCAAGAAAAAAAATGCCTGTCCAGATCCTTGCTTAAATACAGTTGTTACTTCAACAACTTAAATGCTTAAAACAAGGAGGGGGAAAGAAAGGAAAAGGCATCAGTTTTTCTTCTCTTTCTTTTTACAATAGCTCTTCAAGTCTCAGTTTGATCACAAGAGTTGCATTTTGCATTTCACTCTTAGAACTTACAAAGACAGGGATTTCCCAGCGGTGAACAAGGTCCCGTCTTTTTTCCACATTTTGTTCTGAACTAAACAAGAAAGGAACTGCAATGCTAAAGACAACCCAAGAAAATCACCAAAAGTATCAACAATAATCCAAAATCATCAGACACACAATTTCACTTCAGCGATGTCCTTCAGAAGTATCCTGTTTTGGTTTGGTTTCGCTTTTTTTTCCTCTCGAAGGCGGACGCACAAACAAGCAAGGCGGCGGCAAGGGAAGCAAAATAACAGTACGTGGTCACCGCGCTCTACGCTGGGGAGGAGGCGCTGCCTCTTTTAAAGGCTGCTCAAGGAACCAGCGAGCTGGAGAAAACCTGAAGTTCCGCTCTACCCTCCAGGCACCAGAGAGGTGCCTCTAGACGCTCCTGCAACAGGCGGGCTCCCAAAGGGAGGCACGACGCTGCCTTCTAGGCACCCGCTGAAGCGTTTGCAAAGAGCGAAGCAGGATCTCGGAGAGCGGCGAGGTCCCCTCAAGCCACCGGTAACCTCCGGGCTGACACCGACTGCAAGCGGCAACGCGCGGCGCCCCGGGCAAGGCACGACGCGCTCTTCCTGCCGGGCTCCCCCTGAACACAAAAAAGGCAGCTGGGCGGCGAGGCACAGGCTGCTGGAGCCTGACAGGCACCTTCCAGCCCCCCGCTCACCCGGGAGGACGGCTGGAGAACGGCTAGAGCCCGGCGGCCCCGCGGGGCCTCGCCTCCACCCCCAGAGTAGGGCCCCGCCGCTCACCTCGGAGG